>JAPDFW010000101.1:0-231449 GCA_028826165.1 Anaeramoeba ignava
GAGGTTCCTACTTGCCGTTGACTGACTTGTTTCTACCAAATCAATTAATGTTTTTAAAAATTGTAAAAATTATGTTTGTTTGTTTTTTTCTTCAAAAGATATAATTTCTATAATCAATTAGGTTTCAAAATGATGGGTTTTATGTACAAAATCTAATGTTTTCCACATCTTTTCAGGACATTTTGTTTCTCAAATATCATCTGCAATTGAAAATACATGTTTTGTTTCTTCAAGTGACGAAATTATTCAAGATATTATTTTGAAAAAGAAAATTGATCTAAAAAATCAAACTTCAGGAATCAAGAAAATTCAATCAACAGGAAGAGGAACGTTTTATTGAATACAATTTCAAGTGTTTATTGTTGGGAATTCAATGAGGAGATTTGGGGATAAATTTGGGGTTTCATTGAATTTAAACACTCCTCAAAAAGTGCTTGTTTTTCGAAGACATGTTTATCAAGGACATTGCTTGCGGGAAAAAACCAGATGTATTTCTATCTCAAAATGGGATCTTTTTTTGCGGAAATTGGGGGACAAAAATATTTTGGGGATACTTCTTCATTTCTTTATTCTCCAAACGGAGAAAACTTCTTATTTCTTCTTTTAAAAAATGGATAAGATCTACAGTGATGCTTGCTGTTCAGAAGCCTTTTTATCACAAAAGATTTCCGGATTTATTGCATTGATTGAATGTTTGGGGACAACTTGGATTGGGTCATTTTAAGGAAGTTTGCCTTTTTGAACACACAAAAATTCTTTGCAGAGCAAATCATGGATATCAGGATGACAAACAGTTCAACAATTTTCTTGTCAAAGAAAGGATGGTCAAATTTATTCATGTGGAAAATCAGAATTTAATGGGCTCAATTCTCACAATGCAATAAATAGGCCTCAAAAATTAAATGCCCGATCATGATATTATTGCAATGCAACAGGATCTTCTCACTCAATTGTCTTAACATCCAAAAATGAAATTTTTGATTTGGGGAGCAAGTAATTCTTATGGTCAACTTGGCAAACCTTCCCTTAAAGAAAATGCAAAAACCCCTTTTTTCATTCTATATCTCAAATTCTTCAATCAACACCCTTTCATATCGCAATATCTTCAGGACCTATTACTTCCTTTATTTTTCTATCCTTTAGATTCTTATTTGATTCAAGATTTTCTTGCTTTTTTTTTCCAACGAGAAGAAAAATTGTGATTCAAAATTGTGTTTTTGATGGTGAAAAAAATGTTCATTCAAATGTTTTGAATATGAGAATTGGCAAAGAAAAGTGTTCAAAACTATTTTCAATTCTAAAGAAAGAGTATAAATTTGAAGTAATGAATATACTTGAATGGATTTATTTTGGATCCAAAAATTTGAATGAGAAATCTTTTAGAATTTTAAGAGATATTGGATTTTCAAATGAAGAAATTGATTTTAAATCAGGATATACAGGATTTTGTTCTGATTTAAAGAGATTATATGAAAAATCAAATCAAAATCAAAATCAAAATCAAAATCAAAATGAAAATGAAAATCAAAATCAAAATCAAAATCAAAATTCATATAAAAATTTATATAAAAATAAAAATAAAAATAAAAATCAAAATCAAAATGAAAATGAAAATCAAAATCAAATTGAAAATGAAAATTTATATAAAAATGAAAATCAAAATAAAAATCAAAATCAAAATTCAAATCAAAATGAAAATTCAAATAAAAATCAAAATTTAAATCAAAATCAAAATGAAAATCAAAATCAAAATCAAAATCAAAATCAAAATCAAAATCAAAATGAAAATCAAAATGAAATTGAAAATGAAAATCAAAATCAAAATCAAAATCAAAATAAAAATCAAAATGAAAATCAAAATGAAAATTTATATAAAAATAAAAATGAAAATCAAAATTTAAATCAAAATGAAAATGAAAATCAAATTGAAAATGAAAATCAAAATCAAAATGAAAATGAAAATGAAAATGAAAATGAAAATCAAAATCAAAATCAAAATCAAAATCAAAATCAAAATCAAAATCAAAATCAAAATCAAAATGAAAATGAAAATCAAAATCAAAATCAAAATGAAAATTTATATAAAAATGAAAATGAAAATGAAAATGAAAATGAAAATGAAAATCAAAATGAAAATCAAAATGAAAATCAAAATGAAAATCAAAATCAAAATCAAAATGAAAATTTATATAAAAATCAAAATCAAAATCAAATTGAAAATCAAAATCAAAATGAAAATGAAAATCAAAATCAAAATGAAAATCAAAGTGAAAATCAAAATCAAAATCAAAATCAAAATCAAAATCAAAATCAAAATCAAAATCAAAATCAAATTGAAAATCAAAATAAAAATCAAAATGAAAATCAAAATCAAAATCAAAATCAAAATCAAAATCAAAATCAAAATCAAAATCAAAATCAAAATTCATATAAAAATCAAAATCAAAATCAAAATCAAAATTCATATAAAAATTTATATGAAAATTTATATGAAAATGATCCAAAAGATTTTATCATAATTTCATATGATGAACAAAAAATATATGTTCATAAATTCGTTTTAATGGCAAGAACTGAATTATTCAGAGGAATGTTTATTAGTGTAAATGATTCCTCAAATCAAGTTCATGATTATTCTCAAAGATCAGGTGAATCAATAAGAGCTTTAATTGAATTTCTTTATACAGATAAACTTCCTGAATCAATAAAAGTTGAAAATTTAAAAGAAATATCTGAACTTGGAGATTTTTATCAACTTCTTTCAAAACCAAAATTAATAACTGAAATTAATCAAAAAGAAATTTTATTTGAAAAACAAGAAGAAGAAAAATCACAAAAATTTAAATTAGATTAAAAATGATGATAAAAAAAAACTTTTTTTTTCATTTTACTTTTTTCATTTTTTTTTCTTTTAAAATGAATATTTGGAAAGCTATTGAAGAAAACAATATTAAGTACTTAAAACAAATCAAAAAAATTCCAGAAGATCAAATGCAAAAAGAAAGCAAAACCAATTCTTAATTTTGCAATGGAAAAAGTTTCAAAAGAAATAATTCAAATTTTGATTGAAAAAGGAGCAAATCCAAATTTAATTGATAGTTCATCAAACCAGAATTCACTTCATACTGCAATCATAAATAATTTGGGAATTGAAATCATCAAGTATTTAATTGAAAAAGGAGTTGATATCAACGCATTAACAAATAGAAAGGAAACGGCTTTACATTTTGCTTGCCAAAACAATTCATCATTGGAAATTATCAAATTGCTAATTGAAGAAGGAGTTGATATTGATGCAAAAACATATGAATCACGAAATGCTTTGCATTCTGCTTGCGCAAATAGCAATCTATCTTTTGAAATCATCAAGTATTTGATTGAAGAGGAAATTGATATTCATGCTAAAACATATACAAATGAAACAGCTTTGCATCTTGTTTGCCAAAATGAAAACCTATCTTTTGGAATTATCGAATATTTAGTTGAAAAAGGAATTGATGTTAATGAAACAACAAGCGAAAATGAAACTGCTTTGCATCTTGTTTGTCGAAACAAAAATTCATCATTGGAAGTTGTAAAGTATCTAATTGAAAAGGGAATTAATCTCAACATCAAGACAAAATTCCAGAATCAAACAGCTTTACATTTTGCTTGCATGAATCAAAATCCAAATTCATTCGAAATTATCAAATTACTACTCGAGAAAGGAATTGATACCAATGCAAAAACGCATTCCTATCAAACAGCTTTGCATTTTTATTGTCAAAATGAAAATATATCGTTTGAGATTATTAAGTTGATAGTTGAAAAAGGAATTGATATCAATGCAAAACTAAATGACAACCAATCAGCTTTGCATATTGCTTGCAGAAATGAAAAATCAACAGTTGATATTATCAAATATCTTATTGAAAAAGGAGGATTTATTAATGAAAAAACAGAGAAAAACCAGAATGCTTTACATTTTGCTTGTGAAAATAAAATGTTAATTTCTGTTGAACTTGTCAAATATCTGATTGAAAAGGGAATTAATATCAATGCAAAAACAATTTATGGTCAAACAGCTCTACATTTTGCTTGCATAAATAAAAATCCAAATTCATTTGAAATTATCAAATTATTAGTCGAGAAAGGAATTGATATCAATGCAAAAACGCATTCCTACCAAACAGCTTTGCATATTGTTTGCAAAAATGAAAATCCATCACTTGAAACTATCAAATATTTAATCGAAAAAGGGATTGATATCAATGCAACAACAAACTTCAACCAAACAGCTTTACATATTGCTTGTGAAAACACTTCAAATTCAAAATACTTTGAACTCATCAAGTATCTAATTGAAAAAGGAGCTAATATCAATATAATAACAAATAAAAGGAAAACGCATTGCATGCTGTTTTGTAGAAACAAAACTCCGCAGTTTGAACTTATCAAATATTTGATTGAAAAAGGTGTGAATATCAATGCAAAAACAGATCAAAAGTAAAAACACCTCTACTTTTGTTTGCGAAAACAAGAATCCATCGTTTGAAATTACCAAATATTTGATTGAAAAAGGAACTGACATCAATGCAACCACAAGTTATGGAAATCAAACAGCATTACATTTTGCTTGTAAAAACCCAAATATTTCGTTTGAGATTATCAAATACTTGGTTGAAAATGGGATCAATCTCAATGCAATCGCAAAACATGGGAAACAAACAGCACTCCATTTTGCTTGTAAAAACGAAAAAATATCGGTTGAAGTGATCGAATACTTGATTCAAAAGGGAATTGATATCAATGCGAAAACAAATTACAATGAAACAGCTTTGCATATTGTTTGCTTAAATCAAAATCCATCATTTGAAATCATCAAGTTATTAGTTGAAAAGGGTGTTGATCTTAACACAAAAACAAAAGATGAGAAATCCGCTTTGCATATCATTTGTGAAAAACAGAATCTAGCCTCATCATTTGAGATTGTCAAGTATCTTGTTGAAAAAGGTGCAAAAATTAATGAGAAATCAAATGCTAACCAAACAGCTTTGCATATTGCTTGTGGAAACCCAAAATCATCGTTTGAAACTATCAAGTATTTAATTGAAAATGGGATTGAAATTGATGCAGTCACGCATCAAACAGAAACAGCTTTGCATTATGCTTGTCGAAATGAAAATTCATCAGTTGAAGTGATAAAATTATTGGCTGAAAATGGAAGTAATACAAATGCAAGAGCAAATCACAGTAAAACAGCTTTGCATTATGCTTGTGAAAATGAGAATCCATCTTTCGAAGTTATCCAGTATTTGATTGAAAGGGGAATTGATGTCAATGCACAAACAAGCCAAAGACAAACAGCTTTGAAAATTTTTTGTGATAATTCTAGCCAGAATTCATTATTTCAAATTGCAAACTTATTGATTAAAAGTGGGACTGATTTGGATGCAAAAGAATATTATGGAGGTGAAACAGCTCTTTCAATATCTATTTTTCGAAAAAAAAAAATTTTAATAGCAGTATTATTGATGAATGGTGCGAATATTTTTAATTTATCAGATCAAAGTATAACAGAAGAATTTATTGAAATTTATCACAATGTTCATTCAATAAATGATGATATGAACAAGTTATTGAACTCAAATGATAATTTTCCAGATTACCAAATTAAATCAAGTGATTCTTCAACATTTAATGCTCACAAATTAATTCTTTTATTAAGATTTAACAATGATAATTCGATTCTAGAAAAATTCGTCAAGATTTGCTCTGAAAAGCCGAAAGAAGATGTTGAAATTGCTTTGAGTTTTCTTTATAATGGGTTTATTGACTTTCAACTAATAAATCAACTCGTGAATATAGAAAACAAGTCTAATGTGTATGATTACTTCTATGAAAGAAGAGAAAGCGAAATATTCAAAGCTCAACAAAAACAAGAAGAGAAACAAGAAATAATATGTGAGTTTTTCAATGAAATGGGATTAAATTCAGAATGGGTTGAATCTAAAAAAGGAAGAAAAGGAATAATAAAAGATTTTGAAAAATTATATCAAGAAAATGAAACAAAAGATTTCACAATTATTTGCGAAGAAAAAGAAATCAAAGTTCATAAATTAATATTAATATTAAGAAGTGATTTGTTTAAAGGAATGTTTTTAAATGTTTCAGATTCTTCTAATCAAGTTCATGATTATTCTGGGAAATCATTTGAAGCAATTCAACAATTAGTTTATTTTCTTTATCATGATGAATTTGATGAAACAAAAACAATTAATCAAGACATAAAACAAGAATTTAAAGATTTCAAGGATTATTATCAATTAAATCCCAATTCTATAATCGATTTACTTTTAGATTTCTAATACAATTTTATATCAATTTTATATCAATTTTATATCAATTTTAAATCAATTTTAAATCAATTCTATATCAATTTTAAATCAATTTTATATTAATTTTAAATCAATTTTAAATCAATTTTAAATCAATTTTAAATCAATTTTATATCAATTTTATATCAATTTTAAATCAATTTTAAATCAATTTTAAATCAATTTTATATCAATTTTATATTAATTTTATATCAATTTTAAATTAATTCCAAAAATAAATTGAAAACAAAATTTTTCATTTTTTATTTTTTATTTTATTATTTTTTAATTTTATTTTATTGTTTTTAAATGAGTCGTTGGTTTAAAAATTTAATCAAAAAGAAAAATAAAGATAAAGATAAAGATAAAGATAAAGAAGAAAAAGAAAAAAATTTAAAAAAAAATAATGAGGATCAAAACACACAAAATATTGCTTCTAAATTATTAAATCTTCAAAAAATTCAAGAAATTCGTCAATTATGGAATGAATTTTCTCAATTAAATGATGAAGATTCTAAACAAAATCTTTTAAATCAAATTGTGCCAACATTTTATGAATATTTTTATACAGAAGAAAATAAAAATTCAATCAAAGAGTAAAAGGAATTAATTATAAAATTAATTATAAAATTATTTATTAAATTATTTATAAAATTATTTATTAAATTATTAATAAAATTATTTATAAAATTAAATATAAAATTATATATAAAATTATTTATAAAATTATTTATTAAATTATTTATAAAATTATTTATAAAATTATTTATTAAATTATTTATAAAATTATTTATAAAATTATTTATTAAATTATTTATAAAATTATTTATTAAATTATTTATTAAATTATTTATAAAATTATATATAAAATTATTTATAAAATTATTTATAAAATTATTTATAAAATTATTAATAAAATTATTTATAAAATTATTTAATAAAATTTATATTAAAAAAAGATTTGGTGATACTAGAAATTTCTCTTTCGTTATTGCAAAATATTTCATCAATTTATTAATTAAATTAACAAAAGAAATCAATTCTTCTGATCCTAATTTACTTTCTAAAATTATTAATTTCCCAATAAATCATCAAAATAATCTCTATTACTTTCAATTATCTGCAACACTCCTTTTATTATCACAACAAGAAATTAATATTGAATCTCTTCTAAATTCAAAGTTAACTTTAAATTTATTAAATTTTTTAAAATTATTCTCTCAATTCAATTTAAATCAAATTTCTTATGAAGAAAATAATAATCAAGAAAGTTTGTGTTATTTATATTTAATTTATTTAAAAAACAAATTGAAGTTTTTATTTTTATTATTATTATTATTTTTATATAGAAAATGAAAATAGAAATGAAACAGAAAATGATTTTATTCTTTTATTTGTTGATATTCTTCAAGAAAATTCTAAAAATCAAAAATCTATTGATCAACTTATTCAATCTGATACATTAATAATCCTTTTCGAAATTATAAACTCTAATTCTAACAAAAATTATCTAATTAAAAAACTTCAAAATGTTTCTCAATTAATTTTATCACAATTTATGAATGAAAATTTGATTTTTTATATCCAAACAAAAACATAATTAAAATTCAACTTGAAACACTTTCAGAAACATCAAAATTAAGTTCATTCAGAATTTCAAACTCAATTTCATTTATTATTAATTTACTCATTTCTTCTTTTCCAAAAACTCATAAATTTTTTGATGAATTTATAAAACTATCAGGATATAAATTATTTGGAAAAATTGTAGCTGATATGCTTCATAACAAATCAACTTCAATATCAGATTTGGAATCAATTATCAAAAACATTTCATCTCTTGTTTTTTGTGGATATTTTAATATTAAATCCATTTTTGATCAAGAAAAAGAAATCAATACAAATTTTTCAATTCAAAATACTGATGCTTTGCAAATTTTATCTAATATTTTCTTACTTTCAGCAAATTCTTCATTTAAAAAATTATCATTATTTACTCTTCAACAATTATTCTTAATTCTTCAAAAAAATCCACATAATTATTATGTGATGAGTCAATCCAAAGTTATTGAATTGGTTCTTGCAAAATTTCCTTTATATGAAAATGAAATTCAAGTAAAATTATAAATTTAAATAAATTTAAAATTAAAATAAATTTAAAATTTAAAAAAAAATAGGTTGATTTGCTTAAAATTATCAAATTTGTTGCTTCTTCCCTCCAAATTACACCTAAATTAGAATTAGAAATTTTAATACAATTATTTAAAAACAAACCCAAAATTGAGGTTGTTCAATTAATCACAAATCTTTTTAAGGACTTGATATCATCCAAAAATGAATTCAAAACAATACTATTCCAATTTGGTTTACTTAATTCAATTTATACTTATATTCAAAAAGAAATTTCTCAACACAAAAAACACAAATCGAAAAAAAAATCTCAATCAACAAATTTAATCATCTTTTATATTCAAACTATTGAATTTTTTGTGAATGATAATTTGGAAAATATGAACTTACTTTATGAAAAGAAAGGAATTAATTTATTATTTGAATTGATCAAATTGAAAGATTATCAACAATTAACATTATCATTGATTGAAAGTCTCGCAATACAAGATAAAGCACAAAAACTAGATATTATTAAGTTAATTCTTGATGAAATATCTTCAATGAAAATAACCCAATTATCATTATATAAAGCATTTTTAATTTGTTTAACTTCAATATTTAAACAAAACCAAACTTCACAAGTTCATTTCCAAAAAATTCAAGGTTATGAAATCATTTTCAACAAAATACTTCCAGAAAGCTTAGTGAAAATTCAAAATATTGAAGCACAAAACCAATTTCTTCAAAATTTATTCCAAATGATCATTTGTTCACTATCAGATTCAAAAATCAATCAAATACATTTCCATCACATTTACACACATGAAAAATTGGTTAATTCAATTACTTGCTCAGGAAATTTCCATAGTTTACTCAAAAATTCCCAAAAATATCATCTATTTTGTTTGTTACTTGATTTATCAATACTATCAAATGAATTACTTCATACAAACAACACACTTATTCCTGATTCATCAAAACTGAAAATTGTTTTGCCTCATCCAATTATGGTTGTTGTAGATTTGATGAAAGATTTCGCAGTGAATTACCAAATTCAGATATTTCTAAAATTGAAAATCATCACAATCGGGAATTGGTTTAACCAACAGCAAATTAATTCTGTGGAAATTTCGACTTTATTGATGAAAAAATATCAAGAATTTCTTTTTGATGAAGAAAGTTTATTACATCCAGTTCTAACAAACTTTTTTCAGATCATTCAAGCAAGCAATTCCTCAATCAAAGAATTTCGCAAGTTTTTCCGGTTATTTAAGAAAAACAAAAACATTCCAAATTCAATTTTATCAATATTTAAATCAATGATTCATGATGGAAATCAGCCTTCTTTTATTGAATTTGATCTTCAAGAATCATCAAATGCCAAATTGTCTCTGGAATATTCAAATGATAAATCATGGCCTCCTTCTTCTTCATATTCTTTATCATTTTGGATATATTTTGATTCTTTGAGCGAGTTTTCTATCAATTTATTCAGAGTTTTTTCTTCCAAAAATCAACTAGAAATTATATTCTCAATTTCTAATGGAAAATTATCGATCACTTCATCTTCAAATTCTTCCATTTCATTTGACAAATTTCAATTCAAAGAAAATCATTGGTATCATGCTGTTATTGTTCATTCTAAACATAAATTTTATCAATCCTCAATTACATTATTTGTTGATGGTTCTTCTAAACAAATTTGCAAAATCAACTATCCAAATTCAATCCAATCTCCTTTTAAATTTGTTATTGGTAATTAATTTCAATTTTAATTTTAAATTTTAAATTTTTTAAATTTTAATAAATAATTTTTCTTTTAAGGAAATGAAAATATTTCAGAAAATCCACCCCATATAAAATGGAAATTAGGATCATGCTTTCTTTATGAATCTGCTTTAAGTTTGCAAGATATTCAAAAAATATTTTTACTTGGACCTAATTATTCAGGATCTTTTATCAATCCATTTTCACAATTTACAAATTTTCAAATTGTTAATAATTATATTGTTGATAATCTTTTCAAAAATGGAGAAAATTTTGAAGATATTATGAAACAATTGGATCTTTCAATAGCTTCTATTCCAATAGTAAATGAAAAATTGATTTTTTGTTTGAGTCCAATTCACACAAAAAAAGTATTGGAAAATATTTTAAATGAAAATGAAAATGAAAAAATTGAAGAAATAAATTCTCAAAATAAAGAATCCAATTACAAAAATGAGAATTTTTTGAAACAATCATTATCAATACAAAATCTTGCAGTTTTGAATGGGAAACCATATGGAATTCTTTCAGGAAATGTTAATGTTTTTCTCTCTAAAGGAGCTATTATGCAAATATCTAAAATTAGAGGACCGATTATTTGCTTTTTATTATTTGAAAAAATTACAACAGAAATTCATTTCCAACAACTATTCGCAATTTTAGTTAATTTAATTAATTTAAATTACACAAACTTAAAAGAATTTGAAAGAATGAATGGATATAAAATCATGTCTCATTTTTTAAAAGAAAATTCACATTTCATAAATGTAAATATCATCAATTTACTTTTTGAATTGATTGGAACTCAAGAAAGTACAAACATTTCATCTTTAATTAAAAATCTTGGTATTATTGAAATTGTTTGTTTTGATCAAGAAATATGGAGCAAAACATCAAATTTAGTTCAAGAATATTTTTTCGCAAAATTCCAAACTTTCATTCCTATTGATAACAAAAACCAAGATTTTAATATTAATCAATTAAGAAAGCTCAGATTTGTCAAGTATTTATTCAAATTACTTCGAGAAGAGATATTTGATGATTCTGTTATCAATAAAATAGTTTCTCTGTTAGATTTAATATTTGATCATTCCTTACTTTCTGATGAATTTTCTCTTTTTCAAACATTTATAACATCCACTTTAAATTACAAACAAGAAAAAAGTGATCCAGAAAACACAAAATTTCAAAATATATTTGCAAAAATTCATGGATTGTTATTAGATATGATTTTTGGATTAATAGTCAGAAATAAAAACAAGGAAAATAACCATGAGTTAATTGTGAAAATTCTAAGCCCAAGTTTTGTACTTTCTATAATTGAACATTCCAAGGCATTATCAACAAAAATAAAGGCACTAAAATTAACAACAGCATTATTGTTAATGTATCCTTTATTTTTCCAGAAATTCAAACAGAATTATGGATTCCCAATTCTTACACTAATATTATCCAAAATTGAGCAAAAATCGATCATTTATTATTATTTATTTTGTTTACTTTTTGGAGTATCTGAAGTTTTAGACAAAGAAAATTTCGAAGTCAAAGAAACAAATTTCAAAGAAGTTTTATTAAATAATTCATCAATTTTCAAGAAGACTTCTCAAATTTATTGTTCTGAAGCATTTTTCCTAATTTTAACTTTATTAAGGGAAAGTCAAAGGAAATGTATTAATGAAGAATTAAAATTTCATGAGGAATATCAAAAAAAAAGGAAATTAAGAAGGGAATCAAAACATCGGAAATCAAAAAGACGATCAAAAAAGAAAAAGGAACAAAGAAAAAAAGAAAATTTAAATCAAAAAGAAAATGAAAAAGAAAATAAAAATCAAAATCAAAATCAAAAAGAAAATGAAAAAGAAAATGAAAATTTCATTCCTATTGAAATACAAAATCAAATTCAAAATGAAATTCAAAACGAAAAAGAAAATGAAAATGAAACAAAATCTTCAAAATTCAAAATATCAAAAACACTTCCTTCTTTCTTTAGAAAAGTTCGTAGAAAAACAATTACAAAAAATACTGAGAATGAAATACCAAAAGTAAAAAATGAAGAAGTTTATGTTTTTCCTAAAATAAAGAAGAGAAGAAATAAAAAAAGACAAAGTGAAACAAAATCAATTACACAAAGAAGTCATATTTCTTCCTATTCCAAAAAATTACCAAAAATTTTACAATTACAAATTCAACAACAAAACGAAATTATTAAATTTTTAATCAGTTTCTTTAATAATTATCCGAACTTCAGAGATACTTTCAAAAAACTAGAATTTATTGAAGCATTAGTTGAAATTATATTTATTAATTACTCTGAAATTCAAATGGAAGTTGATGAATCATTGAATAATAATAATAACAACCAATCAAAAGAAGATTCACCTCAAACTGAGAGAGATATGAGAGAAAAAAGAAAGACAATGGGAATTTTCTTTTCTTTTACAGGAATAATTCCATTCCAAAAAATAAGTGAAAAAATGAAACAAAATAAATCAAGAAAACAAGAAAATGAACAGAAACCAAAATTGGATGAAGAAAATGAATCAAAATCATCAAAAGAATCTTTTAACCAAAAAGAGAATAAAAGTGAAAGTGAAAATGTTCAAGATGAACAAAAATCTCAAATAACGAAGAAGAGATTACAAAAAATCATTTTAAATCATCCAACAACATTGTTAATTTTTGATTTTCTCACAAGATTAGCAACTCAAAGTATTTCTAATGATCAAAAATTCCAACAAATAATTGAATCCATTCTTGATTCTCCATTGATTTATGTTCCCAAAAAAGTAATTTCAAGTTTTGAACTGGATCTATTCATTTCTATTATGGAACATCTTGAGATGAATACAAGAAGAGAAAGATTTTCAAGCTCCAAATTTTCAAATAACATTTCTAAGTTTTCTCAACTTGTAGTGGATAAAATGAACAATGAAATTTTCCAAAGAAAAGAATCGTTTATATTTCAATTTTTTGTTACAATGATCAAATTGATAATTGGAGACACATTAGCCAAAATTGAGAATTTAATCAATTTCAAATCAAGTAAACATCAAAATACTGGCTTGCAATCCTTATATAAAGGATTGAATAAAGCTATTTTATTTATTTTGAGTTTCAAGACTTTCCATAAAGATGAATTGATGAAATTATTACTTTTAATTTTGAAAGAGAAGAACATTGTTATGAATCCGTACAATTCAGATGTTGAGTTCATTTCATGCTTTTGTTTGAGTTTATATCGGTTATTACGTTCAGGAGAAGATGAAATTATTGCTAAAACTTTTGAAATTTGGAAATATTTTGCAAAATCACAAAATGAAAATATAAAACCATTGTTTGTTTATAAAAACGATAATAAGGAAACAAAAAACCTATTTTCAACAATGCTTGAATACATGTCAAATGAGAAGGAGTTTATTGATTATTTAATTCAAAATGAACAAGAAATTCATCAGGCATTTAATTATCATATTGTAAAAGCGTGGAATTTTTACAAAGAAATTAAAAATAAAAACAACTTGGAACAAGTTAATTCTTGGATTAGTCGAAGAAAAACTCGGCTTAAAAATCGCAGAAAAAAGGATCGAGGAGATCAAGAAATATACAAAAGATTTCAAGAATATGGGAAATTTCAGATTGAAAATTTAGCCAATTTTGAAACAAATCGAAATCAAAACGAGAGATTAAAACTAAATGATATGCATCAATATATAGTATTTGAATGGGAAAAATTCAAAAAAGAATTTACTCGAGAACGAGGAATTTGGGGATCTAAAAAACAAGATCAAGATGCAAAATGGAAATTGGATACAAATGAAGGGCCTGAACGAATGAGAATGAGGCTTGAAAAAAATTTCAATTTCAGAGATTATAAAGGATGTGCAAGATATGATGAAGAATTGGATGATAATCCAGAACAAGATGAGAAAGAGAATGAAGAAAAGAAAGATTTAATTTCTAAGAAACTCAGTTCTATGCAGAGCGGTTCATTTGTGAATAAAAAGAAATTAGATGGAGATAGTGATGATGAAAGTGATACTAATATTACAAATATTTCAAGTGAATTTGAAGGAGGGGATATTTTTATAGATTTAGATGCACAAGAAGAGCAAGAAATGGAACCAAAAACACCACGTCAAACCAATAATAATTTATCTGAAATTTTTGATGGAATTTTAGATTTCCAAAAAGAAAAAGAAAATATAAATGAAAATATAAATGAAAATGAAAATGAAAATGAAAATGAAAATATAAACGAAGAGAATCAAGAACAAGAGGAAGATCAAAGAATCTTGCGTATGCTTGAAGAAGGAGATCATCGAATATTGCGCAAATATAATTGTTCAAGAGTTATTGGTCTTGAATCACAACCAGCTTTGTTACTCATCTGCTCAAATAATCTTTATATAATTGATAATTATGCAGTATCTTCTAATCAAGAAATTATTGAAATTGATGAAAAATTAAGTGGATTATTATCAAATAAATTGATTGCTTTTGAAATTGAGGAATATAGTAATAAAGAACCATTTACAAATTCATGGACTGCCAAAGAAAAATCAAATGTTCCTGAAATGTATGATAATTATGATAAACAGAAAAGCTCAATTATTGGGCATAAATGCATAAAATTGCCAATTTCGAATTTGATAGATGTTGTGAAAAGAAGATATTTATTACAACCTATTGCATTAGAAATTTTTTCTGGTGATGGACGCAATTATCTGTTTTATTTCAATGTGAAACAAAGAAATGAAATTTTTTCACAAATATTATCATTAATATCAACCAAAAAGAACGAAAATCGAGGATATAAATCCGAAAGTGAAATGATTTATGGGATTCGGGAATTATCGAAATCTTCATCAACACAAAAATGGGTTAATGGAGAAATATCTAATTTTGAATATTTGATGATATTAAATTCAATGGCTGGAAGAACATACAACGATTTAACTCAATATCCTGTTTTCCCATGGGTTATAGCAGATTATGAAAGTGAAACAATAAATCTCAAAGATAGCAAAATATATCGTGATTTATCCAAACCAATGGGAGCACTTGGAGAGAATCGAGCCAATGAATTTCGAACAAGATATGAAATGTGGGAAGATCCAATTATCCCCAAATTTCATTATGGAGCACATTATTCTTCTGCTGCTATTGTTCTTTATTATTTAGTTCGTTTGGAACCTTTTACAACTCAATTTGTTCATCTTCAAGGAGGAAAATTTGATCATGCAGAAAGACTTTTCCATTCAATTCAGAAAACATTTTTATCAGCAAGTAAAGTGACAATGTCTGATGTGAAGGAGCTTATACCAGAATTTTTCTATCTTCCTGAATTTTTAATGAACCAGAACAAATTTTATTTTGGGAAAAAACAATCAAATGAAATAGTTGATGATGTTACTCTTCCGCCTTGGTCACATAAAGATGCTTATGAATTTGTGAGAATTAATAGACAAGCATTGGAATCTGATTATGTTTCTGAGCATTTGAATGAATGGATTGATTTGATATTTGGATATAAACAAAGAGGCAAGCGAGCTGTTCAAGCTCTGAATGTTTTTTATTATTTAACTTATACAGGAGCTGTTAATATCAATAAGATTAAAGATCGAGCTGAATTGGAATCAATATTATCACAAATCAATAATTTTGGACAAACACCACAGCAGCTTTTTAAGAAGGCTCATCCCAAGAAACAGAAGAAATTTTTCACATTATCAACTGAATATTCTGATGATTTTAATCTTGGAATTTTTTCTTATCCAAATTATTTGAAATTTAGTGTTGTTAAAGAATTAAATGAGCCTATTGGAGATATTTTCTCATTTGGAGATAAAACCTTTTCTGTTGGGAATTATAAGAATATATTGCTTGCTCCAAATGGTGTTGTGAGCAAGTATTTATCATGGAAAAATATTGATTTTTCGATAAGAATTTATTCTCTTGATGGAGATAAAATATTATCATCGCAAGAAGGACTTCATTTTGAATCAGAAATTACATGTTTGTTTGTTTCATCTTGTGGAGAATATATGGCAACAGGAGGCAAGGATTATGTTGTGAATTTGTGGAGAATTGAAAGCAAGAAATCTGAGAAAAAAACACAAGATTTTAATTTATTAGAAAGATTTTATGGACATTTAAACAAAATCACTTGTTTATTTATTTCGAGAAATTTTGGGATTATTATTTCAGGATCAAAAGATCAAACTTGTATTATTTGGGATTTAAACAAACTTCGTTTTATTCGGCAATTTGTAGGATTTCAAGATGAAATATCAGGATTGAGTATGAATAATTTAAGTGGAGAAATTATAGTTTGTTCAGGAAATGAAATTCGAATTTTGACAATTAATGGATATGAATTAGTTTCTAAAATATTTACAAATGAACCAGTATTAGAAAAGATTAGTTCTGTTACAATGACACGATTTTCTGAATGGAATAATAATCATTTATATATAACAGGGCATGAAAATGGGAAAATATGTTTTTGGCAGATTGAGCATTTAAGAACAAAAGAAGATATAAAAGAAAATATAAAAATTAGAGAATTAAAATTGATTTGGCAAACAACTCAATCTCTAAGTTCTGTTACTAAATTATTTGTTTCTAATGATAATTCAAAGTTTTTTTCAGGTCATTTTGATGGAAAAGTTTTATGTTGGTCTTTACCTGAAGAAGGAATTAGAACTCATTGGATTAAAGATAAAGAAGTTAATTCTTGTCAAGTTTGCAATAAGATATTTAGTGTGAAAATGAGAAAACATCATTGTAGAAAATGTGGAAGAGTTGTTTGTAAAGAATGTACTCAAAATAAGATCCAAATAATAGATTTACATTTTTTTAAACCAACAAGAGTTTGCAATGATTGTTATAATCAATTAAAAAATAACTAATAATTGATCAATTAAATTAAATTAATTTAAATTATTATTTTCAATTTTATTATTTTATTATATTTTTCTATTTAATTAATAAATAAATTAATATTTTATTCCACATTTTTATTTATTAAATTATTAAATATTTTATTCCATTTTTATTTATTTGATTATTAAATATTTTATTCTATTTTTTTATTTATTTAATTATTAAATATTTTATTCCACTTTTTTATTTATTTAATTATTAAATTTATTTTATTCTATTTTTTTTTTTTTAATTTTTAAATATTTTTTATTTTTTATTCTATTTTTATTTATTTGATTATTAAATAATTATTTTTATTTATTTGATTATTAAATATTTTATTCATTTTTTTTTTTTTATTTATTTATTAATTAAATATTTTATTCTATTTTTATTTATTTATTATTTTTTTTTATTTTTATTTATTTATATTAAATTATTTAAATATTTTTATTTCCATTTTTATTTATTTGATTTTTATTTTATTTAATTTTTTTAAATATTTTTATTATTTTTATTTTTAAATTATTAAATTTTATTTTTATTATTTATTTTTATTTATTAAATTATTAAATATTTTATTCCATTTTTATTTTTATTTAATTATTAAAATATTTTATTCCATTTTTTATTTATTTGAATTATTAAATATTTTATTTATTTAATTATTAAATATTTTTATTCCATTTTTTTATTTATTTTTTAATTTACTTTTTTTTATTTTTATTTTTTTTATTCTATTTTTATTTAATTATTAAATATTTTATTCCACATTTTTTATTTATTTAAATTATTAAATATTTTATTCTTTATTTTTTTTATTTATTTAATTAAATATTTTATTCCTTATTTTTTTTTATTTATTAAATTATTAAATATTTTATTCTATTTTTATTTATTTAAATTATTAAATTTTTACATTTTTATTTATTTGATTATTAAATATTTTATTCCATTTTTTATTTATTTTATTAAATTAAATATTTTAATTTTTATTTATTAAATTATTAAAATATTTTATTCTTATTTTTTATTTATTAAATTTTTATTAAATATTTTTATTCATTTTTTATTTATTTTGATTATTAAAATTTATTTTTATTTTATTTTTTATTTTTTGATTATTAAATATATTTTTATTTTTTATTCTATTTTTATTTTTAAATTATTAAATATTTTATTCATTTTTATTTATTTGATTATTAAATATTTTATTCCATTTTTTTTTATTAAATTATTAAATATTTTATTTTTTGATTATTAAATTTTGTTTTATTATTTATTTTATTTAATTATTATTTATTTTATTTTTTTTATTTATTTGATTATTAAATATTTTATTCCATTTTTATTTTTATTTGATTATTAAATATTTTTTATTTATTATTAAATATTTTTTCTTCTTTTTTTTATTTATTAAATTATTAAATATTTTATTCTTGTTTTATTTATTTAATTATTAAATATTTTATTCCTATTTTTATTTATTTTATTTTTGATTATTAAATATTTTATTCTATTTTTATTTATTTGATTATTAAATATTTTAATTTTTTTATTTTATTCTATTTTTATTTATTTGATTATTAAATATTTTAATTTTTTTATTTTATTATTTTTTTTTATTTATTTTTATTTATTTGATTATTAAATATTTTATTCCATTTTTATTTATTTAATTATTAAATATTTTAAATATTTTTATTCTATTTTTTATTTTATTTTATTAAATTATTAAATATTTTATTCTATTTTTATTTTTTATTCTATTTTTATTTATTTGATTATTAAATATTTTATTCCATTTTTATTTATTTAATTATTAAATATTTTATTCCATTTTTTATTTATTTGATTATTAAATATTTTATTCTTGTTTTATTTATTAAATTAAAAAGAAAGGAGAAAAAAAATTAATAAAGAAGAAGAAAAGAAAATCGATTTTTTTAATTTAAAATTTTGTTTTTGATCTATTCAAAAAAAGCCAAAAAAAAAACAACAAAACAAATGACTCATCAAAAAAAATAGAAAATAAACAAAAGAAAATTTAAAAAAAAATTTTTTTTTTCATTTTTCATTTTCCATTTTTTTTTATTAATTTAATAAATTTAATTTAATTTAATTAAAAAAAAAATAAAAATGTCTGATTGGGTTGAGATAATAGAAACAGAAACGGAGGATGATTGGATTTCTTTACAAACTGATGCAGAACTTGAATTAGTTGAAAAAGATCATTTAGTTTCTCCACAACAACATTTTCAACCAAAACCACACGTTGAAAGACAACCTGAATTAAATTTTACAAAAAGTTTTCAAATGATGTTAAGTTTTCATGAAATGTCTCGTAAAATTTCTCAAGCAAAAAAAGATAAAAAACAAGGAAAAAAAATAAAAAAAGATGTTTTAAAGGATCTTAAAAAGGAGATTGAAATGGTATTTATTTTCATCAAAAAATATTAAAAATTAATATTAAAATTAAAAATTAAATTCAAAATTAAAATTAAAATTAAAATTAAAATTTAAAATTAAAATTATAATTAAAATTAAAATTAAAATCAATAATTAAAATTAAAATTAAAATTAAAATTAAAATTAAAATTAAAATTAAAATTAAAATTAAAATTAAAATTAAAAATTAAAAATTAAAATTAAAAATTAAAATTAAAATTAAAATTAAAATTAAAATTAAAATTAAAATTAAAAATTAAAATTAAAATTAAAATTTAAAATTGAAATTAAAATTAAAAATTGAAATTAAAATAAAAATCAAAATTAAAATCAAAATTAAAATTAAATTTAAAATTTAAAATTAAAATTGAAATTAAAATTAAAATTAAAAATCAAAATTAATATTAAAATTAAAATTAAAATTAAAATTAAAAATTAAAATTAAAATTAAAACTAAAATTAATAATTAAAATTAAAATTAAAATTAAAATTAAAATTAAAATTAAAATTAAAATTAAAATTAAAATTAAAACTAAAATTATAATTAAAATTAAAATTAAAATTAAAATTGAAATTAAAATTAAAATTGAAATTAAAATTTAAATTGTTTTTTTTATAATAGAATCATCATCAAATTGAATTAGATGAATTATATGCATTTACAGGAACAGATCCAAATAGAGGATTAACTGAAGAACAAGCAAGAGAATCTTTAAGAGTTAATGGTCCTAATGCATTAAAACCTCCCAAACAAACACCTGAAATCATTAAATTTTTAAAACAAATGACTGGTGGATTTAGTTTATTGCTTCTTTTTGGTGGAATTTTATGTTTTATTGGTTATGGAGTTGATAAAAGCAACAAAGATTATGTAAAAGAAAAATGGAATGAAAATAATAATAAATTAATTAATATTAATTTATTTAATTTTGAATTTTAATTAGTTTTATCTTGGAATTGTATTGGTTGCTGTTGTTCTTTTAACTGGAATATTTAGTTATTATCAAGAACATAAAAGTGCAAAAATTATGGAAGGTTTTAAAAAACTAGTTCCTCAATTTTCTGTTGTAATTAGAGATGGAGAACAAAAAACAATTGATGCAACACAAATTGTACCTGGAGATATTATTCTTATAAAATCTGGAGATAAAATACCTGCAGATATACGAATTATTGAAAGTGCAGATTTTCAAGTAAATATTTTGAAATTAAAATTATTTTTGAAATTAAAATTATTTTTGAAATTAAAATTATTTTTGAAATTAAAATTATTTTTGAAATTAAAAAATAAAAAAGGTTGATAACTCTTCTTTAACTGGTGAAAGTGATCCTCAATCAAGAACTCCAAAATGTACAAATGAAAATCCACTTGAAACTTCTAATCTTGCATTTTATTCAACATTAGCAACACAAGGAAATGCTAAAGGAGTTGCAATTTTCACAGGAGATTCAACAGTTATAGGAAGAATTGCAGGATTAGCAGCAGCAACAAAAACAGAAGATACTCCAATTCGAATTGAAATTAGAAAATTTATCCGAATCATATCAATTGTTGCAATTATTCTTGGAGTTATTTTTTTCATTTTTGGAATTGTAATCAAATATGCATGGATTACAAACTTTGTTTTTGTAATTGGAATTATTGTTGCAAATGTACCTGAGGGTTTATTAGCAACAGTAACTGTGGCATTAACTTTAACAGCAAATCGAATGTCAAAACGATCAGTTCTTGTGAAAAATCTTGAATCAGTTGAAACATTAGGATCAACATGTACAATCGCAAGTGATAAATGTCTTGGATTAAATACACCAGTAATGATGTATGATGGATCAATTAAAAATGTTCAAGAAATCAAACTTGGTGATAAACTTATGGGTGATGATAATACTCCAAGAAACATTCTTTCAACAACAAAAGGATTTGGACAAATGTATCGAATTATTCCTCAATCAGCAGATTCTTTTACAGCTAATTATTGTCATATTCTTTGTTTAAGATCTCATTTTCCAACAACAACAATTTTCGATACAAAAGAATCTTTTATTGTTCAATTTAATTTAAATCATAATATTTCTTATCAAGAATTTCCTTATTTGATTAACAACAAAAATCAAGTTAAAGAACAAGTTGATAAATTTGTAAATTTTATTAAAAATCAAATCAAGCAGAAAAACAAGGATTTATTCGTTATGGAAGTATTGTTCATATTACTGTTGAAGATTTCTTGAAATTGAATTCTCAAATCAAAGATTCTTACAAACTTTATAAAGCAAATTTTGAGAATATTCTTAAATCAAATCCAAAAGTTAATGTTGATCCTTATAGTTTGGGTGTTTGGATTGGAGCTAAAGAATTATCTAAAATTACAAAATTATCTCAAATTATTCCTAAACAAATTCAATCACAACTTTCATTAAATTGGAATGCACCAGAAAATTTAATCACAACTTCAACTCAAGATTTCCTTAATAATTCAATTAATATGAATTTTGATAATGGAATTCCTCAAGAATATCGATTAGATTCTCAAGAAAACCGAAGAAGAATTTTAACAGGAATTTTAGATTCAAAACAATTTTTATTATCAACAGATTTTAATGAAAATGAACTTGATTTTGAATTTAGTTCTATTGAATTCAAAAATGATTTCAAACAATTATGCAATTCTTTAGCAGTTGATTTAGAAATTCAATCAAAACAAAAAGAAAAAGAAAAATGTGGAAGAATTTACAAATGCCAATTAAAATCTATTGAGAATATTAATTCAATCAAGAAAACAAGTTATCAAGAATATTATGAACAAGATCAAACATTTTTAATTGAAGATATTGGAAATGATAATTTTTATGGATTTGAAATTGATGGAAATCGAAGATTTATTCTTGGAGATTTTACTGTTACTCACAATACAGGAACACTTACACAAAATAAGATGAGTGTTTCACATTTATGGTATGATGATGACATTTATTCTATCGATTCTACTACCGATAATTATTATGAAAATAATAAAGGAGATACTTTTACTAATTTAATGAAGATTTCAACTCTTTGTAATCGAGAAGTATATCAACCAGATAACAAAGATAAAAGAGCAGGAAATGCAAGTGAACTTGCTTTAATTAATTTTTTTGGACCAATTTTTGATACTGAGAATGTAAACTAAATTAACAATTTATTTAAACAATTTATTTAATTAATTTATTTCAATATTTAATTAATTTATTTTAACAATTTATTTTAACAATTTATTTAAACTATTTATTTAAACATTTTATTTAAAACAATTTATTTCAACAATTTATTTAAACAATTTATTTAAACAATTTATTTAAACAATTTATTTAAACAATTTATTTAAATAATTTATTTAAAACAATTTATTTTAACAATTTATTTAAACAATTTATTTTAAACAATTTATTTAAACAATTTATTTAAACAATTTATTTAAACAATTTATTTAAAACAATTTATTTAAACAATTTATTTAAACAATTTATTTAAACAATTTATTTAAAACAATTTATTTAAACAATTTATTTAAAACAAAACAATTTATTTTAAACAATTTATTTTAAACAATTTATTTTAAACAATTTATTTAAACAATTTATTTTAAACAATTTATTTAAACAATTTATTTAAAACAATTTATTTTAGAACAATTTATTTATACATTTTATTTAAACAATTTATTTAAAATTTATTTAAAACAATTTATTTTTTATTTATACATTTTATTTAAAACAATTTAATTTATACATTTTATTTAAAACAATTTATTTAAAAACAAATTTTATTTAAACAATTTATTTAAATTTCTGATTTTTATTTATACATTTTATTTGAATTTTATTTAAACATTTTATTTAAAACAATTTATTTAAACAATTTACTTAAATAATTTATTTAAAAACAATTTATTTCAACAATTTATTTAAACAATTTATTTAAACAATTTATTTAAATAATTTATTTAAAAACAATTTATTTTAAACAATTTATTTTTAAACAATTTATTTATTTAAACAATTTATTTAAACAATTTATTTAAATAATTTATTTAAAACAATTTATTTCAACAATTTATTTAAACAATTTATTTAAACAATTTATTTAAACAATTTATTTAAACAATTTATTTAAACAATTTATTTTAACAATTTATTTAAACAATTTATTTAAAACAATTTATTTTAACAATTTATTTAAACAATTTATTTAAACAATTTATTTTAAACAATCTATTTTAAACAATTTATTTAAACAATTTATTTAAACAATTTATTTAAACAATTAAAAGGTTAGAGAATCTCATCCACAAATTAAAGAACTTCCTTTTAATTCAACAAACAAATTTATGTTAACTATTCATCAAATTTCACCAGATTCAGATCATACAATTATAATGATGAAAGGAGCACCTGAAAGAATAATTTCTAGATGTTCAACTATTATGATTGGAGGAAAAGAAGAAGAATTAACAGAAGAATGGAGAAGAAAATATCAACAATCAAATGAAGTAAATATTTAATTTAATTTAATTTGATTTAATTTAATTTAATTTAATTTAAATTTGATTTAATTTAATTTAATTTAATTTGATTTAATTTAATTTAATTTGATTTAATTTAATTTAAATATTAATAGGATTTAGCAGCTAAAGGGAGAAAGAGTTTTAGGATTTTGTCAATTAAAACTTCCATATCCAAAATATACTTCTTCATTTCCATTTGATGTATCTGAATTTAACTTTCCAGTTGAAAGTGGATTATGTTTAGTAGGATTAATTTCATTAATTGATCCACCAAGACCTACAGTTCCAGAAGCAGTTGAGAAATGTAAATCAGCAGGAATCAAAGTAATCATGGTTACAGGAGATCAACCAACAACAGCAAAAGCAATAGCTAAACAAGTAGGAATTATTTGGTCAGAAACTGCTGATGAATATGCTACAAGAAAAGGTATTCCAAAATCACAAGTTACTCCCAAAAGAAGCTCAAGCTATTGTTATTCATGGTTCAGAACTTAAAGATATGGATGAAGAAGATTTGGATAAAATCCTTCAATTTCCTCAAATTGTTTTTGCTAGAACTTCTCCTCAACAAAAATTATTGATTGTTGAAGGTTGTCAAAGAAGAAATGAAGTTGTTGCTGTTACTGGTGATGGTGTTAATGATTCCCCTGCTTTAAAAAAAGCTGATATTGGTATTGCTATGGGAATTGCTGGTTCTGGTAAATTCTTTTAAAAAATTAAAATTAAAATTAAAATTAAAATTAAAATTAAAATTAAAATTAAAATTAAAAATTGATTGAATAGATGTTTCAAAAGAAGCAGCTGATATGATTCTTCTTGATGATAATTTTTCATCAATCGTTAATGGAGTTGAAGAAGGAAGAATTATATTTGATAATTTAAAGAAATCAATAGCTTACACATTATCATCTAACATTCCTGAAATATCACCATTTCTTATGTTTATCATACTTGGATTACCATTACCATTATCAACAGTATTAATTCTTTGTATTGATTTAGGAACTGATTTAATTCCAGCAATTTCATTAGCATATGAAAGAGCAGAACTTGATATTATGAAGAGAAAACCAAGAAATGCAAAAACAGATCGATTAGTAACATACAAATTAATATCCTTCAGTTATCTACAAATTGGAATGATTCAAGCACTTGCAGGTTTTTATACTTATTTTGTAGTTCTTGGCAATTATGGATTCAAACCAAGTTCACTTGTTTATTTGAATCAAGATTGGGTTTCAAAATCTACTTTTATCAATGGAATGGATTATGAATCAAGAGTTAATGCTTTAAAAAATGCACAAACTGCTTTTTTTGTTTCCATTGTTATTGTTCAATGGGCTGATTTATTAATTTGCAAAACAAGAAGATTATCTATTTTTCAACAAGGAATGAAAAACAAAATGTTGAACTTTGGTTTATTTTCAGAAACATTTTTAGCTGCTCTTTTATGTTATATTCCTTGGGTTAATCCTGTTTTTGGTACTGAACCTATTAGATTTGTTCATTGGCTTCCTGGTTTACCTTTTTCTCTTTATATCTTCGTTTATGATGAACTTAGAAAACATTATATGAGAAGGAAACCTGGTGGTTGGATTGAAAAAAATACTTATTATTAATTCTTTCTTTCTTTTCAAATTCTTTTTTAATTCATTTTAATTCATTCATTTATCTTTCTTTCTTTCTTTTTTCTTTTTTTTTTCTTTCAAGGAAATCGATTCTAAATAACTCCATCACAAAAGGATAAAGTAATCAACAAAAACAAAAACAACAAATTAATTTTTGATTTTCATTTTTAGTTAAAAAAATCAATTTAAGAAAATTCAATTATTTTAATTTGAATTTTGATTTGAATTTGAATTTTGATTTGAATTTTGATTTGAATTTTCATTTAAATTTTCATTTGAATTTTCATTTGAATTTTGATTTGTATTTTGATTTGTATTTTCATTTAAATTTTGATTTGAATTTTGATTTGAATTTTGATTTGAATTTTCATTTGAATTTTCATTTGAATTTTGATTTGTATTTTCATTTGAATTTTCATTTGAATTTTGATTTAAATTTTGATTTGAATTTTGATTTGAATTTTGATTTAAATTTTGATTTGAATTTTCATTTGAATTTTCATTTGAATTTTGATTTGTATTTTCATTTGAATTTTCATTTGAATTTTGATTTGTATTTTCATTTGAATTTTCATTTGAATTTTCATTTGAATTTGCTTCAGATGTTTTCTTTTTTTTTTCTGCTTCCATTTGTTGTCTTTTCTTTCTATATTCAATTCTTGATTGTTTCAAATTTTCAAGTTCCTTTTCAACAATAGGTTTAAAATAAACTCTCAATTTATTAACTTCTCTTCTTGAGAACATTTTAATTTGAAAAGCAGTTGTTAACAATTTATCAGGATCAAAAGCCAATTCTGGAAATTTTTTAATAGCCATAAATAATTTTCCATGATCTTTAAGAGAAAAAAGTGTATCTTTATTAATCTTGAATAAAGCTAAAGCAATTCTAAAAAGCATTTTATTTCCTTCAAAAAGAAAAGCATCCCAAATTCTTAAAGTAGTTTCAGTTGGAGTGCAAGTTAAATAAATACAAAGAAACCATTGTTGAGTAATTAATTCCAAAGAGATTGATTTTGAAATTATATATTTCCCTATTTTATTTAATCTTTTGAGTAGCAATTTTTGAAGCACTCGCAAATCAATATGTGATGCTACCATATCTTGTGAATAATAATCTCTTGGCATTTTATCTTCTATAATTGCCACTAACATCCAAAATGTATCTTCTTCATTCATATATAATAATAATAATCCTGCAATAAAATTCATTGATTGACAATATCCGATTTTGTCATTTCGCCAACTGTAAGCTACAAGAACATTCCGTAATTTTTCAAGATTTTCTGGTTTTTGGAAAAAGACATGATCTGGAAATGTTCGATGTAAATCCTTATTTAAATATAAATATTTAAAATATAAATATTTAAATAAATATAAATATTTAAAATATAAATATTTAAATAAATATAAATATTTAAAATATAAATATAAATAAATATAAATATTTAAAATATAAATATTATAAATATTTAAAATATAAATATAAATATAAATATAAATATAAATATAAATATTTAAAATATAAATATAAATATTTAAATAAATATAAATATTTAAAATATAAATATAAATATTTAAAATATAAATATAAATATTTAAAATATAAATATTTAAAATATAAATATAATAAATATAAATATAATTATACATTTTCAATTTGTTTAGTTGAACGAGAAGTTTGGCCTTGATATCTATTTGATAATTCTTGATAATAATTAGGATTAGCCTCTTTCATTTCTTTTGAACCTGAAAGAATTTGCCAAACACTTCCTCTTAAATCATTAGGAATACCTTTTCGAGCAAGTTTTTTTAATTGTGGACTTTTTCTTACAATAGCAGGAACTCCTCCTTGCTTTTCTATAAAAGCTTTCCATTTCATAATTGCTATTTTCTTGTTTTTCATAGTTGATGCTCGTAGAATTTCTTCTTGTTCTTTTGTATAATGTACTGGAAATCCATATTCATCTTTATGAATTGGTATCTCTTCGATTGGATCATTTCTTTTAATAAATTTAATTGTAAATATAAATGTAAATATAAATATAAATATAAATATAAATATAAATATAAATATAAATATAAATATAAATATAAATATAAATATAAATATAAATATAAATATAAATATAAATATAAATATAAATATAAATATAAATATAAATATAAATATAATTATAAATATAAATATAATTATAAATATAAATATAAATATAAATATAAATATAAATATAAATATAAATATAAATATAAATATAAATATAAATATAAATATAAATATAAATATAAATATAAATATAAAATATAAATATAAAATAAAAAAATAAATATAAATATAAATATATAAATAAATATAAACATAAAAACATAAATATAAATATAAATATAAATATAAATATAAATAAACATAAAATATAAATATAAAATATAAAATAAATATAAAATATAAATATAAATATAAACATAAATATAAAATATAAATATAAATATAAATATAAATATAAATATAAAATAAACATAAACATAAACATAAAAATATAAACATAAAACATAAAAATATAACATAAACAAAAACATAAATAAAAAAAAAATAAACATAAATATATAAAAAAAAATATAAACATAAATATAAAATATAAATATAAATATAAATATAAATATAAATATAAATATAAATATAAATATAAAAATATAAATATAAATATAAATATAAATATAAATATAAATATAAATATAAATATAAATATAAATATAATAATAAATATAAATATAAATATAAATACAAATATAAATATAAATATAATTATAAATATAAATATAAATATAAATATAAATATAAATATAAATATAAATATAAATATAAATATAATTATAAATATAATTATAATAATAAATATAAATATAATTTTCATCTGGAATAACATTTTTAAGTTTTGAAACTCCAGTTAAATTGATTAATTTTCAAATAAATTTTGCTTTTTTAAAAAAATTTTTTTTTTACGATCGTATTTTTTTCATCATCTAAGTTAAAATTGTAAATTAAAATTGTAAATTAAAATTTAAATATAAAAAAATTAAAGTGCAAAACAAAAGGAAAGAAAAAAGAAAAAAATGAAAAAAATGAAAAATTATTTTTTCCATTTTTGTTTTTGTTTTTTTGTTTTGCTTTTTCAAATAAAAAGATGGATTTAAATCAAAATATTAAACAATTAAAAAAAATCAAAAAGAATTTTATCCAAAATAATCTTTCAAATCAAAATAATTTACTTGATACTTCAGAAAAATTATTATTTACAGAAAATTTGGCAGAAATGAATTTACAAATTTTATTAACAATTGAAAAATTACTTCAAAAACTCTCAAAAAATAAAAAAAAATCACTTTTAATTAAAGAAACTAAGCTTAATTTTTTGAATCAGGGAAATAATTCCAAACAAGTTCAATTAGCCAATAATGGTTTATGGAAAAAAATTCAACAAATAAATCAAATAATTCTTTCTCAATTTGATGATAAAAAAAATGATCAATTTCTTCTCAATAAAACACTTGGATTCGAAAATAAACTTCTAAAACACGAGATTGTTCAAAATCAAGAAGATTCTATTGAAAATCCAATTCATTTTCATTACCAAGAATTGTTATCTGGTGAAAATATTTTTGACAATCAAAAATCAATTCAAATTCAAATTAAAAATTTTCAATTAAAAAAAAATAACAATTAAAAAACAATTATTATTGCTTTTATATTTAGATTTATATTTAGATTTAGATTTAGAAAAAAATTTAAATTAAAATTTTAACGATTATTGATTAATTTTTAAATAAATTATTTTGAAAGATTTTTTTTTTAATTAAAAAATAAATAAAAGGAGAAAAATTAAAAAAAAATTTTTTTTCTCTTTTTTTTATTATTTTTTTATTTTTTTTTTCATTTTTTTTTTTCATTTTTTTTTATTGATCTTTTTTAATTTTTATATTAAAAAGAGAACAATTTTTCCAAATACAAAATCAAAAGGGAAAATTATTTAAACTTTAACTTTTTAAACAAATAAATTAAACAAATTAAACCCAAACCAAACCGAAAAAAAAAGCAAATTAAAAACCCATTTATATTCAAACCAAAAAAAAAATAATTGTGAATAAAAATACAAACAAAATAAAAATAAAAAAAACAAAATTATTTTTAAATGGAAGATATTAAAGATCGAATAACTGAAGCAAAAGCAAGAATTAAAGAATTAAAAGAATCAATTCGACAAAAAAGTCAAGAATTAAACGATACAACTTGTAATTGAATTTAAAATTAAAATCAAAATTAAAATTAAAATCAAAATTAAAATCAAAATTAAAATCAAAATTAAAATCAAAATCAAAATTAAAATTAAAATCAAAATCAAAATTAAAATTAAAATTAAAAATTAAAATTAAAATCAAAATTAAAATCAAAATTTAAAATTAAAATAAATCAAAATCAAAAATTAAAAAATTCAAAATCAAAATTAAAATTAATAAAATCAAAATCAAAATCAAAATCAAAATTAAAATTAAAATTAAAATCAAAATCAAAATCAAAATTAAAATCAAAATTAAAATTAAAATAAAAATTAAAATCAAAATCAAAATTAAAATCAAAATTAAAATCAAAATCAATTTCAAAATCAAAATTAAAATTAAAATCAAAATTAAAATTAAAATTTAAAATTAAAATTAAAAATCAAAATCAAAATTAAAAATCAAAATCAAAATTAAAATTAAAATCAATTTCAAAAATCAAAATCAAAATCAAAATCAAAATCAAAATCAAAATTAAAATCAAAATTTCAAAATCAAAATCAAAATCAAAATTAAAATCAAAATTAAAATCAAAATCAAAATCAAAATCAAAATTAAAATTAAAATTAAAATTTAAATTAAAATCTAAATCAAAAATCAAAATCAAAATCAAAATTAATATTAAAATCAAAATCAAAATTAAAATTAAAATTAAAATTAAAATTAAAATCAAAATCAAAATTAAAATTAAAATTTAAATTTAAAATTAAAATTAAAATTAAAATTTAAAATTAAAATCTAAATCAAAAATCAAAATCAAAATTAAAATTAAAATTAAAATTTAAAATTAAAATCTAAATCAAAAATCAAAATCAAAATCAAAATTAAAATTAAAATCAAAATCAAAATCAAAATTAAAATCGAATTTTCTCTTTTTTTTTTCTCTTAATGACATTGATATAAATTGATTTAAACAGTAATTCATGCAGCTGCTAATGTCAAAGAATTTGACCCATCAATACTTGGAGTTCGTAGAGAATTAAAAGGTCATTTAGCAAAAATTTATGCAATGCATTGGTCAGAAGATAATACTCATCTTGTTTCTGCAGGCCAAGATGGAAGATTATTTGTTTGGAATGCATATACAAATAATAAAGTAAAAAATTCGTTAAAATTCAATTTAATTTTATTTTTCCTTTTTTTTAATTTTAATTTTAATTTAATTTATTATTTTTATTTTAGATTCATGTAATCGCTTTAAGATCTCATTGGGTAATGGGATGTGGTTATTCTCCTTCTGGAAATTTGATTGCCTCAGGTGGTTTAGATAATTTATGTACTATTTATAATGTTCGTTCAGAAGATCCCCAATTAAAGTATAAAATATTTTTTTTTTCTTCTTTTTTTATTTTATAAAATAAAAAAAATTTTTTTTTGTGGAATTTTTTTATTATAAAATCAAAATCAAAATTAAAATTCCATTCAAAAATCGATTTAAAATTAAAATTAAAATTAAAATTAAAATCAAAATTAAAATTCAAATTAAAATTAAAATTAAAATTAAAATTAAAATTAAAATTAAAATTAAAATTAAAATTAAAATTAAAATTAAAATTAAAATTAAAATTAAAATTAAAATTAAAATTCATTTATAAAATTAAAATTAAAATTAAAATTAAAATTAAAATTAAAATTAAAATTTGAAATTAAAATCAAAATTATAGACCTTTATGCGAACTTTCAGCTCATACAGGATATGTTTCTTCTTGTAGATTTTTAAATGATAATCAAATTTTAACCTCTTCAGGAGATATGAGTTGTATTCTTTGGGATATTGAAACATCAACAAAAATTACAGAATTTGCAGATCATAATGGGGATGTTATGAGGTTAATTATTAAAATTAAAATTAAAATTTAAATTTAATATTAAAATTAAAATTCATTTATAATTAAAAATAAAATTAAAAATTAAATAGTATTTCTCTTCAAAAAGACAACAATATGTTTGTTTCTGGAGGAGCAGAAGGAGTTGCTAAATTATGGGATATTAAATCAGGAAATTCAGTGGCAACTTTTGAAGGTCATCAAGCAGATATTAATTCAGTGAAGTAAACAAATTTATTTCAAAATTATTTCAAAATTTATTTCAAAAATTATTTAAAAATTTATTTCAAAAATTATTTCAAAATTTATTTCAAAATTTATTTATAAAATTTATTTCAAAATTATTTATAAAATTTATTTATAAAATTATTTATAAAATTTATTTATAAAATTATTTAAAAAATTTATTTAAAAATTTATTTAAAATTTATTTATAAAATTTATTTCAAAATTATTTATAAATTTATTTATAAAATTCATTTCAAAATTTATTTCAAAATTTATTTAAAAATTGGTTTCAAAAATTTATTTCAAAATTTATTTCAAAAATTATTTCAAAATTTATTTCAAAATTTATTTAAAAATTATTTATAAATTTATTTCAAAATTGATTTATAAAATTGATTTCAAAATTATTTAAAATTTATTTAAAAATTTATTTATAAAATTTATTTATAAATTTATTTATAAAATTATTTATAAAATTATTTAAAAATTTATTTATAAAATTATTTATAAAATTATTTATAAAATTATTTATAAAATTATTTAAAAATTTATTTCAAAATTTATTTATAAAATTTATTTATAAAATTTATTTAAAAATTTATTTATAAAATTATTTATAAAATTATTTATAAATTATTTCAAAAATTATTTCAAATTTATTTAAAAATTATTTATAAAATTTATTTAAAAATTTATTTATAAAATTATTTCAAAATTTATTTCAAAATTTATTTCAAAATTTATTTAAAATTATTTATAAATTGATTTCAAAATTATTTATAAAATTATTTATAAAATTATTTATAAAATTATTTATAAAATTATTTATAAAATTATTTATAAAATTATTTATAAAATTATTTAAAAATTTATTTATAAATTGATTTCAAAATTATTTAAAAATTTATTTATAAAATTATTTAAAAATTTATTTATAAAATTATTTATAAAATTTATTTAAAAAATTTATTTATAAATTTATTTATAAATTTATTCAGGTTTTTCCCTGATGGTCAAGCTTTTGCAACAGGAAGTGATGATGCAACTTGCAGAATATTTGATATAAGATCAGGAAGAGAATTAATTCAATTAACTAATGATGATATTCTTTGTGGAATTGGAGCAGTTGATTTTTCTTTATCAGGAAGAATACTTTTTGGTGGTTATGATAATAATCATTGTTATGGATGGGATACACTTAAAGGTCATCAAGTTTTTGATTTGAAAAGTCATACAGAAAAGGTTTCTTGTCTTGGTGTTTCGAAAGATGGTTTTGCTTTATGCACAGGTTCTTGGGATAGAGAATTAAAAGTAATTTTTTTAAATTTTTTAAATTAATTTCTTAATTTTTAATTTCTTAATTTTTGCTTGTTCAATTTAGATTTGGGCTTGAAAAAAAGTTCTCATTTTTGTTTTCTCTTTTCTTAAAAATTTTGAATTTAATTCTTTTCCAAAACAAAATTTTTTTTAATTAATTAATCAATTCATTTTTCATTTTTTTCATTTTTCATTTTTCATTTTTCATTTTTCATTTTTTCAAAGATTCGGTCCAAACATAAAGTGTAGTTTTTTTTTTATAATATTTTTTTCCTTTTGCTTCAAAAAAAAAAACTAAATCTTGCTTTTTTTATTAAAAAAAAAGTTTCCAAAAAAAAAATAAAAAATAAAACAAAATGAATGAAATTTTATTTTTTGGTTATAATCAAAATCCAAAACTTATCAAAAATAAACCAAATGAAATAACAAAACCAGTTCAATTTAAATTTGAAAATGAAAATGAAAATGAAAATGAAAATGAAAATGAAAAACAAATTAAACAAATTTCAACAGGTTTCTTTTCAACAATTTTCCTTTTTAAAAATGGAAAAGCAATAGAATATTTAAATAAAAATGATTCAAATCAAAATCCTCAAAAAATTCAAATTGAAAATATTCAAAAAGTAACTGTTGGTTTTCAAAATGAAGCTATTTTAACAAAAGAAGGAAATGGATTTGCCAAAGGAAAATATATTAATCCAAAAAATCCAAATAAATTTATCAATATTTCATCATTAATTGAAGATATAAATGATAGAATAATTCAAGATATTGTTTCTGGTGCTAATTCAATTTACTTATTAACTTCAAATCAAAATGCTTATGGTATTGGTTCAAATCAATATTGTCAACTTGGTTTTGATTCTATAACATTCAGAAAAACAGAAAAACTAATTTTAATGATGAAAAATGTTTCTAAAATATTTTCAGGAATTTCTTCTCAATCATTTTTTCTTTTAAATTCAAATCAAGAATTATTTGGATCAGGAAATAATTTCTATGGTCAACTTGGATTAGGAAAATCAAGAAAAGAAACAAAAATCCAAAAATTAACTAAAATCCAAAATATTCCAAAAGGCAAAATAATTGATATTCAATGTGAAAATTCTTTTTCAATAATGTTGATTGAAAATGAAAATGAAAATGAAAATCCAAAAAGAAAACTTTATTCATGTGGATATTGGGAATATAATGGACTCGACAAATATCAAGATACAAATGAATTTACTGAAATCAAATCATCTTTATTTGAAAATGATGATAATATTATTGATTTTTCTTGTGGATTTAATCATACTTTGATTTTAACTTCCAATTCAAAATTAATAGGTTTTGGTCGTAACTTATTTGGTAAATTAGGAATTGAAGATACAAATAATCAATATATTCCAATTCAAATTGAACTTCCTAAATTAAGATTTAATGAAGATGTTTCTAATTATCATATTTTTTGTGGTTATGATAATTCATTTCTTTATTATTCTCCTTCTTTTTCCAATCTTGAAGAAGATTTGATAAAATTATTTGAAAGAAAAGAATTTTGTGATATTTCATTTAAAACCAAAAACGGAGAAATAATTGAATCTCATAAATTAATATTGAAATATAGATTAAATCAAAATGAAAATCAAAATCAAATTGAAAAACTTAAAGAAATTATTTCAAATAAATCAATTAAAGAATCAAATCAAATATTTGAAATGATTTATTCAAACAGAATAATAAATCCAATATTATATTCCGAAATTAAAGAAATTATAAATTCAAATGAAAAAATTGAAGAAACAATGAAAAGAATTTATTTAAATGAAAATGAAAAAGAAAATGATAAAGATTTTATTATTGAAAAAAAAGAAAAACAATATAAATTCCCTAAATTAATATTAATAATGAGAAGTGAATTATATCGAGGAATGTTTTTATCTGTTACAGAAGATAAATCTAATAAAGTTACAGATTATAGTGAATTAAGTAATAAATCATTTCAAATATTTGAATATTGGATTTATTCAAATCAAATTAAAGAAGGAATTGAAATTACAAAAGAAATTATTGATGAAATTCAAATTGGAATTGATTATTTTCAATTAAATCAAACAAATCCAAATTTATTTGATTTATTAATTAAAAAATTTAATAATCAAAATCAAAATCAAAATCTAAAATTAAAATTAAAATTAATTTGATTTGATTTTGGTTTTCATTTTTTGAATTTGGAAAAGAAAAGAAAGAAGAAAAATAAAGAAAAATTTCTTTTCTCAAAGAACAATTGCTTTTGCTTTTCGTTTGTTTTTTGATTTTTTGATTCTTTGCTTAATTAAAATAATTGAAATAATAATTCCTGAAATAACAATAACAGGAATAATTATTCCAATAACTATTACTGTTGTATTAGTTGAATTTTCAGTTGGTGATGTTATATAATTTATTATTATTGAAGTTGATGAGTTAATTCCTGAATATTCATTAAATGAACAATTTAAATCAGCAGATGAATAAATTGAAATTTCATAATAATCTCCAGAGTTTAATCCTTCTGAAATTGAATAATTTGTTGTTAAATTTGATAAACAAATTGTTGATGAATTATAAGTAAATGAATATGCTTCTAATCCTGTTGATAAAATAAGTGGATCCCATTCACATTCAAATCCACATATTAATGATAAACAATTTAATGAAGTAATATTTCCTAATTTAGCTTTGGTTGATATAATTGAACTTGGCTCTCCTAAATATTCTATTTCACAATTCAAATCTGCACATCCTCTAATTGAAATATTATATTCAACATTTCCTGATATTCCATTTATTGTTCCAATTACTTCATTTCCACTTAAATTTAGTGTTGTAAAATTTTGCCAACTTTCTTGATTATCAAGTGAAATTGAATAATTTTGAGCATGTGTTAATTTTGTAAAATTTAATTCAATTTCTTCAATTTTAGGAATCCATTCATAAATTGTTGGAGCTGTTGGTAAACTGTCTGTTGTTATTGGAAATGTTGAAATATCTCCACATCTTCCATTTGAGTCACATGCGGATACATTGATTTGATATTCTTGATTTGGTAATTGAGCTGTGAATGCTTGATTTGTTTGTGTTGGTTGATAATTTCCTGAATCATCTTGTGAAATTGCTTGATAACTAAAATTATAATAAGATGGAATTGAACAATTAATTGGTTGATCCCAAGTACAATTAATATCTATTGAATATGAAATTGAGCATATTAAATTTGAAACTTCTTCAAATAATAATGAAATTGTAGATTCAGAAATTTCTCCTTGATCTTCTCCTTCGCATTCATTTGTTCTACATCCACAAATTGAAATATTATAATCATTCCCACATTCAATATCATTTAAAAGATAGGAAATTGATGAATTATCAACTGAAATGAAAGATATTAATTCAGGTTCATATTGATTGAAATAAGAAAGATTATAATGATCAAGATGAGGAATTTCTTCAATTATCTGGACATTTGGATAACTCCAAGTAGCATTAATTGAATAATTTGATGGATTTGATAATTCGAAATTTTGAACAGAATCAATTCTTGTAATTAAATTAATAGAAGAAGAAGGTTCACCACATTTCATTGATGATTTATCACAAGCTTGAATTTGAATTGAATAATATTCATTTCCAGTAATATTATCATAAATTGAAGAATTAAATTCTTGATAATAAACATTCCCATCTTCAAGAATTGGAGTATCAATATCAATCCAATCAACTCCATAATTAATTTGATATTTCAAATTTGAAATTTGAATTTCATCCCAATAACAATCAAATGATGAAAACAAAGAAGAACAATTAATAGCATTAACTTGGGGAATCAAAATTAGTTCATAAACCAATGCTTGATCATCATCAGTTCCAACAACAACAAAATTTTCATAACTTGAAACACTCCTCCCAAAACCAGAAATTGAAGGTTCACTTAAAATTTGTTCAAGATTCCAAATTGGTTCATTATATCTGTAAATAAATGCTTGATTTGCATCATCAGTACCAACAACAAGAAGATCTTGATAAATTGAAACAGAATATCCAAAATTTGAAATTGAAGGTTCACTGAAAATTTGTTCTTGATTAAAATATGATCCATTATATCTGTAAGTAAATACTTTGCTTTCACCATAAGTACCAACAGCAATAGCATCTTCATAAATTGAAACAGTATATCCAAAATCTGAAATTGATTCACTCAAAATTTGTTCTTGATTAAAATGTGATCCATTATATCTGTAAACAAATACTTCACTTGCACCATCAGTACTACCAACAACAATAACATCTTCATAAATTGAAACAGAAGATCCAGAATCTGGGGGCCATCTGATCAAATTTTGTTCTTGATTAAAATGTGTTCCATTATATCTGTAAACAAATACTTCACTTGCACCATCAGTACCAACAACAATAACATTTTGATAAATTAAAACAGTAGATCCAAAACCAGGAATTGAAGGTTCATCAAAAATTTGTTCTTGATTAAAATGTGTTCCATTATATCTGTAAACAAATACTTCACTTGCACCATCAGTACCAACAACAATAACATCTTCATAAATTGAAACAGAATATCCAAAACCAGAAATTGAAGGTTCATCAAAAATTTGTTCTTGATTAAAATGTGTTCCATTATATCTGTAAATAAATGCTTGTTTTGCACCAAAAGCTCCAATAGCAAGAATATCTTCATAAATTGAAATAGAAGATCCAAAATCTCCTGAACTTGTATAATTATTGATTAATTTCCAAGAATAATCAATTGAAGAATAAGAATTATATCTTTTTGTTGTTATTTGTTTTGTTGAAATTTCTTGAGTTTGAATTGATTGAATTTAAAATGATATTAATTATTATTATTATTGAAAGAATAATTTTTATTGATTTCATTCTTTTTTTTTTAAATAAAAAGAGGAAAAATAAAAAGAAGAATAAATAAATTAATTAAAATTTGTTTTTTAAATAGAAAATGAATTTACTTTTGTTTCTGTTATTATTATTATTAAAATAAGAATAAAAGAAGAACAAATAAATAATTTTGTTTTTGAAAAGTGGATAAAAAAAATAAAAAAAAGAAGAAGAAGAATAAATTAATTAAAATTGTTTTTTGAATAGAAAATGAATTTACTTTTGTTTCTGTTATTATTATTATTATTAAAATAAGAATAAAAGAAGAACAAATAAATAATTTTGTTTTTGAAAAGTGGATAAAAAAAATAAATAAAAGAAGAAGAAGAATAAATTAAAATTTGTTTTTTAAATAGAAAATGAATTTACTTTTGTTTCTGTTATTATTATTATTATTAAAATAAGAAAGAAAAAATGATTTATTTTTTTTTCATTTTTTTCTTTTCATTTTTTTTAAAAGAAATGTCAAAAAAAAATCAATCAAATTTTTATACAGGAATAAGTACTTGTACAAGAGATTCAGATGTAACAAATCAACCAAAAATAAAAAAGACAAGAAAAGCCAAGAAAAATATTAAAGAAAATATTAAAGAAAATATTAAAGAAAATAATAAAGAAAATAATAAAGAAAATAATAAAGAAAATAATAATGAAAATAATAAAGAAAATAACAAAGAAATTATTAATGAAAAATTAAAAGAAAAATTTCAATATGGATTCCATAATTTAAAACTTAAACAAAATCATGAAACAAGACCAATTTGGTTAACAAATGATAGACATATTTTTCTTGAAGCATTTTCACCAGTTTATAAAGAAGCAAATGATTTTTTAATAACAATTTCTGATCCAATATCAAGACCTTATTTAATTCATGAATTCCATATCACTGCATATTCATTATATGCAGCAGTTTCTGTTGGATTGGAAACAGAAAATATTCTTGAAGTATTGGAAAAATTATCAAAAAATTATATTCCTTCTGAAGTTGCTGATTTTATTGTCAAATCAACTGAAAATTATGGAAAATTGAAATTAGTTTTGAAAAATCAAAAGTTTTTTCTTGAAACTGAATTTGAAGGTGTTTTGGAAAATTTAATGCAAGATGATGAATTGAGACAAACAGTTGTTTATCCAAAAGATGAAAATGAAAATACTGAAAATGAGCAAAATAAAAATTCTGTTGGATTTAATCACCAAAATTTAATCAAAACATCAAGAATGAGAATTGCCAAAAAGGATATTTTTGGAAACAATTTCCAAGATGCTTTTAATCCAAAATATACTGAAAAAAACATTAATACTATTGATATAGATGAAGATGATGAGGATGATGATGATTCAATCATTAAAAATATTCGAAGTTTAGAAATCGAAACCAAAAAAGTTGAGAAAGTAAAAGAAAAATGTATTAATTTGGATTTTCCAGCTTTAGAAGAATATGATTTTCGAATTGATAATGCACCAAGTTTGAATATAAATTTGAGAGAAACAACCCAAATTAGAAATTATCAAGAAAAATGTTTAAGTAAAATGTTTGGAAGAGGAAGAGCACGTTCAGGTAAAAAATACAATTGAATTAAGAATACCCAAAAAAATTTATATTATTCTTTTTTGATAAATAAGGAATTATTGTTCTTCCTTGTGGAGCTGGGAAATGCTTTGGATATAATACTCCAATTTTAATGTTTAATGGGGAAATCAAAATGGTTCAAGATATTGAAATTAATGATCTTTTAATGGGAGATGATTCAAAACCAAGAAGAGTTCTTCAAACAGTTTCTGGTGAAGAACAACTTTATAGAATTAATCAAGAAAATGGTGATTCTTATGTTGTTAATGAATCTCATATTTTATGTTTGAATTATAATGGAGTTAATGTTGATATTTCAATGAAAGATTATTTTAGAAATTTACAAAAAGAAAAATTTAGAGGATATAAAGTTCCTGTTGATTTTGCTTTCCAAAATATTGAAGGTGTTGATCCTTATCTTTTTGGATATTTTTTCATGTTAATAAAACCTGGAATGATACAAAATGAAAAAATCAAAATCAAAATTGAAAATGAAAATTTTAGAAATCATTTCATTTCCAAATTAAAATATTCAAAAATAACTTTTATTGAAACAAATGAAGGAGATTTAATTTTGGAAATTGGGAATTTATTGTTTATTAAAGAAATTATTGAAAATGATGGGAAAATGATAAATAAATATAAATGTAATTCAAGAAATATTCAAAAAGAAATTCTTGCAGGTATTTTAGATTGTGTTGGGAATTTAGATTCAAAAAATCATGAATACTCAATATTTTTCAATAAAGAAAATTTAAATGAAAAAGAAAAAATGAATGATGTAATTTATATTTCTCGTTCACAAGGATATTATGTTTCAATTTTTAAGAATAAAATTACAATATCTGGGAAATTTATTGAAGATATTCCTGTTCAAAAATTAGAAATGAAAATGAAAATGAATTATAATGAAAATTTTGAAGGAAATGAAGAGAAATTAAATTTATTAACAAAAATAGAAGTTGAAAAATTAAAAGTGGATAAATATTATGGATTTTTAATTGATAGAAACCATAGATTTTTATTAGGAGATTTTACAGTTACACATAATTCATTAGTTGGAATAGCAGCATCATGTACAATTAATAAAAGCACACTTGTTTGTTGTACATCTGGGTAAAATATTCAAATTCAAATTTCAAATTTCAATTCAAAATTTTAATATAAAATAATTTAATAAAAAAAAGAGTTGCTGTTGAACAATGGAAAAATCAATACAAACAATGGACAAATATATCAGATGATTCAATCGCTAGATTTACAGCAACAACAAAAGAATTATTCAAAACAGAAGCAGGAGTAATGATAACAACATATTCAATGATATCATTTCAAGGAAATCGCTCAGAAGATTCAAAAGAAATCATGCAAGAAATCCAAAACAAAGATTGGGGATTATTAGTATTGGATGAAGTGCATGTTGTTCCAGCAGAAACATTTAGAAAAACAATATCAATTGCAAAATCACATGTTAAATTAGGATTAACAGCAACATTAGTAAGAGAAGATGAAAGAATAGCAGATTTGAATTTCTTGATTGGCCCAAAATTATATGAAGCAAATTGGCAAGATCTGCAAAGAAACGGATATATCGCTAAGGTTCAATGCGCAGAAGTTTGGTGTCCAATGACAACTAATTTTTTTAATGAATACTTAAAATCAGACAGTGTTCATCGTAAAATATTATTGTTTGTTATGAATCCCTCTAAGATTCAGGCTTGTGAATATTTGATAAGATATCATGAAAGTTGTGGTGATAAAATACTCATTTTTTCAGACAGTGTTTATGCTCTTCTGTTTTATTCGAAAAAACTAAATAAACCCAAAATTTATGGAAAAACAACTCAAAATGAAAGAATGGAAATTTTGACAAGTTTCCAAAATAACGTTAATAAATGCATTTTCATCTCAAGAGTTGGTGATAACTCAATTGATTTACCCGATGCAAATGTGATTATCCAGATATCAAGTCATTATGGTTCAAGGAGACAAGAAGCACAAAGATTGGGAAGAATTTTAAGACCAAAACCAAGTCATGATAATCCAAATGAATTTAGTGCTTTTTTTTACACTTTAGTTTCTCAAGATACTCAAGAAATGTATTATTCAACTAAAAGACAACAATTCTTAATTGATCAAGGTTATTCTTTTAAAGTTATTTCTAATTTAATTCCTGAAGATAATTTAAAAGATTTATGTTTTTCTAAAAAAGAAGATCAAGAATATCTTCTTGAAAAAGTTTTGAAAAAAGCTGATGATAAAGAAGAAGATGAAGAAGATTTTGATGCAAAAGGTCTTCGTGAAATTAAAAAAAGAGAAAAAGCAAAAACAATTAAAAAAAGGAAAATAAATTTTAAATTTAGATTTTAAAAGAAAAAAATTATTTTTTTTTTTAGAATTTTTTTTTTTTGAATTAGTAAAAAAAAAAAGAAAACAAAAAGAAAACAAATTTTTGAAATTATTTTTGTTTTTTATCATCATTTGAAGATAAAGAAATTTCTTGAACATCTTTTCTTTTTTGATTCTTCTTATTTCTTTTATCTTTATTTTGATTCTCAATATCTTCCAAATGTAAATTATTTTTTCTTTCTTCTTCTTCTTTCAAAAAAGTAGCTCTTTGTTTTAACATTTTTCGATTATTACTCATTGAAATTAACATCAAAAAAGTAGAACGAGCTTTTCTATTTTTAAACTCTTTTTTTTCATCTTTAATTATTTGAGCTGATTCTTTTGTTTTTTGTAAAAGTAACTGATTAGCAAAAGAAATAACAATAGGATTATTATGAATAGCATCACTTTCAAACATTGAAAAATAACTGAGGAAACCTGAATCAGATATTCTAGTTAATTTTTCCATTCCCATATCGATTCTCATAAAGAAAAAAGAAGCACCAAAAAGAACAATAATCAATCTTATAAATGAAATGACTAAACTTGGAACAACATTCAAGAAGATCCATAAAAATTCAAACAAAGAAAACCAACGTCCATGAACAACTACAAGTTTTCCCGAAATGAAAAAACGTCTGAAAACTTTCTTGAGAATTTGTCTTGCAATCCAACTTCCAACAACTAATCCAAGTAGCCAAACAACAAGTTTCTTAAATAACCAAACGCGAACAGGACGATATACAATTAGCCATAGAATCAATGTGCAGAACACCCAATTAAAAATAAATCCAACAAGAGTGTGACCTGTTTGAAATCCTATGTATCGAATTGATTGGACAACAGATTTTGTCATATTAGGATTGAAATTTGGATTATCTGAAAACTTGAAAAACCAGTTTCCAAATCTTGCTCTCATTATACGAGAACGGAACAATCTCATAACAAACCACCACATTAGAATTACCACAAAAAGATTAAAAGCTGATGAAATTGAAGCTGCAACTGTGATTGAATTTTGGAGTTCTGTAACGGCACTTTTTGGAACACCTAAAGCTTCTCCTGGTAAAGTTATAGTATCAAGATAAGTATTAAGTTCGTTCACACTCGGATTTGAATCATTAAGTGCTCCGTTTATATCTGTCAATGTGGACTCCAGTGTGATTGTTGATGTGACAATTTGTTCTCTCACATCAGAAATTATGTAATTGAACCATTCAATCGCAAGTGTTAAAAGCATAACAAGAAAAGTAACAAATATAATTGACATGAATGCTCCAATTAGTAATCTTTGTGGGAAGTAGAAATCCTTTGTTGTTTCAAATGCTCGATGTTCTGATTTCGGTCTATACACAAACAATCCCAAAAATCCTTTTTTGGCAGCTTTATATTTTGAGTCGAAATATTTCTTTATTGAATTCCTTATTTTTTTGCCATTAGATTCAGATTGGTTATTATATTTCTTTTTCTCATACTCATTTTCAGAGTCTGTAATTGATGTTTCACTTTCACTTGTTTTTTCACTTTCATCTTCAAAATGATGAGTTTTTCTTGGAGGTAAAGGAGGTTTAATTATAGGAGGAGGAAGATTATCGATATCCTTTGGTAATCTTGGGGGTAAAGGAGGAGGGAAATTAACATTATCTTTTTGTGATCTTGGAGGTAAAGGAGGAGGGAAATTAATATTATCGTTATTTGGCAATCTTGGAGGTAAAGGAGGAGGTTCAATTATTGGTGGAGGAATATCTTCAAGTTCTAATTCATCGATTTGAATATTATCCTTCATAATATTTTGTTTTTTATTTCGTGTTCTTCTTCTTTTTTTCTTTTTTTCCTTAACAATTTTTTTGCTGTTTTTTGTTCCTAAAGGAAGTAATCTTTTAACAAGTAAATTGTAATTTGTAATTTTTGTTCTATAAAATTCCCATCCTTTTTTTTTGCTAAAAATGAGGATCATTCCATATAAAAGAATGAACATTAAAATTGCTTGGAAAACACAAAGGAGAACAAATAAAATTATTGTGTAAGCATTTATCGGATTTGTTGGTTTATATGCTGTCATTTTGTCTTTTGCAGCAACAATAAAAAATAATGGGATAATTGTGATAACAAAGTTAATGAATATGAATATTTTATGGAAATAGAAGTGATTGAACCACATTATTACTACTAATGAGATTATTGTAAATATTGTTAAAGTTTTCCAATTATCTAATAAAAATATTTAAAATATAAATATAAATATAAAAGAAAAGTTGTTTTTTTTTTTTAAATTATTACCTTCATATTTAAAATCAATCTCTCCAACTTCTACATGTATTAAATTTGATGTAACATTAACACCATCAACTTCAAAACAAAGTCTACAATCACCTGATCTATATCCATAAAAAATCAAATTCTCACAACTAAATTCACCATCAGAATCAGTTAAAAGACTTTGTTGATGATTAAAAGTATCATATTCATTTTGAAGAGAATCATTCAAAGATAAACGGAAACCATAAGTTTCTTGATAAGATAAGTCATAATCAGCCTTGAAAATAATACGATGATTTGGAACAGGATTTCCAATAGAATCAACAACTTTGATATAAGGATATTGAACAAGAGGTTTATCAAGATAAACAGTACTTTGAGGTTGTTGAAGAATATAAATTTGAGAAACAGTTGTTGAAACTTCGAATAAACGCTGATCTTCTTGAGAAACATCATCACAATAATAAGTAATTGTATAATTTGCAGGTGTACAATAAGTGAAAATAAGAGTATCAAAAATAGCTGTTCCATTTGTACTTGTTTGTTGAACTGAAAGTGGATCCAATTCGCAGGGAAAATCACTTAGATTTTGTTCTTCAAGTGAATTTGTAGTTTCATTCCATAAATAAACATTTGTGATTTTAGCTGAAACTTTCTTATCAACAATATAAGCTCCATCCAAAGTTAAAACAGAAACTAATCTTGGAACTGGTGTGATTTGTTGAACTTGGATTTTTATTGTTTCGTAATTTTCTTGATAGTAATTTGTTAAATCATTTAGTTTTAATTGTGATGGTGTTGTTGATAATGTTATGTTCACACTATCTGAACGTACTCCATATGATGTAAATACTAATTCATAATTTCCTGCTGTTCCTGATTCAAATATTAAATCTTCTAATATTGTCCATCCATTTGTTTTAGATACTCCAGGTTTATATGAAAAATCATAAGTGTAATTATTTGGTGATGATAAAAATCTTATATCAATATCATAATATGCAAGTGGATCACGACTTATATCCTAATTTTTAAATAAATTTTTAAAATAATTTTTAAATAAATTTTAAATAAATTTATAAATAAATTTTCAAATAAATTTTTAAATAAATTTTCAAATAAATTTTTTAATAAATAAAAATTTTTTAATTTTAAATAATTTTTTAAATAAATTTTTAAATAAATTTATAAATAAATTTTTAAATAAATTTTTAAATAAATTTTTAAATAAATTTTTAAATAATTTTTAAATAAATTTTTAAATAAATTTACCATAATTTGAACTATTCCAATTTGTGGAAAATATGAATTTAAAGAAACATAACTTGATGGATACGATTGAATATCTATATAAGCAACTTCATTTTCAAACCAAACATTTTGTGAAACAACAGTTTTTTCAAATTCTTCTCCTTCAGCAAAAATAAAAGTAAATAAAACATTTGCTGTTGTAATTGTTGTTCCAGAATCTGAATAAATTTCAAATATTCTTAATTCTTTTTTTTTTTTTTTTTGAAAATTTAAAATTAAAAATTTAAATAATTTAAATTAAAAAAAATTTATTTACCATCAAATGAAACATAACCAGATGAATTAGAAGGTAAACTATAAGCACAAGGTGATATACGACCACCTCTACATAAACCATCATCATCTGCACTTGAATACATTGCAATATAAAATTGTTCAGCTGTTGGTGGATTTAATAATGTTGCATTCACTTTAATTCTATAATTTTCAAGTGGAGATGCTCCAGAATCTTGAATTTTAATACTAAAAAGTGGATCTAAATTTGTATTAATAATAATTGCATTAGATTCTAAATGATGATCTTCTTGAAATGTAATAACAATTTCATCAACTAAAAAAAAAGAAAGAAAAGAAAAAAAAAATTTTTAATTATTTTTCCAAATACATGAAATTTTTAAAAATTTTTTTTAAAAAACCTTCTGAATTTGAAATGTTAATTGTATGATTTTCAAATGAAGTTAATTCTCCATTAGTCATTATAAAATATTCATAAATTCCTGGGAATCTAAATAAGAAATCATTTTCAAGAGAAGCAATTCCACTTGAATTAGTTAAGTTCAAAGATTTAACACCATAAAATTGAGATTGAATATCATAATTTTCCAAAAATGAAGGTGGAATCATTGTTTCATAATTATCAACATTAAGATAATTGATAGATAAATTAGTAGCAATTATAACTTCTTCACTATCAATAACATAATCTGGTGCATGTGATATAAAAATTAAAGATTGGATTCCATCAACACCAACATCATTACTATCTTTTACTGAAATTAAGAAAGGGTCTGATGAAAATTGTCTTACTGGTATTTCATTTGGTTGAGAAATTATTGAGGCATTTGAAACTTTTTTTTAAAAAAATAAAGATAAATAAAAATAAATATAAATAAAAATTTTCTATTTGAAATTTCATACTTTTTTCATCAACAATTAAAACCATAGTTTGTGAACTACATTCTTTTGCTCCAGGAGAAGAACCAGCATAAATAATTAATTGAGTTAACATTGATGAACCTGTTAATACTAAATTTGTAATTGAAGCTTCTCCTGTACTATCTGTAGTAATATTATTTGGTACTTCAAAAGTTATCAAATGTTTTTCTACTTCAAATGAAATGTAAAAATTTTCAACTGGTTGATTTAAATAATCAATAACCTATTTATTTTATTTTTTTTAATTAATTAATTAAAAATTTTTTATTAAATTTTTTGAAACCGAACATGAATGTAAAATGATGATAAAGGTTCTCCTGAAATTGTTGAATTGGGAAATATTGAAGAAGGAACTTCAATAAAAGCACATGTTGTACCATTAGGATTTGTTGTATCTGTATTAATTGTAAGTAAACTTGTATCTACAAAAAATTCATTATCTACTTGAAATCTTAGTTTAAAATTAAAATCTCCAGATTGAGATGATACAATAATTTTTAAAGGTGTTTGCACAATTCCATTAATTCTATAAAATTATAAAATTATAAACATGAACATGAAAATAAACAAAATTTTTTCTTTTGTGATAAATTTTACCCTGTTATAAAATTGGTTTGATTTAAAATTATTGGAGGATTAGAAATTATAAGACCATCTTGATTAACAATTAAAATTTCAACATTTTTCTTCCAAATTCCTTGAGAATTTTCATTTACAACTGAGATTTGAGGAATTGGATCAATTTCACTTGAAAGATCCGAATTATTAATTGGAGTAAATTTGAAACTTTGATTTATATTCATAATACTAATTTTTTGAACACTTGATTGAAGATGAATATCATTTGATTCATTACTAAAAACTCCATCACAAATGAAAGATATTCTAAAACTTTTTGACGAATCTGTTTCTCCTGCTTGAGTAAATCCCAAACGAGAAAATGATGCATATCCTTGTGAATCTGTTGTTTCTGAAACAACATTGAAAATATCTTTTGCTGATTCATTGATTTTTGTTGGTAAATATAGATTGGGTGCATTTTGATCTAAATATGTTGTTATTTGTGCAAAAACGATTTTGTTTGCTATTCCTTCTCCTAATGAATTCAAAACTTGTACTCTTGGTTGTGGATTCATAAATGTACTTTCAACAAGATTTGAAGGAGGTTGAGTAACAATTTGAACAGAATCAACACCTATTTTAAATTTAATTTTTATTTTTATTTTATTTTATTATTATTATTATTAAAATATTTTTTTTTTATAAAAATTTTTTTTTTACTTGAAATTATTTTAATTGGACTTGATGTCAGATTTTCTTGAAGACTATCATACCAAGTTTTTGATAAACCATCCCAATTAAATGATAAAAAAAGATGATCTGAAATTGTACCAAGAATTTTGGTTTGAACAACAATTACTCCACTTTCATTAGATGGACCAAAAATATCATTTTCAAAAATAGCTTTTATAATATTTATTAATAAATTTAATAAAAAATTTTTAAATATAAATAAAAAATATTATATACCAAATTTCTTGTCTGGATATTGAGCTGTTGAAATATCATCAACTAATAAAGATACATATCTTCCTTCTGAAAATTCTCCATTTTCATTAAATAAAGTAAGTGTAGCATTAATTTGAGGAGAAATATCCATATCATATTCTTCAGGTTGAAATGATTCAAGATTAATTTTTCCAGCTTTTTTTTTATAAAAACAAGACAACTTTTTTAAAAAAAGTTTTTTTTTTTTTTCAAAATTAATTAATATACTTTCTCCATATAAAAAAGTTGTAAAATCTGAAGTAATGCTAAGATCACGAGCAGAAAAAACATAACGATAATTTCCATGATAACCTTTTGCAAAACTAATATTTTCAAAAGAAACAAGACCATCTTCATCTCCATAAGCAGTTAAAATTCCTGTTAAAATTGGTTGATATTGTGGTAATATTCTTAACCATTCAATTGTATGTAAATTTTCAGAATGATTTTGTATCTGAATCATAGGATCATCAAATTCTGCAAAAATAGTTACTTCTTGATTTGATAATCCTTGTTTTCTATCAATATCCATAATTCTTATCTTTTTACATTTTTATATTAATTTTATTTATATTTATATTTATATTTATATTTATATTTATATTTATATTTATATTTATATTTATATTTATATTTATATTTATATTTATATTTATATTTATATTTATATTTATATTTATATTTATATTTATAATTTATATTTATATTTTTATTTATATTTATATTTATATTTATATTTATATTTATATTTATATTTATATTTATATTTATATTTATATTTATATTTATATTTATATTTATATTTATATTTATATTTATATTTATATTTATATTTATATTTATATTTATATTTTTATATTTTATATTTATATTTTTATATTTATATTTATATTTATATTTATTTATATTTATATTTATATTTATATTTATATTTATATTTATATTTATATTTATATTTTATGTTTATATTTTTATATTTATATTTATATTTATTTTTATTTGTTTATATTTTGTTTATTTTTATTTTATATATTTATATTTATTTTTATTTTATGTTTATATTTATATTTATGTTTATATTTATATTTATATGTTTTTATATTTATATTTTATATTTATATTTATATTTATATTTTATGTTTATATTTTATATTTTATATTTTTATTTATATATTTATATTTATATTTTATATTTATATTTTTAAATTTATGTTTATGTTTATGTTTATATTTTATTTTTATGTTTATGTTTATATTTTATATTTTATATTTATATTTTATTTTATTTTATTTATTTATATTTTTATATATTTATCAATTTATTTATTTTTATATTTATATTTTAATTTTATATTTATATTTTTATTTTTATATTTATATTTATATTTTATTATTTTTATTTTTGTTTATTTTTATAATTTATTTTTATATTTTTATATTTTTATTTTTATTTTTATTTATTTATTTATTTATAATTTTATGTTTATATTTGTTTATTTTTATAATTTATTTTTATATTTTTATATTTTTATTTTTATTTTTATTTATTTATTTATTTATAATTTTATGTTTATATTTATTTATATTTATTTTTTGTTTATATTTTATATTTTTTTTATGTTTTATTTATATTTTATTTATATTTATATTTATATATTTATGTTTATGTTATATTTTATATTTATTTTATATTTTTATTTTTATATTTTTTTATATTTTGGTTATATTTAGTTTTATATTTATTTATATTTATATTTATATTTTATATATTTATTTTATTATTTATATTTTAATTTATATTTTTATTTTTATTTTTATATTTATTATTTTTTATTTATATTTATTTATATTTATATTTATATATTTATATTTATATTTTTATTTTATATTTTTATATTTATATTTATATTTTATATTTATATTTATTTTTATATTTATATTTTTTTATAATTTATTTATATTTTTTATTTTATTTTTTATTTATTTTATGTTTATATTTATTTATATTTATTTATTTTATATTTTTTATTTTATATTTATATATATTTTGTTTTTTATATTTATATTTATATTTATAATTTATATTTATATTTATATTTTATATTTATATTTATATTTATATTTATATTTTATATTTATATTTTATATTTATATTTATATTTATATTTATATTTATATTTAGATTTATATTTATATTTATATTTATATTTATATTTATATTTATATTTTTATTTATTTTATATTTATATTTATATTTATATTTATATTTATATTTATATTTATATTTATATTTATATTTATATTTATATTTATATTTATATTTATATTTATATTTATATTTATATTTATATTTATATTTATATTTATATTTATATTTATATTTAGATTTATATTTATATTTATATTTAGATTTTGTGTGTAAATTATAAAATACCTTTGGTTGTTGAGGTAAATCTTGATTATAAGTTGCTTGAGTTGAAGGAATAATAACCATATCAATTGCACCTCCATATTCATTTGTTGTATCATCTGGTCTTTTAAATACCCAAAATGAAAAGTAAAATAATAAAGAACTTGCTATTAAAAGGAATCCAATAATTGTTATTGATCGAAAATAAACTTTATCAAGAACAAAATCAAGAAACTTTTTTGATTATTTAATTTTTATTTTTTTGATTATATGAAAAAAAAAAATTTTAATTATTTTATAATAAATAAAAATTAAAACAAACTGGTGGTAATAATTTTTGTTTTCGGGAAAGCATTTTTATTTTTGTTTTTATTTAATTTATTTATTTAAAACTTCAATTAAGAAAAAAGCAAAAAGGAAAAAGAAAAAATGAATTTTAAATTTTTCAAGTTTAATTTATTTTGATCATTTAAAAATAAAAATAAAAATATAAAAATAATTTAAAAAACGCCTATTTTATTGAGGCCGGGCTCGAACCGACGACATTTTGGTCCAAAAAGCCAAACGCTTACCGACTGAGCTATTTTTATTTATTTTATTTTTAAATTAAATTTTTATTTTTAATTTTTATTTTTTATTTTATTTTTTTCAATTCAAAAAAATTTTATTATTTATATTATAATTAATTTTTATTTATTTTTATTAATTTTTATTTATATTTTTAATTATAATTAATTTATTTATTTATTTATAAATCTATTTTTTTAAATATTTTTTTATTTTATATTTATATTATTATTTATTTTTATCCGATTTTTTTTTTATTTTTATTTTTATATTTATATTTTTAAAATTATAATTAATTTATAATTTATTTATAAATCTATTTTAAATATATTTTTAATTTTATTATTTTTATTATTATTATTTTTAAAAATTTTAAATATATTTTTATTTATATTTTAAATTAAATTTTTTTTATTTTTAATTTTATTTTATTTTTCAATTCAAAAATTTTTTATTTATTTATATTTTTATAATTAATTTTTATTTTTATTTTAATTTTTTTATTTTTTATTTATATTTATATTTTTTATTATTTTTTAATTTATTATTTATTTTTTAAATCAATTTTAAATTTTATTTTTAATTATATTTTATATTATTATTTATTTTTATTTTATTTTATATTTATTTATTTTATATTTATATTTTTAATTATAATTAATTTATTATTTATTTATAAATCTATTTTTAAATATATTTTTATTTTATATTTTTATTATTATTTATTTTTTATCCGATTTTATATTTATTAATTTTATATTTATATTTTTAATTATAATTAATTTATTATTTATTTATAAATCTATTTTAAATTTATTTTTAATTTCAAATTGGTTTAATTTCTTTTTTATTTATTTTTGGTTTTTAATTTTTTTAATTTTTTTTAATTTAATTTAATTTAAATTTTTAATTCTTTTAAAATTAAATCAATTATTGAATTTGGATTTAATTGATAATAATCTTTTAAATCAAAATATTCTTCTAAAATATCTTTATCTTCAATTTCTTTTGAAAAATTATCATGATAAAGGAAATAAATTAATTCTTTAATTGTTTCAAATGATTTTTGTGAATAATCATGAACTTGATTTGATGTATCTTGAATATTTAATTGAAACATTCCTTTAAATAATTCACTTCTTATTATTAATATTAATTTATGAATTTTAATTTCTTTTTCTTCACAAATTATTGTAAAATCTTTGGTTTCATTTTGTTCATATAATTTTGATAAATCTTTTATTATTCCTTTTCTTCCTTTTTTGGTTTCAATCCAATTTGTTTCAATTTCAATTTCTTTAAAAAATTCTGTTATTTTTTTATATTCTTCATTTTCATTTTCATTTTCATTTTTTAATTGAATAATTTTATCAAAATTAGAAAATCCTGTATAAAGGAAATTTAAAATAATTTCAATTTCTTTTTTTGGTTTTTGATAACAATTATTGATAAATTTTTGTAAAATCAATTCATTATTATCAAATCTTGATAATAAAATTAATTTATGAACTTTAAATTTAAATGAATCATTTGATTGAATTATTAAATCTGAAAAATTATCATTTGATTTTAATAAATTATTCATATCTTCATTAAGAGAATAAATTTGTGAAAATAATTCAATAAATTGTTTTGTAATATGTTTTTGTTTCAAATCATCAATATTCACATCATTCATTAATAAAAATTTGATTACATTTTCATTTTCATTTTTAATTGATATTGAAAGAGCTGTTTCATTTTCATTTGTTTTTGCATTAATATCAATTCCTTTGGAAACTAAATATTTAATAATTTGAATTGAATTAAATTTGCAAATTAAATGTAAAGCAGTTTGATTTTGATTTGTTTTGGCATTAATATCAATTCCTTTGGAAATAAGATATTCAATAACTTTTAATGATGGATTATTTTGGCAAGCTAAATGTAAAGCAGTTTCATTTCGATTTGTTTTGGCATTAATATCAATTCCTTTGGAAATTAAATATTCAATAATTTGGAAAAAATTATATTGACAAGCTAAATGTAAAACTGTTTCATTTCGATTTGTTTTTGCATTAATATCAATTCCTTTGGAAATCAAATATTCAATAGTTTGGAAAAAATTATATCTGCAAGCTAAATGTAAAACTGTTTCATTTGTAGTTTGTTTTTGCATTAATATCAATTCCTTTGGAAATCAAATATTCAATAACTTCTATTGATGAATTGTATTGGCAAGCATAATGTAAAGCAGTTTCATTATAGTTTGTTTTTTCATTAATATCAATTCCTTTGGAAATCAAATATTCAATAATCTCTATTGATGGATTATTTTGGCAAATTATATGTAAAGCAGTTTGATTTTGATTTGTTTTTCATTAATATCAATTCCTTTGGAAATCAAATATTCAATAACTTCTATTGATGGATTATTTTGGCAAACAAAATGTAAAGCATTTTTATTAAGATTTGTTTTTTCATTAATATCAATTCCTTTGGAAATAAGATATTCAATAACTTCTATTGATGAATTAGATTGACAAGCTAAATGTAAAACAGTTTGATTTTGATTTGTTTTGGCATTAATATCAATTCCTTTGAAATCAGATATTCAATAACTTCTATTGATGGATTATATTCACAAGCATAATGTAAAGCAGTTTCATTATCATTTGTTTTTTCATTAATATCAATTTCTTTGGAAATTAAATATTCAATAATTTCTATTGATGAATTATATTGACAAGCTAAGTGTAAAGCAGTTTGATTTTGATTTGTTTTGGCATTAATATCAATTCCTTTGGAAATTAAATACTTAACAACTTCAAGTGATGGATTAAACCCACAAGATAAATGTAAAACTGTTTCATTATAATTTGTTTTTGCATTAATATCAATTCCTTTGGAAATTAAATATTCAATAATTTCTATTGATGGATTGTATTGACAAGCAAAATGTAAAGCAGTTTTATTTTCGTCTGTTTTTGCATTAATATCAATTCCTTTGGAAATCAAATATTCTATAACTTCAAGTGATGCATCTGATTCACAAGCAAAATGTAGAGCAGTTTCATTTTGATTTGTTTTTTCATTAATATCAATTCCTTTGGAAATCAAATATTCAATAATTTCTATTGATGGATCTGATTGGCAAGCAAAATGTAGAGCAGTTTCATTTTGATTTGTTTTTTCATTAATATCAAGTCCTTTGGAAATCAAATATTCAATAATTTCTATTGATGAATCTGATTGACAAGCTAAATGAAGAATTGTTTCATCCCATTTTGTTTTTATATTAATATTAATCCCTTTGGAAATTAAATATTCAATAATTTCGATTGATGGTTCATTTCGACAAACTAAATGTAATATTGTTTCATTGTAATTTGTTTTTTCATATAAATCAATTCCTTGTAATATCAAATATTCAATAATTTCAAGTGATAGATTATTTTGGCAAACTAATTGTAAACATGTTTTATTCCATCTTGATTTTAAATGAATATCAATTCCTTGTGTTATTAAGTATTCAATAACTTTAAGTGAATTATATCGACAAGCTAAATGTAATATTGTTTCATTCCATTTGGTTGTTGAATGAATATCAATTCCTTTTGATATTAAATATTTAATAATTTCAAGTGAATTATATCGACATGCATAATGTAAAACTGTTTGGTTTTCTCTTGTTTTTGAATTAATATCAATTCCTTGTGATATTAAATATTTAATAATTTCAAGTGAATTCTTTTTACATGCATAATGTAATATTGTTTCATTTTCATTTGTTTTAGAATTAATATTAATTCCTTTGGATATTAAATATTCAATAATTTCAAGTGAATTCTTTTTACATGCATAATGTAATATTGTTTTATTTTCATTTGTTTTTGAATTAATATTAATTCCTTTGTGATATTAAATATTTAATAACTTTAAGTGAATTCTTTTTGCATGCATAATGTAATATTGTTTCATTTTCTCTTGTTTTTGAATTAATATTAATTCCTTGTGTTATTAAATATTTAATAACTTCAAGTGAATTCTTTTTACATGCATAATGTAAAACTGTTTCATTTTCATTTGTTTTTGAATTAATATTAATTCCTTTGGATATTAAATATTTAATAACTTCAAGTGAATTCTTTTTGCATGCAAAATGTAATATTGTTTCATTTCGATTTGTTTTTGAATTAATATTAATTCCTTTGGATATTAAATATTCAATAATTTGAAGTGAATTGTATTTGGATGCAAAATGTAATATTGTTTCATTTTCATTTGTTTTTGAATTAATATTAATTCTTTTAGATATTAAATATTCAATAATTTCAATTAAATTTTGATTTTGTAAATATTTTATTGAATAATATAATATTGTTTTTCCTTTTTTATCTTTTGAATTAATGTTTATTCTTTTGGAAATTAATAATTTAATAATTTCAATTTTATTTTGTTTTTTAATTGAAATGTGTAATAAATTTCTTCCTTTTCTATCTTTAAAATTAATATCTTTGATTTCTTTTGTTATTAAATATTCAATTATTTCTTTATTAACTTTTTGTTTTATTGAATATTTTATTATTTTCTTTTTTTCTTTTTCTTTAATTTCTTTTGAATTTTCTTTTAAAATTTCTTTTAATTTTTCAATTTCATTTTCTTTTATAATTTCATAAATTTTATTCATATTCATTTGGAAAGAAAAAATGAAAAAAATGAAAAAATGAAAAATGATTTTTAATTTAATTTAATTTTTTAATTCTTTTAAAATTAAATCAATTATTGAATTTGGATTTAATTGATAATAATCTTTTAAATCAAAATATTCTTCTAAAATATTTTTATCTTTAATTTCTTTTGAAAAATTATCATGATAAAGAAAATAAATTAATTCTTGAATTGTTTTAAATGATTTTTGTGAATAATCATGAACTTGATTTGATGAATCTTGAATATTTAATTGAAACATTCCTTTAAATAATTCACTTCTTATTATTAATATTAATTTATGAATTTTAATTTCTTTTTCTTCACAAATTATTGTAAAATCTTTGGTTTCATTTTGTTGATATAATTTTGATAAATCTTTTATTATTCCTTTTCTTCCTTTTTTAGTTTCAATCCAATTTGTTTCAATTTCAATTTCTTTAAAAAATTCTGTTATTTTTTTATATTCTTCATTTCATTTTCATTTTCATTTTTTAATTGAATAATTTTATCAAAATTAGAAAATCCTGTATAAAGGAAATTTAAAATAATTTCAACTTCTTCTTTTGGCTTTTGATAACAATTATTAATAAATTTTTGTAAAATTAATTCATTATTATCAAATCTTGATAATAAAATTAATTTATGAACTTTAAATTTAAATGAATCATTTGATTGAATTATTAAATCTGAAAAATTATCATTTGATTTTAATAAATTATTCATATCTTCATTAAGGGAATAAATTTGTGAAAATAATTCAATAAATTGTTTTGTAATATGTTTTTGTTTCAAATTATCAATATTCACATCATTCATTAATAAAAATTTGATTACATTTTCATTTTGTTTTTTAATTGATATTGAAAGAGCTGTTTCATTTTCATTTGTTTTTGCATTAATATCAATTCCTTTGGAAACTAAATATTTAATAATTAGGATTGAATTAAATTTGCAAATTAAATGTAAAGCAGTTTGATTTTGATTTGTTTTTGGCATTAATATCAATTCCTTTGGAAATAAGATATTCAATAACTTTTAATGATGGATTATTTTGGCAAGCTAAATGTAAAACAGTTTCATTTTCGATTTGTTTTTGCATTAATATCAATTCCTTTGGAAATCAAATATTCAATAATTTGGAAAAAATTATATCTGCAAGCATAATGTAAAACTGTTTCATTTCGGGTTGTTTTTGCATTAATATCAATTCCTTTGGAAATCAAATATTCAATAACTTCTAATGATGGATTATATTCACAAGCTAAATGTAAAGCAGTTTTATTAATATTTGTTTTTTCATTAATATCAATTCCTTTGGAAATCAAATATTCAATAATTTCTATTGATGGAGTGTATCGGCAAGCTAAATGTAAAGCAGTTTCATTATAATTTGTTTTTGCATTAATATCAATTCCTTTGGAAATAAGATATTCAATAACTTCTAATGATGGATTATATTCACAAGCAAAATGTAAAGCAGTTTGATTTTGATTTGTTTTTGCATTAATATCAATTCCTTTGGAAATCAAATATTCAATAACTTCAAATGATGAATTATATTCGCAAGCTAAATGTAAAGCAGTTTCATTTCGATTTGTTTTTTCGTTGATATCAATTCCTTTGGAAACCAAAAATTCAATAACTTCTAATAATGTAGTATTTTTGCAAGCTATATGTAAAGCAGTTTCATTTCGATTTGTTTTTTCGTTGATATCAATTCCTTTGGAAATCAAATATTCAATAATTTCTAATTTTGGATTATATCGGCAAGCTAAATGTAAAGTAGTTTCATTATAAATTGTTTTTGCATTAATATCAATTCCTTTGGAAATCAAATATTCAATAACTTCAATTGATGGATTGTTTTCGCAAGCAAAATGTAAAGCTGTTTGATTCTCTCGTGTTTTTGCATGAATATCAATTCCTTTGGAAATCAAATATTCTAGAATTTCTATTGATGGATTAAATTGACAAGCATAATGCAAAACTGTTTCGTCTTCGTTTGTTTTTGCATTAATATCAATTCCTTTGGAAATTAAATATTCAATAATTTCAAGTGAATTATATTGACAAACAAAATGTAAAGCAGTTTCATTTTGGTTTGTTTTTGCATTAATATCAATTCCTTTGGAAATCAAATATTCAATAATTTCGATTGAAGTATTCCAAGAAGCTAAATGTAAACATGTTTCATCTTCTTTTGTTTTTGCATTAGTATCAAGTCCTTTGGAAATCAAATATTCAATAATTTCAATCGATAAATTAAATTGGCAAGCTAAATGAAGAATTGTTTCATCCCATTTTGTTTTTGAATTAATATCAAGTCCTTTTGATATTAAATATTCAATAATTTGAATTGATGGTTCATTTCGACAAGCTAAATGTAATATTGTTTCATTGTAATTCGTTTTTTCATATAAATCAATTCCTTGTAATATTAAATATTCAATAATTTCTAATTTTGGATTGTATTTACAAACTGAATGTAAACATGTTTCATTTTCTCTTGATTTTGAATGAATATCAATTCCTTTGGATATTAAATATTCAATAACTTCAAGTGATGAATTATATCGGCAAGCTAAATGTAATATTGTTTCATTCCATTTGGTTGTTGAATGGATATCAATTCCTTTGGATATTAAATATTCAATAATTTCAAGTGAATTATTCTTGCATGCATAGTGTAATATTGTTTCATTTTCTCTTGTTTTTGAATGTAATATCAATTCCTTTGGATATTAAATATTCAATAATTTGAAGTGAATTATATCGACAAGCATAATGTAATATTGTTTCATTCCATTTGGTTATTGAATGAATATCAATTCCTTGTGATATTAAATATTCAATAATTTGAAGTGAATTATATCCACAAGCATAATGTAATATTGTTTCATTTTCGTTTGTTTTTGAATTAATATTAATTCCTTTAGATATTAAGTATTCAATAATTTCAATTGAATTGTATTTACATGCAAAATGTAATATTGTTTCATTTGCTCTTGTTTTTGAATTAATATTAATTCCTTTAGATATTAAGTATTCAATAATTTGAAGTGAATTTTTTTTACATGCAAAATGTAAAACTGTTTCATTTCGATTTGTTTTAGAATTAATATTAATTCCTTTAGAAATTAAATATTCAATAACTTCAAGTGAATTTTTTTTACATGCATAATGTAATATTGTTTCATTTGCTCTTGTTTTTGAATTAATATTAATTCCTTTAGATATTAAATATTTAATAACTTCAAGTGAATTTTTTTTACATGCAAAATGTAATATTGTTTCATTCCATTTAGTTTTAGAATTAATATTAATTCCTTTAGATATTAAATATTTAATAACTTCAAGTGAATTTTTTTTGGATGCATAATGTAAAACTGTTTCATTTGCTCTTGTTTTTGAATTAATATTAATTCCTTTAGATATTAAATATTCAATAACTTGAATTGAATTCTTTTTACATTGATTTAGAATTAATATTAATTCCTTTAGATATTAAATATTCAATAACTTGAAGTGAATTGTATTTGGATGCATAATGTAATATTGTTTCATTTTCATTTGTTTTAGAATTAATATTAATTCCTTTAGATATTAAATATTCAATAATTTCAATTAAATTTTGATTTTGTAAATATTTTATTGAATAATATAATATTGTTTTTCCTTTTTTATCTTTTGAATTAATGTTTATTCTTTTGGAAATTAATAATTTAATAATTTCAATTTTATTTTGTTTTTTAATTGAAATGTGTAATAAATTTCTTCCTTTTCTATCTTTAAAATTAATATCTTTGATTTCTTTTGTTATTAAATATTCAATTATTTCTTTATTAACTTTTTGTTTTATTGAATATTTTATTATTTTCTTTTTTTCTTTTTCTTTAATTTCTTTTGAATTTTCTTTTAAAATTTCTTTTAATTTTTCAATTTCATTTTCTTTTATAATTTCATAAATTTTATTCATATTCATTTGGGAAAGAAAAAATGAAAAAAATGAAAAAATGAAAAAAATAATTTTTTTTAATTTAATTTAATTTAATTTTTAATTCTTTTAAAATTAAATCAATTATTGAATTTGGATTTAATTGATAATAATCTTTTAAATCAAAATATTCTTCTAAAATATTTTTATCTTTAATTTCTTTTGAAAAATTATCATGATAAAGAAAATAAATTAATTCTTTAATTGTTTCAAATGATTTTTGTGAATAATCATGAACTTGATTTGATGAATCTTGAATATTTAATTGAAACATTCCTTTAAATAATTCACTTCTTAATATTAATATTAATTTATGAATTTTAATTTCTTTTTCTTCACAAATTATTGTAAAATCTTTGGTTTCATTTTGTTGATATAATTTTGATAAATCTTTTATTATTCCTTTTCTTCCTTTTTTATTTTCAATCCAATTTGTTTCAATTTAAAAATTCTGTTTTTTTAAAAATTCTTTTCAAAATTTTTATATTCTTCATTTCATAAATTTTTTCATCTTTTTCATTTTTTAATTGAATAAAATTATCAAAATTAGAAAATCCTGTATAAAGGAAATTTAAAATAATTTCAATTTCTTCTTTTGACTTCTGTTTACAATTATTGATAAATTTTTGTAAAATTAATTCATTATTATCAAATCTTGTTAATAAAATTAATTTATGAACTTTAAATTTAAATGAATCATTTGATTGAATTTCAAAATCTGAAAAATTATTATTTGATTTTAATAAATTATTTAAATCTTGATTAATTGAATAAATTTGTGAAATTAAATCAATTAATTCTTTTTTGATTGATTCTTTTGATGGAGTAAAAATAGTTACATCATTCATTAATAAAATTTGAATAATTTTTGGATTTCCATTTTCAATTGCTAATATAAAAGGTGTTTCTTTATAGTAACTTTTAGCATTTACATCTGCTCCTTTTTCAATTAAATATTTAACAATTTCAAATGCATTTTTACTTTGACTTTGACATGCAAAATGTAATGGCGTTTCTTGATAACAATTTTTATGAGTTATTTTTGCTCCATTTGAAACAAGAAATTTGACAATTTCAAATGAACTTTGATTTTGATTATGATTTTGAGTTTGACAAGCAAAATGTAAAGGAGTTTCTTCTTTTTGGTTTTTGGCATTGATATCTGCTCCATTTGAAACAAGAATTTTAACAATTTCAAATGAATTTGGATTTTGATATTTACAAGCAGAATGCAAAGGAGTGAATTCGCTATTGTTTTTGATATTGATATCTGCTCCATTTGAAACAAGAATTTTAACAATTTCAATTGATTTTCTATTACTATATTGACAAGAAGAATGCAAAGGAGTTGATTGGTTAATATTTTTGGCATTGATATCTGCTCCATTTAAAACAAGAGTTTTAATAATTTCAAAAGAGTTTTTTTGTTGATTTTGACAAGCTAAGTGTAATGGTGTTTCTCCAAATTTATTTTTGGCATTGATATCTGTATTTTTTGAAATGAGAAAATTTGCAACTTCAAATAAATTTGGATTTTGATTTTGACAAGCAAAATGTAAAGGAGTTTGTTTATAATAATTTGTGGCATTGATATCTGCTCCATTTAAAACGAGAATTTTAACAATTTCAATTGATTTTTCATTTTCATTTTCATTTTCGTCTCTATTTCCATTTTGGCTATGATATTGACAAGCTATAATTAGTGGTGTTTCTTGATTTTTATTTTTGGCATTGATATCTGCACCTTTTGAAATTAGATTTTCAATAATTTCAATTGAAATATTTCTATTTTGACAAGCAAAATGTAAAGGAGTTTCTTCATCTTTATTTTTGACATTGATATCTGCACCTTTTGAAATTAGATTTTCAATAATTTCAATTGAAATATTTCTATTTTGACAAACAAAATGTAAAGGAGTTTCTTGATTATGTTTATTTATGGCATTGATATCTGCTCCATTTGAAATTAGAATTTTAATAATTTCAACTGAATTTTGGTTTATATTTTGATTTTGACAATTTAAATGTAAAGGTGTTTCTTCAAATTTATTTTTGATATTTACATCTGCACCTTTTGAAATTAGAATTTTAATAATTTTAATTGAATTTTGGTTGTGATTTTGATTTCTGCAAGATAAATGTAAAGGAGTTTCTTCAAATTTATTTTTTGCATTAACATTTACCCCTTTTTCAATTAATTTTTTAACAGATTTTAATAAATCTCTTTCACAAGCAGAAAATATATCTATTTTAGAATTTGATTTACCCATCTTTTTTAAAATAATTTACAAAAAAAAAATAAAAATCAAAATAACCATTTTTCATTTTTCATTTTTTTCATTTTTTTCTTTTCCAAATGAATATGAATAAAATTTATGAAATTATAAAAGAAAATGAAATTGAAAAATTAAAAGAAATTTTAAAAGAAAATTCAAAAGAAATTAAAGAAAAAGAAAAAAAGAAAATAATAAAATATTCAATAAAACAAAAAGTTAATAAAGAAATAATTGAATATTTAATAACAAAAGAAATCAAAGATATTAATTTTAAAGATAGAAAAGGAAGAAATTTATTACACATTTCAATTAAAAAACAAAATAAAATTGAAATTATTAAATTATTAGTTTCCAAAAGAATAAACATTAATTCAAAAGATAAAAAAGGAAAAACAATATTATATTATTCAATAAAATATTTACAAAATCAAAATTTAATTGAATTTATTGAATATTTAATTTCTAAAGGAATTAATATTAATTCAAAAACAAGAGAAAATGAAACAATATTACATTTTGCATGTAAATACAATTCAATTAAAATTATTGAATATTTAATTTCCAAAGGAATTAATATTAATTCAAAAACAAATCGAAATGAAACAATATTACATTTTGCATGTAAAAAGAATACACTTGAAATTATTAAATATTTAATATCCAAAGGAATTAATATTAATTCAATAACCAAATGGAATGAAACAATATTACATTATGCATGTAAAAAAAATTCACTTGAAGTTATTAAATATTTAATATCTAAAGGAATTAATATTAATTCAAAAACAAATCGAAATGAAACAATATTACATTTTGCATGTAAAAAAAATTCACTTGAAGTTATTAAATATTTAATTTCCAAAGGAATTGGTATTCATTCAATAACCAAATGGAATGAAACAATATTACATTATGCATGTAAAAAAAATTCACTTGAAGTTATTGAATATTTAATATCACAAGGAATTGATATTCATTCAAAATCAATATGGAATAAAACATGTTTACATTCAGTTTGTCAATACAATCCAAAATTAGAAATTATTGAATATTTGATATCACAAGGAATTGATTTATATGAAAAAACGAATTACAATGAAACAATATTACATTTAGCTTGCCGAAATGAACCATCAATTCAAATTATTGAATATTTAATATCAAAAGGACTTGATATTAATTCAAAAACAAATCGAAATGAAACTGCTTTACATTTTGCTTGCCAATCAGATCCATCAATAGAAATTATTGAATATTTAATTTCCAAAGGAATTGATATTAATGCAAAAACAAATCGAAATGAAACTGTTTTACATTTAGCTTGCCAATCAGATGCATCAATCGAAGTTATTGAATATTTGATTTCCAAAGGAATTGATATTAATGCAAAAACAAACGATAATGAAACTGCTTTACATTTAGCTTGTCTATATAATTCATCACTTGAAGTTATTGAATGTTTGATTTCCAAAGGAATTGATATTAATGCAAAAACAAATCATAATGAAACAGCTTTACATTTTGCTTGTCTATCTAATTCATCATTAGAAATTATTGAGTATTTAATTTCCAAAGGAATTGATATTAATGAAAAAACAAATTATAATGAAACAGTTTTTCATTATGCTTGCCAATATAATCCATCAATAGAAGTTGTTAAGTATTTAATTTCCAAAGGAATTGATATTAATGCAAAAACAAACGATAATGAAACTGCTTTACATTATGCTTGCGAAAACAATTCATCACTTGAAGTTATTGAATATTTAATTTCCAAAGGAATTGATATTAATGAAAAAACAAATTATAATCAAACTGCTTTGCATTTAGCTTGCCAATACAATACATCAATACAAGCTATTGAATATTTGATTTCCAAAGGAATTGATATTAATGCAAAAACAAATCAAAATCAAACAGCTTTACACTATGCTTGCCAAAATAATCCATCACTTGAAGTTACTGAATATTTGATTTCCAAAGGAATTGATATTAATGCCAAAACAAATAGAAATGAAACTGCTTTACATTTTGCTTGCGAAAACAATTCATCAATAGAAGTTATTGAATATCTGATTTCCAAAGGAATTGATATTAATGAAAAAACAAATTATAATCAAACAGCTTTACATTTAGCTTGCCAATACAATACATCAATACAAGCTATTGAATATTTGATTTCCAAAGGAATTGATATTAATGCCAAAACAAATCGAAATCAAACAGCTTTACACTTATCTTGTGAATATAATCCATCAATAGAAGTTATTGAATATTTGATTTCCAAAGGAATTGATATTAATGAAAAAACAAATAACAATGAAAATGCTTTACATTTAGCTTGCCAATCTAATTCATCAATAGAAGTTATTGAATATTTGATTTCCAAAGGAATTGATATTAATGAAAAAACAAATCAAAATGAAACTGCTTTACATTATGCTTGCAGATATAATTTTTTCCAAATTATTGAATATTTGATTTCCAAAGGAATTGATATTAATGCAAAAACAAATCGAAATGAAACTGCTTTGCATTATGCTTGCCAAAATAATCCATCATTAAAAGTTATTGAATATTTGATTTCCAAAGGAATTGATATTAATGCCAAAACAAATCAAAATCAAACTGCTTTACATTTAGCTTGCCAATTTAATTCAATTCGAATTATTGAATATCTTATTTCCAAAGGAATTGATATTAATGCAAAAACAAATGAAAATGAAACTGCTCTTTCAATATCAATTAAAAATGAAAATGAAAATGTAATCAAATTTTTATTAATGAATGATGTGAATATTGATAATTTGAAACAAAAACATATTACAAAACAATTTATTGAATTATTTTCTCAAATTTATTCAATTAATGAAGATTTAAATAATTTATTGAAATCTAATGATAATTTTTCAGATTTAATAATTCAATCAAATGATTCATTTAAATTTAAAGTTCATAAATTAATATTATTAACAAGATTTGATAATAATGAATTAATTTTACAAAAATTTATCAATAATTGTTATCAAAAATCAAAAAAAGAAATTGAAATTATTTTAAATTTCCTTTATACAGGATTTTCTAATTTTGATAAAATTATTCAATTAAAAAATGAAAATGAAAATGAAGAATATAAAAAAATAACAAAATTTTTTAAAGAAATTGAAATTGAAACAAATTGGATTGAAAATAAAAAAGGAAGAAAAGGAATAATAAAAGATTTATCAAAATTATATCAACAAAATGAAACCAAAGATTTTACAATAATTTGTGAAGAAAAAGAAATTAAAATTCATAAATTAATATTAATAATAAGAAGTGAATTATTCAAAGGAATGTTTCAATTAAATATTCAAGATTCATCAAATCAAGTTCATGATTATTCACAAAAATCATTTGAAACAATTAAAGAATTAATTTATTTCCTTTATCATGATAATTTTTCAAAAGAAATTATTTTAGAAGAATATTTTGATTTAAAAGATTATTATCAATTAAATCCAAATTCAATAATTGATTTAATTTTAAAAGAATTAAAAATTAAATTAAAAATTAAAAAAATCATTTTTTTCATTTTTTTCATTTTAAATTAAATAATAAAATGTATTTTGACATTTTAGCAAATCCATTAATTGATGCTTGTCAAAGAAATTCATTGAAAGATATTAAAAAATTAGTTTCCAAAGGAGAAGATGTTAATACTGAAAATAATTATGGAGAAACTCCTTTACATATTCTTTGTCGATATGAATTTGAAAAGAAAATCAAAGCTGTCAAATTTCTAATTTCAAAAAATGCAGATATCAATGCCAAAAATAAAAATGACGAAACAATATTACATTATGCTTGTAGAAGTTACAATCCAAAATTGTTTAAAAATATCCAATTTCTTATTTCCAAAAATGCAGATATCAATACCAAAAATAAAAATGAAGAAACTCCTTTACATTTACTTTGTAAAATTGAGAATTCATTTGAAATTATCCAATTTCTTATTTCCAAAAATGCAGATATCAATGCCAAAAATAAAAATGATGAAACAATATTACATTATGCTTGTCAAAGTCAAAATAAAAATCCTTTTGAAATTATTCAATTTCTGATTTCAAAAGGAGCAGATATCAATGCCAAAAATCAAAATCAAGAAACTCCATTAAATTTAATTTGTAAAAATGAAAATTCATTTGAAATTATTGATTTTCTTGTTTCAAATGGAGCTGATATAAATATCAAAAATAATGATAATGAAACAATATTGCATTATGTTTGTAAATATCAACGTAACAATTTATTTGAAATTATCAAATTTTTTGTTTCCAAAGGTGCAGATGTAAATGCCAAAAATAAGAATGATGAAACGATATTACATTATACTTATCAAAGTCATAATCCAAATTTATTTGAAATTATTAAATTTCTTATTTCCAAAAATGCAGATATCAATGCCAAAAATCAAAATGAAGAAACAATATTACATTATGCTTGTAGAAGTTACAATCCAAAATTATTTGAAATTATTCAATTTCTTATTTTAAATGGAGCAGAAATTAATTTCAAAAATAAAGAAAAAGAAACATATTTACATTTAGTCTGTCAAAATGAAAATCCAAATTCAATTGAAATTGTTAAATTATTTATTTCAAAAGAAATTGATATTAATTCCAAAAATAACAATGATGAAACTCCATTACATTATGCTTGTAAAAGTAGAAATCCAAAATTATTTGAAATTATCAAATTTCTTGTTACAAATGAAGCAGATATCAATGCTAAAAACAACAATTATGAAACTCCATTACATTTCATTTGCAAAAATAAAAATAAAAATTCATTTAAAGTTATCAAATTTCTTGTTTCTAAAGAAGTAGAAATCAATCCAAAAAACAAAAATGATGAAACTCCATTAGATTTAATTTGTGAAAATGAAAACGAAAACTTGAATAAATCTATTAAATTTCTTTTTTCAAAAGAAGCAATTTTTAATTCCAAAAATAATTCTAAAGAAAAACTTCTTTTAAAATCAATTCAAAAAAAGAATATACAACTTACTAAAATTTTATTAATGAATGATGCAAATATATTTGATTTACCAAAAATTTAATCACAAAACAATTAATTAATTTAATTTCTCAAATTTATTCAATTAATCAAGATTTAAATAATTTATTAAAATCAAATAATAATTTTTCAGATTTAATAATTCAATCAAATGATTCATTTAAATTTAAAGTTCATAAATTAATATTATTAACAAGATTTGATAATAATGAATTAATTTTACAAAAATTTATTAATAATTGTTATCAAAAACCAAAAGAAGAAATTGAAATTATTTTAAATTTCCTTTATACAGGATTTTCTAATTTTGATAAAATTATTCAATTAAAAAATGAAAATGAAAATGAAGAATATAAAAAAATAACAAAATTTTTTAAAGAAATTGAAATTGAAACAAATTGGATTGAAAATAAAAAAGGAAGAAAAGGAATAATAAAAGATTTATCAAAATTATATGAACAAAATGAAACCAAAGATTTTACAATAATTTGTGAAGAAAAAGAAATTAAAATTCATAAATTAATATTAATAATAAGAAGTGAATTATTTAAAGGAATGTTTCAATTAAATATTCAAGATTCATCAAATCAAGTTCATGATTATTCACAAAAATCATTTAAAACAATTCAAGAATTAATTTATTTTCTTTATCATGATAATTTTTCAAAAGAAAATATTTCAAAAGAATATTTTGATTTAAAAGATTATTATCAATTAAATCCAAATTCAATAATTGATTTAATTTTAAAAGAATTAAAATAATAAAAAATTAAATTAAATTAAAAAAATTATTTTTTTCATTTTTTTCATTTTTTTCATTTTTTTCATTTTAAATTAAATAATAAAATGGATTTTGAAAATTTAAGAAATCCATTAATTGATGCTTTTCAAAGAAATTCATTGAAAGATATTAAAGAATTAGTTTCCAAAGGAGAAGATGTTAATGCGAGAAATCAAAATCAAGAAACTCCTTTACATTTTCTTTTTCTATATCAATCTGAAAATACAATTAAGACTGTTAAATTTCTTATTTCCAAAGGTGCAGATATCAATGCCAAAAATCTAAATGACGAAACTCCTTTACATTATGCTTGTAGAAGTCGAAATCAAGATCTATTTGAAACTATTCAATTTTTTGTTTCCAAAGGAGCAGATATCAATGTCAAAAATCGATATAATGGAGAAACTCCTTTGCATTTTATTTGTCGAAATACAAACCAAAATTCAATTAAAATTATTCAATTTTTCATTTCCAAAAATGCAGATATCAATACCAAAAATAAAAATGAAGAAACTCCTTTACATTTACTTTGTCAAAGTCAAAATAAAAATGCAATTAAATCTGTTAAATTTCTTATTTCCAAAAATGCAGATATCAATGCCAAAAATAAAAATGAAGAAACAATATTACATTATGCTTGTCAAAGTCAAAATAAAAATCCTTTTAAAATTATTAAATTTCTTGTTTCCAAAAATGCAGATGTAAATGCCAAAAATAAGAATGATGAAACAATATTACATTATGCTTGTCAAAGTCAAAATAAAAATCCTTTTGAAATTATTAAATTTCTGATTTCCAAAGGAGCAGATATCAATGCCAAAAATCAAAATCAAGAAACTCCATTAAATTTAATTTGTAAAAATGAAAATTCATTTGAAATTATTGATTTTCTTGTTTCAAATGGAGCTGATATAAATATCAAAAATAATGATAATGAAACAATATTACATTATGTTTGTAAATATCAACGTAACAATTTATTTGAAATTATCAAATTTTTTGTTTCCAAAAATGCAGATGTAAATGCCAAAAATAAGAATGATGAAACGATATTACATTATACTTATCAAAGTCATAATCCAAATTTATTTGAAATTATTAAATTTCTTATTTCCAAAAATGCAGATATCAATGCCAAAAATCAAAATGAAGAAACAATATTACATTATGCTTGTAGAAGTTACAATCCAAAATTATTTGAAACTATTCAATTTCTTATTTCAAATGGAGCAGAAATTAATTTCAAAAATAAAGAAAAAGAAACATATCTACATTTAGTCTGTCAAAATGAAAATCCAAATTCAATTGAAATTGTTAAATTATTTATTTCAAAAGAAATTGATATTAATTCCAAAAAAATAACAATGATGAAACTCCATTACATTATGCTTGTAAAAGTAGAAATCCAAAATTATTTGAAATTATCAAATTTCTTGTTACAAATGAAGCAGATATCAATGCTAAAAACAACAATTATGAAACTCCATTACATTTCATTTGCAAAAATAAAAATAAAAATTCATTTAAAGTTATCAAATTTCTTGTTTCTAAAGAAGTAGAAATCAATCCAAAAAACAAAAATGAAGAAACTCCATTAGATTTAATTTATGAAAATGAAAACGAAAACTTGAATAAATCTATTAAATTTCTTTTTTCAAAAGAAGCAATTTTTAATTCCAAAAATAATTCTAAAGAAAAACTTCTTTTAAAATCAATTCAAGATAATAATATACAACTTACTAAAATTTTATTAATGAATGATGCAAATATATTTGATTTACCAAAAGAATTAATCACAAAACAATTAATTAATTTAATTTCTCAAATTTATTCAATTAATCAAGATTTAAATAATTTATTAAAATCAAATAATAATTTTTCAGATTTTAATAATTCAATCAAATGATTCATTTAAATTTAAAGTTCATAAATTAATATTATTATCAAGATTTGATAATAATGAATTAATTTTACAAAAATTTATCAATAATTGTTATCAAAAACCAAAAGAAGAAGTTGAAATTATTTTAAATTTCCTTTATACAGGATTTTCTAATTTTGATAATTTTATTCAATTAAAAAATGAAAATGAAAATGAAATTGAAGAATATAAAAAAATAACAGAATTTTTTAAAGAAATTGAAATTGAAACAAATTGGATTGAAAATAAAAAAGGAAGAAAAGGAATAATAAAAGATTTATCAAAATTATATCAACAAAATGAAACCAAAGATTTTACAATAATTTGTGAAAAAAAAGAAATTAAAATTCATAAATTAATATTAATATTAAGAAGTGAATTATTTAAAGGAATGTTTCAATTAAATATTCAAGATTCATCAAATCAAGTTCATGATTATTCAGGAAAATCATTTAAAACAATTAAAGAATTAATTTATTTTCTTTATCATGATAATTTTTCAAAAGAAAATATTTCAAAAGAATATTTTGATTTAAAAGATTATTATCAATTAAATCCAAATTCAATAATTGATTTAATTTTAAAAGAATTAAAATAATAAAAAATTTTTAAAAAATTATTTTTTAATGTTAATTTATTAAGGATTTATTACTAATAAGAATTGTTTTCTCATCATCTTTTTCTTTTTCTTTTGTTTTTCTTTTGTTCTTTTTCAAAAGAATAAAAGATAAAATTATTAATCCAATAACAGTAATTGGAATAACTGTCGAACAAACAATTATAACTGTTTTTGATTTTTTCGTTTCTTTGCTTGTTTTGATTTGAAATGATTTAATTGTTCCGCATTCTTCATTTGAATTACAAGCAGAAACATCAATTTGATATTCTTGATCTGAATATTTGGCTTTAAAACTTGAATTTGTTGTATTAACTGACAAGATTGCGAAATCTTTTTGAGAAATTGCTTTGTAAGTAAAATTATAATAAGATGGGATAATTGGATCATTTGGTTTATTCCAAAAGCAACTGATATCATAAGTATGCGAAACATAACAAGAAAAATTCAAAACAGAAGCAAATGTTGTTAAAATCAATGTTGAAAAAATTTGTCCTTCATCTTCTCCATTGCATTGTTCAGTTCTACATCCACAAATGGAAATGGAATAATTTGTGAATCTTTCCAAATTATTCAAATTATAAAATGTTGATGAATTTGAAATTGCAACATTGGTTGTTTGATTTGAATTTTGTTTTTGATACGAAATGAGATAATGATTTAGTTTTGGAATTGAATCAATAATTGGAACATTTGGATGTTTCCATGAGATTTTAATAGAAGATGTTGATAAAATTTGGGAAGTGAAATTTTTCACACAATCAATTCTTGTTTTTAAATTTGTTTGGTTTGAAAAATCACTACAAATAAAGGAAGATAAGGATATATTGCAAGCTTTAATTTGGATTGAATAATCATCATTTCCAGTGATATTTGGATAAAGTGAAGAATTAAAGACCTGATAAAAAACATTATCCACCAAAACTGGTGATTGAATCACATTGCAAACTGAATTGTATTTAATTTCAAATTCAATTTCACTAAAATTCTGGATTGTTTCTTCCCAATAGCAGCCAAATGAGGAAAACAAAGAAGAGCAATTTTCAATATTGGTTGTTGGAGGAATATTTGGCCCTTCAAAGAAATAAGCTTTTCCTTGATAGGAGTTATTATCAACTGATGCTCCAAGTGAACCTACAATAAGAGAATTTCCCCAAACCGAGCAACTGCATCCAAATTGATCATAAGGATCTCCATCACTTGAGCTGACAATCTGGTGTTCGTCCCAGTATGTCCCGTTGAAATTAAACATATATGCTTTTCCTTGTCCAGAATTATTCCCAAATTGTGCATTATTAGCACCTACAATGATAAAATTCTCAGAATTTGAAACACTTCTTCCAAAAAGATCATAAGAAGCTCCATCACTTGCAATTAAAATTTGTAATTGATTCCAATATGTTCCATTAGAATTAAACACATAAGCTTTTCCTTGCGAATTATTTGATCCAACATAAGCATTATAAGCTCCAATAACAATATAATTTTGTGTGATCGAAACACTATTTCCAAAATTGTTTTGAGCGTCTCCATCACTTGCAACTAAAATTTGGGATTGGTTCCAATATTTTCCATCATAATTAAACATATACGCTTTTCCTTGACAAGATCTCCAATCTATAGTCGCATAAGGTGAGCAAACAATGATAAAATTTTCTGCAATTCCAACACTTTTCCCAAATCCATCATAAGGACCTCCATCACTTGCAACTAAAATTTGGGATTGATTCCAATATGTCCCGTTAAAATTAAACACATAAGCTTTTCCTTGTGATGGATTTGATCCAACAGTTGCGGTTGAAGCACCAACAACTATATAATTTTTCAAAATTGAAACACCTATTCCAAAATAGTTTGCAGAAGCTCCATCACTTGCTGTTAAAATTTGAAATAAATTCCAATTTGTCCCATTAAAATTAAACACATAAGCTTTTCCTTGTGAACTATTTGATCCTACACTTGCATAAGGTGAACCAACAATGATAAAATTGTCATAAATTGAAACTTCCCATCCAAATTGATCATTTGAAGCCCCATCAATTGCTGTTAAATTTTGAAATAAATTCCAATTTGTTCCGTTAAAATTAAACACATAAACTTTTCCTTGTGAACTATTTGATCCTACACTTGCATAAGGTGAACTTGAAACGAAAAAATTATCGAAAATGGAAATACTTGATCCAAAACGATCATTTGAAAATCCATTTTTTACATTTATTTTTTCTTTTTCAATCCATTCTTTAACGTTTTTTATTGGTTTTTCATTTAAATTTAAAATGGAAAATATTATCAAAAGAAATTGAAGAATCAAAATTAATTTTTTGTTTTGAATTTTTTTCATTTTTTTATTTTATTTTTAAAAAATGGAAAAAACAAAAAAGAAAAAAATAAAAAATGGAAATAAAAAATTAATTCAAAATTTGTTTTCTGCTTGTCAAAAAAATTCAATTGAACTGATTGAAGAAATACTTTCAAAAGGAATAGATATTAATTCTAGAAATTATTATGAAGAAACACCTTTACATTTTGTTTGTCATTTTCCAAATTCATTTGAAACTATTAAATTTCTTGTTTCAAAAGGAGCAGATATCAATGCCAGAAATCAAGAACAAGAAACACCTTTACATATAATCTGCCAAAGTCAACATCAAAATTCATTTGAAACTATTAAATTTCTTGTTTCAAAAGGAGCAGATGTAAATGTCAAAAATCAAGAAACCAAAACTCCATTACATTTTGCTTGTTTAACTTTAAATGAAGATTGTCTTGAAATTATCAAATTTCTTGTTTCAAAAGGAGTAGATGTCAATGTCAGAACACAACATAACGAAACACCGTTACATTTTATTTGTTATAAAAAGCAAAACCCAATTCCAATTGAAACTATCCAATTTCTTGTTTCAAAAGGAGCAGATATCAATGTCAAAAATAATGATAATGAAACAATATTACATTATACTTGTCAATATCAAAATCAAAATTCAAATGAGATTATCAAATATTTAATTGAATCAGGAGCAGATATCAATGCCATAAATGCATCTGGTCATTCATTTTTCGATATTCTTTGTCAATTTGAAAATTACAATTTATTTGAAATTATCAAATTTCTTCTTTCCAAAAAATTTGACATAAATACCAAAAATAAAAATCTGCAATTAATTTTAGAATCTGTTTCTCATAATCAAAATCACAAATTATTCAAGATTATTCAATTTATTCTTTCAAATGAATTAGACGTAAATACCAAAAATCAGTTACAAGAAATAATTTTACTTTATATTTGTCAAAATAAACATCCAAAATCAATGAAAATTATCAAATTTCTTGTTAAAAATGGAGCAGATGTTAATCCTAATAATAGTTATGGAACTCCTTTGCAATTAGTTTGTCAATATCAAAATGAAAATTTATTTAAAATTATTCAATTTCTTGTTTCCAAAGGAGCTGTTGTAAATGTGAAAAATAAATATTGCAAAAGTCCTTTAAATTTAATTTATCAATACAAAAGTAAAAATGAAAAGATATTTGAAATTATTCAACTCTTTGTTAATAATGGAGCAGATCCAAATGTCGAAAATTATTTTAATGAAAATTTATTAGAATTTGTGATTCGAAATGGAAATAAAAAATTAGCTCTATTACTTTTAATGAATAATGCAAATATTTTTGATGTAAACAAATATTTGTTATCAAAGGAATTTGTTAAAAAAATTCCTCAAATTTATTCGATTAATGAAGATATGAACAATTTATTGAAATCAAATGATAATTTCTCAGATTTAATAATTCAATCAAATGATTCATTTAAATTTAAAGTTCATAAATTAATTTTATTAACAAGACTTAATAATAACAAAACAATTTTACAAAAATTTATCAACAAATCTAAACAAAAATCAAAAGGAGAAGTTGAAAATATTTTAAATTTCCTTTATACAGGATTTTTTAATTTTGATAATTTAATTCAATTAATCAATGAATTTCAAATTGAAAATGAAAATGAAAATGAAATTAGAAATTACAAAATTGAAGAAAAAGAAAAGGAAAATAAAATAACAGAATTTTTTAAAGAAATTGGGTTTGATTCAAATTGGATTGAAAATAAAAAAGGAAGAAAAGGAATAATAAAAGATTTATCAAAATTATATGAACAAAATGAAACCAAAGATTTTACAATAATTTGTGAAAAAAAAGAAATTAAAATTCATAAATTAATATTAATATTAAGAAGTGATTTATTCAAAGGAATGTTTCAATTAAATATTCAAGATACTTCAAATCAAGTTCATGATTATTCAGGAAAATCATTTAAAACAATTAATCAATTAATTTATTTTCTTTATCATGATAATTTTTCAAAAGAAAATATTTCAAAAGAATATGAAGACTTAAAAGATTATTATCAATTAAATCAAAATTCAATAATTGATTTAATTTTAAAAGGAATTGTTGATAAATAAAAAAATTTAATGCTTAAAAAAGGTTTCCATTGTAGCAACTTTCCATTTTCCATTTTCACCTGCAAAAAAGTTTTTAGCTTGATCAGATCTAAAAGAAATTCCAAAAGGAAGCGCATATTGGAAGCCAAATTCAAAAGAAAAGCCAGTATGCATGTCTTTTGTCAACCAAACATCATTACTACCAAAATGGGGACCATTTTTAGAGTAATCATAATAAATGGCTCTTTTTTGCTTTTCTTTTTCAAGTGTAAATTTTTGAGGTTTAGAATTTTGAGGGTTTTTCAAAGAGAATATAAATGCATTTGGGTCTCCAATATTTCCAGCAGGATCTGCAAAGAAAGAAGTCCATTTTTCCATGTTTGTGATCCAACCAACTTCAGAATAACCTCCAAAAACAAAACCTTTTGTTGTTTTGATGATAACAAGTGTTGGTCCTTTATCATCGCAAATATCATGCCATTTTTCGCAATTCCACCCGTTGTTTTCTGTTGAAAATCCAAGTTTTAAACTGCTGAAAATGGAATTTTTTCCGATCCATTCCTTCAAATATTTGATGTGCTTTTTTTTTGAAATAATCGAGGAATTGAATTGGCTTCTTTTTCGGAAAATTAAAGAATATTGCGACGTTCTTTGCTTTTTTTGCAGAAACTGATTGAACATGTGGTCTTTGACAAAAGGAGTGAAATTTTGGAAATCAACAATTTCTTTGTTCATTCCTTCTGGAATGACACCAGTTTGGAGAGCATTCTCAAGTTCTTGATTGCTAAATTCAATAAATCTGATGTTTTTCATTAAATTCGATAGCGAATCACTGAGCGTTTTTTTCTCACTTTGATCCATTTGATCCAAATCATTCTGAATATTTGAATTATGTCTTCCCCATTTTATTAAACCTTCAAAAATAGCAAATTCATTCACATCCAAATTATCTTTTGATAAAACTTGCATTAATTGACTTTCCTTGAGTTTCAAAAAAAATTCTGATTGAATAAATTGAGCAAAATTTTCTTGAATAAATTCATAACAAAAATCAACTAGTAGGTTAATGTTTCTTGATTCAAAGATTTTGAGCAAATCAACAACAATTTCAATTTGGCAAGTTTGCATTACAAAATTTGAAATGTAGTCTGTTAGTTCTTGAATCAAATATTTTGAAGAAAAAAGCAAAATTTTAACCGCATTTTCCAAATTGATTTGAATTTTTCCTGAATAAAAATAATTTAGAATTGAATTGAGAGTTTTTTTTGAAACATCTTCTAAAACCATTTTATTTTCTTGAAATTCCTTCATTTTGGAATTAAATAATCCTTTAAAATATTCACTTCTAACTGAAAGAATTGATTTGTGTGTTTTGAATAAGTGTTCTTTATTTTTCCATTTACAAACAATTTCAAAATCAAAATAATTTTCTTCATTTTGATTAAAAAGTTTTGTTAAATCTGAAGATAATTTTAATTGATTTGAAAATTCAGCAAACATTTATTTTCTTAAACAATTAAACAATTAAACAATTAAAAAATTAAAAAATTAAAAAAAAGGAAATTTAAAAAAGGAGTTTAATAAAGATTTTAAAAAGGAAATTTAATAAGAATAACGTTTGTTTTACTTATTAAAAAAAAAAATAAAAAAATAAAAAAATTTTTTTTCATTTTTTTTCATTTTTATTTTTATATTTTAATCAAAAATGAAAATTTTCCTTTTTTTAATCGGATTATTTTCTTTTCAATTTATTTTCACAAATGATTTGACAGAAAAAGAACTTCTTGAACAAGGAGAATTATTATTTAATGAAAGAAGGATTCAAGAAGCAATTCAAAAATTTACACTTGCAATTGGTAAAATTAAACTAAAATTCATTTATAAAATTAAAATTCATTTATAAAATTAAAATTAAAATTCATTTATAAAATTAAAATTCATTTATAAAATTAAAATTCATTTATAAAATTAAAATTCATTTATAAAATTAAAATTAAAATTCATTTATAAAATTAAAATTCATTTATAAAATTAAATTTAAAATTTTTTATAGAATTAAATCCAAAAAATTATCTTCCTTATTTTAAAAGAGCACTCGGTTTTTTAAAAGAAGAAAGGTATACTTCTGTTTTAGCTGATTTAGCACAAGTTTGTTCTTTAAATCCAGTATTTCAACAAGCATTTTTATTAAGAGGAAAAGTTTATATTTTAATTGGAAAATTACAACAAGCAAATGAAGATTTTGAAAAAGTTTTAGAAATTGATAAAAAGAATTCAGAAGCAAAATCACAAAAAAAAATTATTCAAAATTTGCAAAAAAAAATTCAACGTTTAGAAAATATTGAATCTTCAAAATCTTTAACTTCTTCAAAAATAAAGGAATCAATTAAAATTTTGGATGAGATTTTATCTTCTTGTTCAAGAAGTGTTGATTTTAATCTTAAAAGAGCAAAATATTCATTAGATTCAAAAGATTATTATGAAGCAATTAAATTTTGCAAGTAAATTTTTTAATTTAATTTTTTAATTGAATTTTTTAATTGAATTTTTTAATTGAATTTTAATTTAATAAAAAAAAAGGAGAGCAAGAATTTCTGATTATGGAAATAATAAGGTTTTATTGCTTCTTGGAAAGATTATGCTTCAAATGGAAGATATTCAAGCTTCAAATGAGTATTTAATTCAAAAATTTAAATTAAAATTTTGAAATCGGATAAAAAATTTTTAAAATCGGATAAAAAAATTTTTTCTTTTTAACAAAAAAAAAATATAAAGTTATTTCCATGAATGTTTAAAATATGATCCAGATAATAAACTATGTTTAAAAGAATATAAAAAAATACGATCAATGAATCGCGGAATCAAAGAAGGAAATGAAAAATTAGAACAAAAACAATATGAAAAAGCATTAGAATCATTTTCACAAGTTCTTTCATTATTAGATGGAAATTTGCTAAATATTCAATCAACACTTTATCAAAAAAAATGCGAATGTTTATATAATTTAGAAAAATATAAAGAAGCAAAAACAGAATGTACAAAATCACTTGAAATGAATCCACAAAATTCACAAGCATTTTTATTTAGAGGAGAATGTAATAGTAAATTAGAAGAATATGATCAAGCAATCCACGATTTCGAAAGTGCTCAATCTTATGATCATACATTGAGAAATATTGTTAATGAAAAAATTCACAATTGTCGAATTGAAAAGAAAAAATTAACAAGAAAAGATTATTATAAAATTCTTGATATTCAAAAAGATGCAAATCCTTCACAAATCAAAAAAGCTTATCATGTTTTGGCTAAGAAATATCATCCTGATGTTGTTTCTTCAGATGTCGATAAAGAAGAAGCTGAAAAAAAATTTATTGAAATTAGTGAAGCTTATGAAATTTTGTCAAATCCTGATAAAAAAGCCCGTTATGATAGTGGACAAGATCTTTTTGATGATCCTCATGGTGGTGGTGGTTTTCATAATTTCCAAGGTTTTCCTTTTCAAGGTTTTGAATTTCCTGGTTTTAATGGAAATGGTTTTCAATTCGTTTTCAATTTTTAAATTCCAAAAACAAAAGAATAAATTTTAAATCCAAAAAACAAAACATTGAATTTTAAATTCCAAAAACAAAATTAAAATCAAAATCAAAATCAAAATTAAAATTAAAATCAAAATTAAAAATCAAAATAAAAATTAAAATCAAAATCAAAATCAAAATCAAAATTAAAATTAAAATCAAAATTAAAAATCAAATTCAAAATCAAAATTAAAATCAAAATCAAAATCAAAATCAAAATCAAAATCAAAATTAAAATCAAAATCAAAATCAAAATCAAAATCAAAATCAAAATTCAAAATCAAAATCAAAATCAAAATCAAAATCAAAAATCAAAATTAAAATCAAAATTAAAATCAAAATCAAAATTAAATTCAAAATCAAAATTAAAATCAAAATTAAAATCAAAATTAAAATCAAAATTAAAATCAAAATCAAAATTAAAATCAAAATTAAAATCAAAATTAAAATCAAAATCAAAATCAAAATCAAAATTAAAATCAAAATCAAAATTAAAATCAAAATCAAAATTAAAATTAAAATCAAAATTAAAATCAAAATCAAATTCAAAATCAAAATCAAAATCAAAATCAAAATTAAAATCAAAATTAAAATCAAAATCAAAATGAAAAATCAAAATCAAAATCAAAATCAAAATCAAAATCAAAATCAAAATTAAAAATAAAAATTAAAATTAAAATCAAAAAAAAAAGTAAAAAATTTGTTTTGTTTTTTTCATTTTTTCATTTTTTCATTTAATTTCTTTTTGTTATAATGGGTGAAAGTTTAGATAAACATATAAGAGATATAAGTCAAAAAGATCTTTTATTATCTTTTTTAAAATTTGGATTAGTTTTCTTAATCCTTTTAATTATTTTAATTTTTATTTTAAAACATTTTCATTTTGATCTTTCAATGATTAGAAGGTGAATTTTCATAATTTAAATTTTTATTTTATTTATTGATTTATTTTTAAAATTAAGAATTTTTTTTTTTAACGAAATTTTATTTATTAATTTTTTTATCAAAAAAAAAAATAAATAAAAAAGTTATTTAGCTTTAAGTAAAAGAAAATTCTTTCAAAATGAATTAAAATTTCATTCAAGAAGTACTTTTATTATTATTCTGATTTGGATATTGATTTCTATTACATTTATATTCTTAATTATTTGGGGAATTTATGTAAAAATAATAAATTAAAATAATTAAAATTAAAATATTTTTTTTTCCTCTTTTTTCTTTTTTGTTTTTTATTAGTGTTCAATTGAATTAGAACCTCCTTTTATTGGTTTAATGATTTTATTTGTTATTTCAATTATGATTATTTTTTTATATGCATTTTTTTATTGGAAAAGTTTATATTGGAGATTAACAAGTAAAAAATTTAAAGAATTTGATTTTTATTTTGATTTATATTCCCTTTTTTTTACTTTTAATTTTTTCTTTTAATTTTTTTAGGAGGAATTATTACTTTATTTATAATTTGTTTAGCTTTATTTTTTATTTTTGAAATTGTTGTTTCTGTTGTTGAAAAACCTTTTTCCTTTTTTGGATTTTCAGGTGTTTTTCTTGGATTAAATATCATTCCTTTAATTGCAATTGTTTTTATGAATTCAAAAAGAAGAAGAAGTAAATAATTAAAATAATTAAAATAATTAAAATAATTAAAATAATTTTTGATATTTAATTGTTTAAATAGTGAATATGGATAATTTATTGGAAAAACCTTTAGAATTGAAAAATCTTAATTTAGAAAAAATGAAAGAAATTACAATAGTTTCTCAAAATCAAAAAAAATTTCCCAACTTGTAAAAATCAAATCAAATTAAAATCAAATTCAAATTCAAAATAAAAATCAAAATCAAAATCAAATTCAAAATCAAAATCAAAATCAAAATCAAAATCAAAATCAAAATCAAAATCAAAATTAAAATCAAAATCAAAATTTAAAAAAAACACCAAAATTTGAATAGAAAAAAAAATTTGATACTTTATTCGATATCTTTAGCTTTATTGATTGTTTATTCGATTTTAGTTATTTGTCTTACTGATGAAAGAAAGTATTTAGGTTTTGTTACTTCTGCTGTTATTATTGTTCTTGATTGTTGTGTTTTTTTTATCTCAAAAACACAAAATCAAATATCACCAGCAGTATTGTGTTTGGTTTTAACAGTTGAAAGAGCTTTCCCAATCTTATTTGGATTGAAGTAAATTAATTATAAAATTATTTATAAAATTAATTATAAAATTAATTATAAAATTATTTATAAAATTAATTTATAAAATTATTTATAAAATTATTTATAAAATTATTTATAAAATTAATTATAAAATTAATTATAAAATTATTTATAAAATTAATTATAAAATTATTTATAAAATTATTTATAAAATTATTTATAAAATTAAATATAAAATTAATTATAAAATTAAATATAAAATTAATTATAAAATTAAATATAAAAATTTATAAAAAATATTTATAAAATTAAATATAAAAATTAAATATAAAATTATATATAAAATTATTTTTATAAAATTAAATATAAAATTAAATATAAAAATTTATAAAATTAATTATAAAAATAATTTTAAAATTATTTATAAAATTATTTTATAAAAATTAAATATAAAATTAATTATAAAATTATTTTATAAAATTAAATATAAAATTAAATATAAAAATTATTTATAAAATTAAATATAAAATTATTTATAAAATTATTTATAAAATTAATTATAAAATTAAATATAAAATTATTTATAAAATTATTTATAAAATTAAATATAAAATTATTTATAAAATTAAATATAAAATTATTTATAAAATTATTTTATTAAATTAAATATAAAATTATTTATAAAATTAATTTATAAAATTATTTATAAAATTAATTATAAAATTAAATATAAAATTATTTATAAAATTAATTATAAAATTAATTATAAAATTATTTATAAAATTATTTTATAAAATTAATTATAAAATTATTTATAAAAATTATTTATAAAATTAATTATAAAATTAATTATAAAATTAATTATAAAATTAATTATAAAATTAAATATAAAATTATTTATAAAATTATTTATAAAATTATTTATAAAATTAATTATAAAATTATTTTATAAAATTATTTATAAAATTAATTATAAAATTATTTATAAAATTAAATATAAAATTATTTTATAAAAATTATTTATAAAATTAAATATAAAATTATTTATAAAATTAATTATAAAATTAAATATAAAATTAAATATAAAATTAATTATAAAATTAAATATAAAATTAATTATAAAATTAAATATAAAATTAAATTTATAAAATTATTTATAAAATTATTTATAAAATTATTTATAAAATTATTTATAAAATTATTTATAAAATTAATTATAAAATTATTTTATAAAATTAATTATAAAATTAATTATAAAATTATTTATAAAATTATTTATAAAATTAAATATAAAATTATTTTATAAAATTAATTATAAAATTATTTATAAAATTAATTATAAAATTAATTTTAAAATTATTTATAAAATTATTTATAAAATTAAATATAAAATTAAATATAAAATTATTTATAAAATTATTTATAAAATTATTTATAAAATTATTTAAAATTAAATATAAAATTATTTATAAAATTAATTATAAAATTAAATATAAAATTAATTATAAAATTATTTATAAAATTAAATATAAAATTATTTTATAATATTAATTATAAAATTATTTACAAAATTAAATATAAAATTATTTATAAAATTATTTATAAAATTATTTATAAAATTATATATAAAATTAATTATAAAATTAATTATAAAATTATTTATAAAATTATTTATAAAATTATATATAAAATTATTTATTAAATTATTTATAAAATTATTTATAAAATTATTTATAAAATTAAATATAAAATTATTTATAAAATTAATTATAAAATTATTTATAAAATTATTTATAAAATTATTTATAAAATTATATATAAAATTAAATATAAAATTACTTACAAAATTAAATATAAAATTATTTATAAAATTAATTATAAAATTAAATATAAAATTAAATATAAAATTAATTATAAAATTAATTATAAAATTAATTATAAAATTATTTATAAAATTATTTATAAAATTATTTATATGAAATTTTCTAAAAGTTATTGGTTTATTGGACATAGTGCAATTTTCTTTGTTTTTTCTTTAATCTTCATTTATCGAATTATTGATGGATTTGTTCCACTTTTTGATGAAGTTAATACTAAAAAGAATATGGTTGGTGATCCAATATCGCTTTTAATTAACCCACCTAAAAAAGCAGATGAAGATCAAAACAATGAGAATAACAATGAGAATAACAATCAAAATAATAAAGATGATATTCATCCTGATTCAATTGTTCTTGAAAATAATCTTCAAAAAAAAAGTCTTCGTTCTTTATTTTATGAAAGTGGATTTCATTTTATAATATTTACAGTTTTCTTCGTATTATTCATTATCGAATTAATTATTGTGAAAACTCAAACAACCCAAAGAGAAATCAAATTGATGGATAATTATCATAAACAATATCTTGCTGGAGTTGCTGCGATTGTAATCCATTTATTATATTTATTATTATATTTATTTATTATTTATTATATTTATTATTTATTATCTAAATTTCCTTCAAATAGTTGTTGATTATAATTTTCCCTTGGTTTTTTGTTGGTTATCGTTTGTTCAGAAAAAAAAATCAAGCTTCAAAAAAAATGATCTTATTTATTGCTCTTGGAGAATTATGTATAATTGGATCAGCAATTTTTTGGTATCTTCTTACTGATAGTGTGATTATCCTTTTCGTTCTATTGTTTCTTCCATTAATAATTATTATTGCAATTCCTCACTATTATTTCTGGAAAAAAAAAGATTTTGATATTTTATCTTCTCCTTTAGAAAGATCTCCTCCAAACTCAGGATGTTTTAAAGGATTCTTTAGAAAATCATTACCAAGAGCAGATTATTTAGTAAAAACAAAAAAAAAACAAACAAAAAAAAGTGGAATTAAGGAAAAAAAAATATTTATTATCCATTTTTTTTAAAATTAATAATCAAAAAATATCAAGATTATATTTGGATTTGTTTTAATGGCAGTTTTGACTTTTTTAATGGGATTATTAATTGCAGTATTAAATTCACCAAGTTTTATTGGATGGACAATTTCAACATTCACAACAATAATATATTTTTCAATAGTTTCATTGAAGAAATATTTCAACACACTCAGATTTGATCGATTCATTGTGATTTCAATGATAATTTCATTTGCAATTCTTGTTTCTTATTGTATTTCAATGTTTGCAGTGACATACAAATCAGAAGGCACAGCAAATGGACTCACAATGATTTTCTTGTTGATTTTGTATCCAACAATTATAGTATTAATCTCAGCAATTTGGAAGCTTCGTGATGATGATTATAAACTAAGCAAATACGTTGCCATTTCGTTTATAACAACATTTGCAATGATTTTGATTTCAATTATTCTTTTAATCAGTTTGACAGAACAGAAAAATGTTGGTGTATTTTTGCTTTTTCTATTTGTGATATTTGTTGGGTTGCTTTTTTGGTTTTATTTATATTTCAAGAACAACCAAGTATTAAACAAAAAACTGATTTTGTATGGATGGATTTTTGTGGTTATTACATTTGTATTTGCGATTGTGTTTGGATTTTTAACAAAAAAAACTTTCATCACATATTCTTTTATAAGTGGAGAATTATTTATTATTTTTGGATATTGGAGTTTTGCTCACCTATTCAAATATGATATTTTTGCATCAAGAAAAAAAAACACATTTAATGATCCAAATAATGTGATTGTTGTTTATTCAAAATATATTTTCCCAATTTTCAAGTATTACTCTCAACCAAAGCAAGGAGAACAAAGACTCAAATTAAACAACAAAGGAATGTATTTTGCTTTGATAGCTTTAGCAATTGCTTGGATTTGGTCAATAATGGCAACAATATTTCTTTATCCTCCTTCAATTGGGATTAGTTTGTCATCTTTGTTAGTAATTTTATTCTTTATTCTTATTGCTTCAAGAATAACTTCAACTAAAGAGTTGTTTTCCAAAAATATCGATTATCTTGATGAACCATCATTCAATCGTTGTCTTAAACAATCTTCTCATATTGCTCAACCAAAAAGAAAAAGGGTTATTGAATCAAAGAAAAATGATGAGAAAATTCAATTAATGGGAGGAGAAAATTCACAAAATGGTTTTCAAACAATTGAAGACTCCGATTTTGAGACAATGGATGAGTTTTTTTCTGATGAACAAAATCAAAAACAAAATCAAAATCAAAATCAAAATCAAAATCAAAATCAAAATCAAAATGAAAATCAAAATGAAAATCAAAATGATGAACTTGAAATTGAAGATAATAATAATAATAATAATAACAATGAAGATATAGAAAAAAATCAAAGAAAACCAATTTTAGAAATGAAATTCCACTCAAAAAATTTTGTTCAAGAACTAAATTCCCAAAAAAAACAATGGAGAACAATTTCAAACGATAAATTCCAAAATTCAGTTACACAATTTTATCGATCATTAATTCATTTAAGAAATAAATCAATAAGAGCAACAAAAGAGGAAAGAGTGTTTTTATCCTATTTAACAATTTTATGTATCAAAACATCAGAAGCAAAAAGAATTCATGAAGAAGTTGAATTTCTTGAGTTTCTGCAAGAAATTGGTTATCCTGATATTACAATAGAAATTATTCAAAGTTGGACAGTTGAAGAAAAGAAAAAATTCCTATTAAAGAAACAAGAGTATATTCAACAAAAACAAGAAGCAAATCGAAGACATCAATTAAAAAAACAAGAAGATATCGAGGCTGAGAGAAGAAGACAACAAATTCTTCAAGAAGAAGAAAACAAAAAAAAACCCAAAGTGGAAATTATTGATCAAGATCAAGATCAAGATCAAGATCAAGATGGATTTCAAGAAGTAAAAGCTGATCAAAAAATAGAAGAAATCACTCTTCAAGATGCTGAAATTACTAAATTGGAAAGCATTCGAAAGGAATATGAAAAGAAAAAACAAAAATTTGTTGATGATAATTTCCCTGCAAATTCTAATAGTCTTGTAATTGATCCCAAAAATGTTTCAAGTCGATTCGAAAGAGTCAAATCATGGAAAAGATTTGATGAATTGAAAACCAAATATCTATTCCAAAGAGAGTTTTCACCTGATGATATTGAACAAGTTATTATTAATAATTTTTAATTATTATTTATTATTTATTATTTATTATTTATTATTTATTATTTATTATTTATTATTTATTATTTATTATTATTTAGGGAGCTCTTGGTGATTGTTATTTCTTAAGTGCAATTTCTGTTCTTTCTTTAAGACAAGATTTAATCTCAAATGTTTTTATAACAAAAGATTTTTCTCGAATTGGATTGTAATTCTAAAAGAAAAAAAAAAATTTATTTTTTCCCTAATTCCAAAAAAAAAAATTAAATTTTTTCTGTTGTTCCTTTTATTTAGATATTGTGTTCAATTTTTCTTTAATGGAGAATGGAAAAAAATTATTTTGGATGATTTTATTCCTTGTAGAGAATCAGGAAAACCAATTTTTGGAAAAACTAAAAATTCAGAAAATGGATGGGTTCAAATTTTAGAAAAAGGATATGCAAAACTTTTTGGAAATTATGAATCAATTGAAGGAGGTTTAGTTCATTCAGCTCTTGTGAATTTAACTGGAGGATTTGGAGAAATGATGTAAAAAAATTTAAATTAATTTTTAAATTAATTTATAATTAATTTTTCTTTTAAAAAAGTGATTTTGATGAAGATGATATTAAACAAGAAATTCTAACTGGTGAACTTTGGAATCGAGTTGAAAAATATCACAAAGCAGGATATTTATTTGGATGTGGAAGTCAAGCAGGAAAAGATACGGATGTATCACAACAAGGAATTGTACAAGGACATGCATATGCAATTTTAGATGTACAAACAGCTGATGGACATAGATTAATGAAACTGTAAAAATAAAATAAAAATTAAAAATAATTTGAACTAGCAAAAAAAAACTTGAACTAGCAAAAAATTAATTTGAATTTTTTTAAAATTTTATTTTTGGAATTTAGTCGTAATCCTTGGGGTAATACTGAATGGAATGGAGATTGGAGTGATAAATCTCCACTTTGGACTAAAAGAATGAAAACAAAACTTAATTGGGTTGATGCTGATGATGGATCATTTTGGATGGAATACAAAGATTTTGTTCAACATTTCAGGAATATTTATGTTTGTCGAATCTTTTCAGAACCACAATGGAAAAAGAAGATAGTTCAAGCAGCATGGAAAGGAAAAACTGCAGGAGGATGTCCTAATTTTGATACATGTGAAAACAATCCACAATTTCTTCTCAAAGTTAGTAAAAAAACAAAATGTTTCATTTCACTTTCTCAACAAGAGGTAAGAGGATTAAACAAGAATTTGTTGAATATTGGGTTTATTATCACAAAGAAAGATGGAAAAAGAGTCAAGAATTTATATCGAGGTGAAAAAATTGGATCTTCTGGTTCTTTTACTAATTTAAGAGAAGTTACTTGTGAAATTGATTTGGATGTTTATGATCCTGGTTATACTATTTTACCTTCTACTTTCAATCCTGGTGAAGAATCTAATTTTTCTTTTACTATTTATTCTAATTTTAATATTGAATTTTCTCCAATTCCTCTTTCAGTTGAAGCCAATTAATTTTATTTTGATTTCTTTTTCTTTTTTAAAAGAAAATTTTTTAAGCAATAAAAAAAAATAATTTAATCATTTAAATCAAATAATAATCAAATAATTCAAAATAAATATATAATTTAATAAATATTTCAAATTAAATATTAAATTAAAATTATTAAAAAATATAAATAAAAAATAAATAAAATAATTAATAAATAAAATATTAATAATTAATACATTTAAATATATAAATAATAAAATAATTCAAAATAAATATATATTTTAATAAATATTTTAAATTAAATATTAAATTAAAATTATTAAAAATATAATTAAAAATAAATAAAATAATTAATAAATAAAATATTAATAATTAATACATTAAAATATATAAATAATAAAATAATTCAAAATAAATATATATTTTTAATAAATATTTTAAATTAAATATTAAATTAAAATTATTAAAAATATAATTAAAAATAAATAAAATATTTAATAAATAAAATATTAATAATTAATACATAAAAATATATAAATAATAAAATAATTCAAAATAAATATATATTTTAATAAATATTTTAAATTAAATATTAAATTAAAATTATTAAAAATATAATTAAAAAATAAATAAAATATTTAATAAATAAAATATTAATAATTAATACATTAAAATATATAAATAATAAAATAATTCAAAATAAGTATATAATTTAATAAATATTCTAAATTAAATATTAAATTAAAATTATTAAAAATATAATTAAAAAAAATAAATAAAATATTTAATAAATAAAATAATAATAATTAATACATAAAAATATATAAATAATAAAATAATTTAAAAATAAATATAATTTAATAAATATTCTAAATTAAATATTAAATTAAAATTATTAAAAATATAATTAAAAAATAAATAAAAATATTTAATAAATAAAAAATAATAATAAATAATACATAAAAATATATAAATAATAAAATAATTTAAAATAAATATATATTTTTAATAAATATTTTAAATTAAATATTAAATTAAAATTATTAAAAATATAATTAAAAATAAATAAAATATTTAATAAATAAAAATATTAATAATTAATACATAAAAATATATAAATAATCAAATAATTCAAAATAAATATATATTTTAATAAATATTCTAAATTAAATATTAAATTAAAATTATTAAAAATATAAATAAAAATAAATAAAATATTTAATAAATAAAATAATAATAAATAATACATAAAAATATATAAATAATAAAATAATTCAAAAATAAATATATATTTTTAATAAATATTTTAAATTAAATATTAAATTAAAATTATTAAAAAATATAATTAAAAATAAATAAAATAATTAATAAATAAAATATTAATAATTAATACATTAAAATATATAAATAATAAAATAATTTAAAATAAATATATATTTTTAATAAATATTTTAAATTAAATATTAAATCAAAAATTATTAAAAATATAAATAAAAATAAATAAAATATTTAATAAATAAAAATATTAATAAATAATACATAAAAATATATAAATAATCAAATAATTCAAAATAAATATATATTTTTAATAAATATTTTTAAATTAAATATTAAATTAAAATTATTAAAAATATAAATAAAAATAAATAAAATATTTAATAAATAAAATATTAATAATTAATACATAAAAATATATAAATAATCAAATAATTTAAAATAAATATATATTTTAATAAATATTTTAAATTAAATATTAAATTAAAATTATTAAAAATATAAATAAAAATAAATAAAATATTTAATAAATAAAATATTAATAAATAATACATAAAAATATATAAATAATAAAATAATTTAAAAATAAATATATATTTTAATAAATATTCTAAATTAAATATTAAATTAAAATTATTAAAAATATAATTAAAAAATAAATAAAATATTTAATAAATAAAATATTAATAATTAATACATAAAAATATATAAATAATCAAATAATTCAAAATAAATATATATTTTAATAAATATTCTAAATTAAATATTAAATTAAAATTATTAAAAATATAATTAAAAATAAATAAAATATTTAATAAATAAAATATTAATAATTAATACATAAAAATATATAAATAATAAAATAATTCAAAATAAATATATATTTTAATAAATATTTTAAATTAAATATTAAATTAAAATTATTAAAAAATATAATTAAAAAATAAATAAAATAATTAATAAATAAAATAATAATAAATAATACATTAAAATATATAAATAATAAAAATAATTTAAAATAAATATATATTTTAATAAATATTTTAAATTAAATATTAAATCAAAATTATTAAAAAATATAAATAAAAAATAAATAAAATATTTAATAAATAAAATATTAATAATTAATACATAAAAATATATAAATAATCAAATAATTTAAAATAAATATATATTTTTAATAAATATTTTAAATTAAATATTAAATTAAAATTATTAAAAATATAAATAAAAATAAATAAAATATTTAATAAATAAAATATTAATAATTAATACATAAAAATATATAAATAATCAAATAATTCAAAATAAATATATATTTTAATAAATATTCTAAATTAAATATTAAATTAAAATTATTAAAAAATATAAATAAAAATAAATAAAATATTTAATAAATAAAATAATAATAAATAATACATAAAAAATATATAAATAATAAAATAATTCAAAATAAATATATATTTTTAATAAATATTTTTAAATTAAATATTAAATTAAAATTATTAAAAATATAATTAAAAATAAATAAAAAAATAATTAATAAAAAAATATTAATAATTAATACATTAAAAATATATAAATAATAAAATAATTTAAAATAAATATATATTTTAATAAATATTTTAAATTAAATATTAAATCAAAATTATTAAAAAAATATAAATAAAAAATAAATAAAATATTTAATAAATAAAATATTAATAAATAATACATAAAAAATATATAAATAATCAAATAATTCAAAATAAATATATATTTTAATAAATATTCTAAATTAAATATTAAATTAAAATTATTAAAAATATAAATAAAAATAAATAAAATATTTAATAAATAAAAATATTAATAATTAATACATAAAAATATATAAATAATCAAATAATTTAAAATAAATATATATTTTAATAAATATTTTAAATTAAATATTAAATTAAAAATTATTAAAAAATATAAATAAAAATAAATAAAATATTTAATAAATAAAATATTAATAAATAATACATAAAAATATATAAATAATAAAATAATTTAAAATAAATATATATTTTAATAAATATTCTAAATTAAATATTAAATTAAAATTATTAAAAATATAATTAAAAATAAATAAAATATTTAATAAATAAAATATTAATAATTAATACATAAAAATATATAAATAATCAAATAATTCAAAATAAATATATATTTTAATAAATATTCTAAATTAAATATTAAATTAAAATTATTAAAAATATAATTAAAAATAAATAAAATATTTAATAAATAAAATATTAATAATTAATACATAAAAATATATAAATAATAAAATAATTCAAAATAAATATATATTTTAATAAATATTTTAAATTAAATATTAAATTAAAATTATTAAAAATATAATTAAAAATAAATAAAATAATTAATAAATAAAATAATAATAAATAATACATTAAAATATATAAATAATAAAAATAATTTAAAATAAATATATATTTTTAATAAATATTTTAAATTAAATATTAAATCAAAAATTATTAAAAATATAAATAAAAATAAATAAAATATTTAATAAATAAAATATTAATAATTAATACATAAAAATATATAAATAATCAAATAATTTAAAATAAATATATATTTTTAATAAATATTTTTAAATTAAATATTAAATTAAAATTATTAAAAATATAAATAAAAATAAATAAAATATTTAATAAATAAAATAATAACAATTAATACATAAAAATATATAAATAATCAAATAATTCAAAAATAAATATATATTTTAATAAATATTCTAAATTAAATATTAAATTAAAATTATTAAAAAATATAAATAAAAATAAAATAAAATATTTAATAAATAAAATATTAATAATTAATACATAAAAATATATAAATAATCAAATAATTTAAAATAAATATATATTTTAATAAATATTTTAAATTAAATATTAAATTAAAATTATTAAAAATATAAATAAAAATAAATAAAATATTTAATAAATAAAATATTAATAATTAATACATAAAAATATATAAATAATCAAATAATTCAAAATAAATATATATTTTAATAAATATTCTAAATTAAATATTAAATTAAAATTATTAAAAATATAAATAAAAATAAATAAAATATTTAATAAATAAAATATTAATAATTAATACATAAAAATATATAAATAATCAAATAATTTAAAATAAATATACATTTTAATAAATATTTTAAATTAAATATTAAATTAAAATTATTAAAAATATAATTAAAAATAAATAAAATATTTAATAAATAAAATATTAATAAATAATACATAAAAATATATAAATAATAAAAATATTTAAAATAAATATATATATTTTAATAAATATTTTAAATTAAATATTAAATTAAAATTATTAAAAATATAATTAAAAATAAATAAAATATTTAATAAATAAAATATTAATAATTAATACATAAAAATATATAAATAATCAAATAATTCAAAATAAATATATATTTTTAATAAATATTCTAAATTAAATATTAAATTAAAATTATTAAAAATATAAATAAAAATAAATAAAATAATTAATAAATAAAATATTAATAATTAAATACATTAAAATATATAAATAATCAAATAATTTAAAATAAATATGTATTTTAATAAATATTTTAAATTAAATATTAAATTAAAATTATTAAAAATATAATTAAAAAATAAATAAAATAATTAATAAATAAAATATTAATAAATAATACATTAAAATATATAAATAATCAAATAATTCAAAATAAATATATATTTTTAATAAATATTTTAAATTAAATATTAAATTAAAATTATTAAAAATATAATTAAAAATAAATAAAATATTTAATAAATAAAATATTAATAATTAATAAATAAAAATATATAAATAATAAAATAATTTAAAATAAATATATATTTTAATAAATATTCTCAATTAAATATTAAAATTAAAATTATTAAAAAATATAAATAAAAATAAATAAAATATTTAATAAATAAAATATTAATAATTAATACATAAAAATATATAAATAATCAAATAATTCAAAAATAAATATATAATTTTAATAAATATTCTAAATTAAATATTAAATTAAAATTATTAAAAATATATTAAAAAAAAATAAATAAAATATTTAATAAATAAAATATTAATAAATAATACATAAAAATATATAAATAATAAAATAATTTAAAATAAATATACATTTTAATAAATATTTTTAAATTAAATATTAAATTAAAATTATTAAAAATATAATTAAAAAATAAATAAAATAATTAATAAATAAAATATTAATAATTAATACATAAAAATATATAAATAATAAAAATAATTTAAAAATAAATATATATTTTAATAAATATTTTTAAATTAAATATTAAATTAAAATTATTAAAAAATAAAAAAAAATAAAAAAAAATAAAAAATAATAAAATAAAAAAAATAATAATAATAATTAATACATAAAAATATATAAATAATAAAATAATTCAAAATAAATATATATTTTTAATAAATATTTTAAATTAAATATTAAATTAAAAATTATTAAAAATATAAATAAAAAATAAATAAAATATTTAATAAATAAAATATTAATAATTAATACATAAAAATATATAAATAATCAAATAATTTAAAATAAATATATATTTTTAATAAATATTTTAAATTAAATATTAAATCAAAAATTATTAAAAATATAATTAAAAATAAATAAAATATTTAATAAATAAAATATTAATAAATAATACATAAAAATATATAAATAATAAAATAATTCAAAATAAATATATATTTTAATAAATATTTTAAATTAAATATTAAATTAAAATTATTAAAAATATAAATAAAAATAAATAAAATATTTAATAAATAAAATAATAATAATTAATACATAAAAATATGTAAATAATCAAATAATTTAAAATAAATATATAATTTTAATAAATATTTTAAATTAAATATTAAATTAAAATTATTAAAAAATATAAATAAAAAATAAATAAAATAATTAATAAATAAAATATTAATAAATAATACATAAAAATATGTAAATAATAAAATAATTCAAAATAAATATATATTTTAATAAATATTCTCAATTTGGAATCAAAAAAGAGAGAAAATTGAGAATAAAAAAAAAAGATTAAAAAAATTTTTTTTTTCATTTTTTTTTCATTTTTTTTTTATCAATTTTTTTAAATGGAAATAAAAGAATTAAATTTTAAATTTGAAGATGAACTAACAATTCAAATTAGTTCTGATTTACATTTAGAGTTTTACAGAACATTTCAAGAAATACCAGAAGATATAATTGAACCTAAAGCAAAATATTTATTATTAGCAGGAGATATTGGGATTCCCTTTCACAAAATGCATTATGCGAATTTTTTAGAAAAAATGTCAACAATTTTTGAACAAATTTTCTTAATTGCAGGAAATCATGAATATTATAATATAACTTTTGGAACAGAAAAAAAAACAATCAAACAAATAAATGAAATTATAGAAAAAATTTGTGAAAAATTAAAAAACGTTCATTTTTTGAATAACAAATCAGTGATTTTTAAGAATGAAAAAACAAATCAAATTATTCGTTTGATTGGATCAACTTTATGGTCTTATATTCCACAACATGCTTATTTAGAAGTTCATAAATCAATGAATGATTATTGCAAGATTTTTATTGAGAAAGGAAAATTTGTATCAGCAAATGAAACTAGTTTTATGTTTGAAGAAAATTTGGATTGGATTAAAAGTGAACTTGCAAAATCAAAGGAATTGAATGAAGATCATGTTATTGTTGCTACTCATCATACACCTTTAATGAAAAAAACTTCTCATCCAAAATTTGATAATGATAATTTTTCTAGTGTTAATCATGCGTTTTCTACTAATATTTCTGAGCTTTTTAAAAATCGTGGATCTAATATTCATACTTGGATTTGTGGTCATACTCATTATTGTTTTGATTTTGTTGAACAAGGTACAAGAATTGTTGGAAATCAAAGAGGTTATTTTTTTGAATCTGTTGGTTATGATCCTGCTAAGACTATTTCTATTCCATCTAAGAATGAAAATCAAAATCAAAATCAAAATTCAAATGAAAATCAAAATCAAAATCAAAATTCAAATGAAAATGAAATTCAAATTCAAATTGAAAATGAAAATCAAAATCAAAATCAAATTGAAAATGAAAATCAAAATTCAAATGAAAACTTAAATGAAAATCAAAATTAAAATAATTAAAAATCAAAATTAAAATTAAAATTAAAATTAAAAATTAAAATTAAAATAAAAATCAAAATTAAAATTAAAATCAAAATTAAAATTAAAATTAAAAATCAAAATTAAAATTAAAATCAAAAATTAAAATTAAAATTCAAAAATCAAAATTAAAATAAAAATTAAATTAAAATCAAATTTTGTTTTATTCCTCAATTTGTTAAAATTAAAACTTTAATTGAGATAAAACCCAATTTTTCCTAATATCTTCAGATTCTAATATCATTTCATCTCTCTTTTGAATTTGTTCATTTTCATTTTCATTTTCATTTTCATTTTCATTTTCATTTTGATTTTCATTTTCATGTTCATTTTCAGTTTGAGTTAAAGATTGGGTTTTATCTTGAAGAAAATCATCAGCTAAATCAAATTCAATTTCTCCAACACGTTGATTTTTCAATTGAGTATATTTATGATAAATTTTTCTTTTTTGACACCAAAATATAAGCAAAAAAGTGATAACAAAGACAAACAAAATGGGGAATAATATCAATAAGAAAGGTGATATTTCCATAACAGAACAATTCTCTGTTTCTGATGGTGGAGGATTAATACTAACACAATCATCCTTATTGGGAATATAAGTGATTTTCTTTGTTCCTTTATTGCAATCTCCTTCAATTCGATCATAATCAGAACTCAAACAAATTCTACATCCGTATTGACTTCTCCATTCTAAATATTTTATTGCATTTGGATCTTGATTATTTAAATGTTTTTCAATAACAACTGGAACTCCAATTCCAAAACTCAAATCACAAATAAAATCAACTTGTGTTTGTGCATATTCTTGATTAATAACATCTCCATATGTATAATTTATTCTGATTCCTGTGTAATTTTCGTTATTGATTAAAGCTGTGATTTCTGAAATTGAAAGTACTTTTCCAAAATTAATATCATAATTTTTTCCAATTTCACAAATATAAGTATCTAAAGCATTTCCATTTGAATCTTTGCAAAAATCAGTATTTGATATTTTATCACAAACTGAGTAATAAAATTTCTCTGTTACGTTGTTGGGATTGATTATTGAATTGATTCCCTTATTATTAAGTGTTGTTAGATTGAATTGGATATTGTTATCAAATGAAAAAATACAATCAGTAAGACATTCAGTTGATCCATTAACTTTGTTTGAATAAGTTCCATTTCCGCAATCAAGACAAAATTGCATTCCGTATTGATCACTAAAAGTACCATTTTCGCATAAAAAACAAGAAGAATATCCATTTATTGAAGAATTTGTAAATGAACCAGGCTCACAAAGCGAGCAATTTATTGAATCTGTTTCATTTGAAAAATATCCATTATCACAATTTATTAATTGTTGAGATTTTCCAACTGAAGTTCCATTTATGAAAATATTTAAAAGATAGGCTTGTCCTTGGATGCAGCATTGTTGATGATATACCCATCTGAGTTCATAAATTCCTTTTGAAAGAGGGAATGAGGCATGTTGATAATTTTCTGTTGCGTTATCCAAAGCTCCGATAACAGGTTCTCCATTTATAATAAATTCCAATATTGCATTAAAACCATTTTCTTTATTATTATAATTATAATTTTTGTTTTTCTGGGATTGATTCATAACAAGTTTGTAATCAAAAGAAATTATTCCATCTTCAATTATTGAAACATTTGGAAAAATAAATTCTGAATTGACTTCTTGATTTCCAGCAATTCCAGAATCAAGATAATTATCACCAATTCTCCATCCAGTTGAAAGTTGGCAATCTCCACTGCAAAATGTTTTATGTTCTTCTATAAGAAATTGATCTATAAAATTGGATAAATTGAGAGAAAGAATTGCTGCTTGGCCTAAATTTGCTTGAATGCATTTTTGAGCATCTTGATCTAAACTGTAACTTCCTTTAGGACATGTTGTGCAATTATAATCCGTACTGGAATTACTGTATTCACCAGGATTACAATGACATTCAACGATTTCTGGTTCTGGGAGATTACCTATACAAGTTGGATATGCGAGATACCATTTATAATTTTTGGATTGTGAATTACTTTTGCATGGAGAATAAACAGGATAATAATCAATTCCTTCAAAACATTGTGGATTTTTTGGGATGCACTCAGTTTGTCCACTCAAAGAGTAATAATTTTCATCACAAGGAATACAGTCTATTGAATTATTTTGAGGTTGTTTTGTATTAATAGGACAAAGTTCACATTTTGATGATCCAGTTTGATTTGAATATGAACCTGGCGGACAAACTGTGCATGCATCAGCACTTTTTGCGATTCCTTGTGCTGATATTTGCTGGATTATAATACTATATAAAGATGAATTATCGAAATCATTTTCGTTTGTAAAATTCCATTTGAAAATATGAGGTCCGTTTGAAATTGGTTGGCTATGTTGTGAAAATTCTAATAATCCTTCATATGTGAAAAAAGCTTCATTATCAATTGAGAAAACCAATTTTTGATTTGGAAGAATTGCGAATGATTCAAACACAAAAGAAATTTTTCCATCAACTTCAAAGTTTGTGATTAAACTGAACCAACTTTCCTTTCCAAAACCAGCAAATAAAGTTTGATTTCCAATTACAGTCCAATTCGAACAATTTTGGTTAACAATATTATCAAATGAAACGCAACCCATTTGGAAAATTTGGTTAAAATTTGATAAATTATAAATAACACCTCCACCAAGTGAATAAGATCCTTGAGAACAATCCACACAATCTGTGCCATTTGAGTATTGGCCTGCTCCACAAACAATATCGTCTGTGCATGAAACAATCTCATTTGCAGGAAGAGAAACACCTCCAAAACATTTTTTTGGGTTTTCAATCCAATAATATATTTTTTGTCTTTGAGCATTAATACAATCAGTGTAAAAAAAGGAATAATCTCTTTCTGTGCATAAAGGACATGCATATTGTGTGTTCCATATAAACTTGAAATTGCAAGGATTTTGAGGATCAATTACATTTCCATCAGGAATTGGATGTCCTATTCCTGAAACAATATCACAATTAAAAGTTATTGAAGAATTTCTATGTTGATTTGAATCACATCCAATTTCTCCATTTCCAAAACTAACAATTAATCCATCTCTTGGATTTGAGGATAAAGTTTCAAATCCAATTATATTGCCAATATCTATTGAAATATTACTTGATGATTCTTGGCAAGCATAAGTTAAAATTGGTTGATTGTTTTCATCCAAACAAGTATTATTTGTTGGGTTTTGATTGCAAATACTGAGATAATATTTGTTTCCATAAGAATCAAAAACAGGTCCATTCATTGAATTATTTGATTCAAGAGGTTGTAAATTATAAGTGATATTCAATTCATTAATTGTAAAAGTGCAGTTATGTGTATTGCATTCTGATGCTCCACTTTGTGAAGTTGTTCCAGGTCCGCAATCCAAACAAGATGTGCTTCCTGAATCTTTTGAAAATGTGTTTTCTTGGCAATCATAACATTTAGATAATCCTGTTTGATTTCCATATTGACCTGGTTTGCATAATGAGCAAAATGATGAATTTCCTTCACTATAAGTTCCTTCTGGACAAATTTGGCAAGTATCTGCTCCTCCTTCTTGAGGAGAAACACCATGAATGATGATTTGATTTATTCTTGCGAAATCATTATTTGAATATGATCTATTTGGATAAGCCTTAAAAGTAAAAAAAAAAAAAGAGTTATTATTTTTAATTTTTGTTTAATAAATATTAATAATTGAATTTTCTTTTTTCTTGAATATTTACTTTCCAAAAAATCCATCCAACAGTATGTTCACCAGAAGTTAAATTATATTCAACAACTTGATTTGTAATGTTTTTATCATACATTGAATAATAAACAACATTATCAATAAAGAAATTAAAACCACAATAAACTTGATAAGTTGTAACATTTTCACATTGTAAAGTGTAATTAAAAATAATATTTCCAGGATTTGATAAATTAATAAATTGAACAATAGAATTTTGTATAAAACCCAAATGACCAACACCTGAATCCAAATAATCGACCATTGGTCTCCATCCTGGATATCCGCATTCACCATAACAATCTGTATACATTTCATTTGGTAAATCAATAAAATTTGTGATATATTTCGCAATACTTGCTTTATGACCTTCTTCACAAGGAGAGCATACTGATGAAGATTGATTTCTTTGAAATCCTTCTTGACAAAATTCGCACACACTATTATTCATAACACTTCCAGGATTGCAATCAGCACAAGAATATCCTGGTTCATCAGGTTTATCTGAAACATTCGAACAAATACTTGGTTCAATTAATCTCCATTTTTTTGTTCTTTTATTATTTTCACAATCTGAGAAATAAAATTGATAATCATCATCAGTGCAATTTTCTCTTTGAATACAATGATCTGCTCCTATATCAGAGTATTCAGTAGAATTACATTGCAAACATTGTTCAGATCCTTCTTTTGGTGAATAATAATTTCTTTCACAAATAAAACATTCACTTGATGTTGAAAAACTTGAATATCCTTTTGAACATAATTCACATTGATTTGCTGAATAATTAATTCCAATTACTTTAATATATTCAATTTGAGCGCAATCCAAACCAGTAGAAATTGAAGAATCCTTGTGATAAACCCATTCAAATTGGTGGATTCCACTTGATAAAAAAAATGAAACTGTTTGATATTCCAAAATGGATGATTCCAAATTAATTCTTGGGAATCCATCAATATAAAAAATAAAACCGTCTTTATTTTCTTGACTATTAACTTTATAAGAAAATTCAATTTTTCCATCTTTGTTTAAATAAACCCAATATTTCAAAATTGAATCAGTTGAATCAGTTCCAGAATTACCGCTTTTGATATAACTTCCTTCTGTTATCCATGATATACAATTATTTCCTGTGCAAGTTATTTGGAAATTTTCTGGTAAAGAAGTCCAATTATTGTATAAAATTCCTCCTCCAAGTGAATATGTTCCATTAGCACAATTAACACATGAATTATTTTCTTGGTTCAAGTATTGACCTTCATCACAAATTTTTGGAAATGTTTCTTTTTATTTTATAAATATTTTAATAAATAATAAAAGAAAATTTTTAATTTAATTTTTTTTTAATTTAAAATTTTTTTTACTTGAATTTATTAAATTTAAAAATAAAAAGAAATTTAAAAGAATTAAAACTTTCATTTTAAAAATAGAAAAAGAAAAAAATGAAAAAAAAAATTTAAAAACAAAAAAATTTTTTTTTCTTTTTTTTTTCGCTTAATTTATTTCTCAATTAAATGTAATATTTTTAATCAATAACTTTGAAAGGAATCGAATTCGGATAATGTCATGAATCGAAAACCTTTTTTCTTCAAATAAGGAATAGTATCATATAAAGTTTTAGGGGTCCATTTTCTATCGTGCAAAACGATAACTGAACCTGATTTAGTCAATAATTTAACATAAAGAGTATTTATCCAAGAAAATTGGATCTGTGGATCATGAGGGTACACATCACCAAGACACATTTTATAGCCGTGTTTGTTAGTGATATCGATCATTTCTTTGGTAAAATGACCGCCACCTGGTCTGATCCACTTTTTGGGAGGAATTTTATTAGTGAAAATTTGTTTGTCAACATTAATAAGTTGTTTCTCGAATTCCGTTATATCTAAAGAGACGCTTCTTTCGTCTCGTTGAAGATGATTTCCGATTTCATGACCTTTTTGTTTTATCTGATCAAAAATGTGTTGATTTTTTTCTATATGATCTCCAATACAAAAAAAAGTAATTTTGATTTGATTTTCCTCTAAAATTTCTAGTATTTTTGGTGTAATTTCTGATGGTGCATCATCTATTGTTAAAGCGATTACTTTTTCTTGTGTTTCTTTAAACCATAAAACTTGAGGATATTTTCTTTTTATAATTCTCATAATCCATCTTGGTTTTAAATAAATTATTAAAACAATAATTAAAGAAATAAAAAATATAATTGAAAAAAGACCCATTTTATATTAAATTAAAAAAAATGAAAAAATGAAAAAAATTAAAAAAATTAAAAATTATTTTTTTCATTTTTTTCATTTTAAAATAATAATAAAAATAAAAATAAAAAAATGAATGAAAGAAAATTTGATTCAACTCCTGAAATTCAAATATTAGAAATAGAAAGAGATTCAATAAAATTTAAACTTTCTAATGTTGATACAAGTTTTGCAAATGCTTTAAGAAGGATTATGATTGCTGAAGTCCCAACAATGGCTATTGATTTAGTTGAATTTGAAGTTAATACTTCTATTTTAAATGATGAGTTTCTTGCTCATCGTCTTGGTCTTATTCCTTTAACAAGTTCTTCTGTTGATGAGTTCCGTTATACAAGAGTATATTTTTTTTTTAAATTCAAAATTCAAAACAAGATTTATAATTAAATTTATAACAGAATTTATAATTAAATTTATAATTAAATTTATAATTAAATTTATAATTAAATTTATAACAGAATTTATAATTAAATTTATAATTAAATTTATAACAGAATTTATTTCAAAATTTATAATTAAATTTATAATTAAATTCATAATTAAATTTATAATTAAATTTATAATTAAATTTATAATTATATTTATAATTATATTTATAGTTAAATTTATAATTAAATTTATAATTATATTTATAATTAAATTTATAGTTATATTTATAATTAAATTTATAATTATATTTATAATTAAATTTATAATTATATTTATAATTAAATTTATAATTAAATTCATAATTAAATTTATAATTAAATTTATAATTAAATTTATATTAAAATTTATTTCAAAATTTATAATTAAATTCAAAACAAAATTCAAAACAAAATTTATAATTAAATTTATAATTAAATTTATATCAAAATTTATAATTAAATTTATAATAAAATTTATAATTAAATTTATAATTAAATTTATAATTAAATTTATATTTAAATTTATAATTAAATTTATAATTAAATTTATATTAAAAAGGATTGTGATTGTGAATTAGATGATCCATGTGGAAAATGTTCTGTAATATTAAATTTAGATGTATGGAATAAATCATCAGGAGATCAAAGTATGGATAGAAATGCCAAAACAGATGCAGAAACACAACTTGTAACAAGTGATCATCTTAAAAGTGCAGATCCAAGAGTTACTCCTGTTCATTCAATGGATGATGATCAAGATGATACTTCTCATAAAATTCTTATTGCTAAATTAGGTCCTGATCAAAGATTAAAATTTAAAGCTATTGCTAAAAAGGTTGATTTCATTATTTTTGGATGATTCATTGAAATTTAGAATGAAATTTATATCAAAATTTATATCAAAATTTATATTAAAATTTATATTAAAATTTATATCAAAATTTATATTAAAATTTATATTAAAATTTATATCAAAATTTATATTAAAATTTATTTCAAAATTTATATAAAAATTTATTTCAAAATTTATTTTAAAATTTATTTTAAAATTTATATTAAAATTTATATTAAAATTTATATTAAAATTTATATTAAAATTTATTTCAAAATTTATTTTAAAATCGGATATAAAATTATTTTTAAAATTTATATTAAAATTTATTTCAAAATTTATATTAAAATTTATTTCAAAATTTATTTCAAAATTTATTTTAAAATTTATTTCAAAATTTATATCAAAATTATTTCAAAATTTATATTAAAATTTATATTAAATTTATTTCAAAATTTATATCAAAATTTATATTAAAATTTATTTCAAAATTTATATTAAAATTTATATTAAATTTATTTCAAAATTTATTTCAAAATTTATATTAAAATTTATATTAAAATTTATTTCAAAATTTATTTCAAAATTTATATTAAAATTTATTTTAAAATTGGATATAAAATTATTTTTAAAATTTATATAAAATTTATATTAAAATTTATATTAAAATTTATATTAAAATTTATTTCAAAATTTATTTCAAAATTTATATTAAAATTTATATTAAAATTTATATTAAAATTTATTTCAAAATTTATTTTAAAAATTTATTTCAAAATTTATTTCAAAATTTATTTCAAAATTTATTTCAAAATTTATATTAAAATTTATATTAAAATTTATTTCAAAATTTATTTCAAAATTTATATTAAAATTTATTTTAAAATTGGATATAAAATTATTTTAAAATTTATATAAAAATTTATATTAAAATTTATATTAAATTTATTTTAAAATTTATTTCAAAATTTATTTCAAAATTTATATTAAAATTTATATTAAAATTTATTTCAAAATTTATATTAAAATTTGTTTCAAAATTTATATTAAAATTTATATTAAATTTATATCAAAATTTATATCAAAAATTATTTCAAAATTTATATTAAAATTTATATTAAAATTTATTTCAAAATTTATTTCAAAATTTATTTTTAAAATTTATTTCAAAATTTATATTAAAATTTATATTAAAATTTATTTCAAAATTTATATTAAAATTTATATTAAAAATTTATTTAAAATTTATTTAAAAATTTATTTCAAAATTTATATTAAAATTATTTTAAAATTTATATTAAAATTTATATTAAAATTTATTTCAAAATTTATATTAAAATTTATATTAAATTTATATCAAAATTTATATCAAAATTATTTCAAAATTTATATTAAAATTTATATTAAATTTATTTTAAAATTTATTTCAAAATTTATATTAAAATTTATTTAAAATTTATTTTAAAATTTATATTAAAATTTATTTCAAAATTTATATTAAAATTTATATTAAAATTTATATTAAAAATTTATATTAAAATTTATATTAAAATTTATTTCAAAATTTATATTAAATTTATTTTAAAATTTATATCAAAATTTATATTAAAATTTATATTAAAATTTATATTAAAATTTATTTCAAAATTTATATTAAAATTTATATTAAAAATTATATTAAAATTTATATTAAAATTTATTTCAAAATTTATTTCAAAATTTATTTCAAAATTTATATTAAAATTTATATTAAAATTTATATTAAAATTTATATTAAAATTTATTTCAAAATTTATTTCAAAATTTATATCAAAATTTATATTAAAATTTATATTAAAATTTATATTAAAATTTATATTAAAATTTATTTCAAAATTTATATAAAAATTTATATCAAAATTTATATTAAAATTTATTTTAAAATTTATTTCAAAATTTATTTCAAAATTTAAAAGGGATTCGGTCAAGAACATGCAAAATGGTCTCCTGTTTGTGTTGCAACTTATCGTTTTGTTCCCAAAATTAAAATTTCATATCAATCTCCAAATTCAGAAAAAACTCAATCTGCTTATTCAAAAATTGTTGATAGTTGTCCAGCAAGAGTATTTAAAATGAATCAAGACAGAATTGAAATTGAAAATGAAGATCGTTGCTTTTTTTGTGAAGAATGTACTAAAAAAGCAAATGAACTTGATGCAGGAATTAATATTGCAATCGAATCTGAACCAAATACATTCGTTTTTTCTGTTGAAGTAATTTATTTATTAAAAAAACAAAAACAAAAACAAAAAATTCATTTGCTTTTTTATTTATTTTTTTTTTTGTTGTTTTTTTTATTTAGTCAACTGGTGCTTTAAAACCAACAGAAATTGTTCTTTCTGCTTTAAGAATCCTTAAAGAAAAATTAAGAGCAATTCATGGAAGACTTCCAGAAGATAATGATCTTATTAGATAATAAATTTTTATTTGCTTTTCTTTTTTTTTTTTTAATTTGATTTAATTTGATTTAATTTGATTTACAAAAAAAAAAGTTCTTAAAATAATTCTTAATTTTCAAATATTTTTTTTATTTTGTTTTTGTTTTTGTTTTTTCATTTGTTTTTTCCTGTTTGAAGAGAATCAAATGATTTATGAATTTGATCTAATGAAATATCTGAATGTCGAAAAGAATAACTTGATTTAGTTAAAGTATTCTCCAAATCTTCAATAAACATATCCATAAGTTGAATCCAATTATCAAAAATATCGTCTTCAATTTGGGGATGATTTGAATGATTTGAAGAATTAGAATTTGTTGAGATTTGATGTAATTTTTCAATCTTTGCTTGGATATTTGCAAGTGAACCAGATAAATCATTGATATTTCTATTCATTTTGGATTGATTTGAATAAGAAAAAAGAAAAGAAACAAGTAAAAAGGCGAACACAAGAAGAACAGCAACAAAACTAATTTGGAAAGTTTTTTCAATCGAAGAAGCAATAGTTGATTGGATTTGTGATTGTTGTTCAATTTGCATTTTATGGATTTCTTCCTGAGAAGGACCAGTTTTTTGGGGGATATTTTGAACTTGAATTTGAGGATTCGGGAAAATTTCTTGAGGTGATTTTTGAGAAAGTAAATCTTGTTGTTGTAAATTATTATCGGATTCATTGGCGATTTGATTTTGAAGTTGATTTTGCAATTCAACAAATTTTTCGGTTTCTTGTTTTGCGGTGTCGATCCAATGTTTCATTGAAGTTCCATGAGCAGAAATTGATTTTTTCTCGATAATCTTTTTGAGAAGAACAGACTTGCGGAAAATGGTATCACAATAAATATGGATTGAAGTGGAATTTTCTGACACTTTTTTGATTTCGTGAATTGAATAAACTGAAAAAGAATCACTGTAAGGTGCCTTAACAATATCATAATGGAATTCGACAAGAAACTCGTCTTCTGAGTAGAAAAACACTCTTTGGTGCTCCACAACGTCTGCGGTTTTTTGAGACACAAAAGGCCCTCCATTGAGCGGGGTTGTATAAAGTATATCCCGTTTTGGAATTCTCTGGGGATCATCGAAGTTCCATTCTTTCATCACCAAATTTGTGTTCTCAATTTTATCCATATATTGCTTCAAAAAAGTCTCGTTCTGGTGATACACAACTTGATAAACCACATCAAGCGGAGCTGGTACTGTTTCTGTCGTAACGTCCTTTGGTTTTGGTAAACTAATTGGAACGACGCTTTTTGGGATGAATGATGGAAGTTGTATTTTCTTCGGTGATGGTTTGATCGGTTCGGGTTGGATATTCAAGTTGGATTCCCGATCCGAATCAGAATCGAGGTTCAAATCATCTTTTTCTTGCTCATTATTTACCTCGTTTTCTTCGATTGTTTGTATTTCTTGCGCGGAATTTGGCTCAATGTTAATTTTGTTTTTCAATGGAATATTTTGATTTAAATTTTGATTTAAATTTTGATTTTTTGACTGAGAATTTGGATCTAAAATTTGGGATTTTGAATTTTCGGTTGAAAGATCAGTATTTGAAGTGTTCTTGCTAATAGAAGTATCGATAGAATCGTTATTTTCAAGAATTCTTTTTTGGATCGCTTTTTCTTTATGAAGAGATTGGATAAATCTTTGGACATTGCGATTTTTTGTTTCGTTTTGGTCTTTAAATTGAGTTTGAGCAATTTTTATATTTTTAATCCATGAATTGAATTCGGATTTTTTGTCCGAAATGAATTTATGAGTTTCTTGATTGGTTTCTAATTGGAATTCAAAACCCAAACTTGTATTTGCTTTATCCCGAATTTGTTTTAATTGAGCGTTTTGCAAATTAATTTTGATTTGATTTTCAGTTGATTTTAAATCCAAACAAACTAAATAATTATCTTCAATTGAAAAAGGTAAATTTTTCCATATTTTGTATTTCTCCTTCTGTTGTGTTGTTTTTGGAATAGGTTTTGTTTTACTTCGAGTCAGGTATTTTTGTTGTTTGATAGTTTTTGTATTCGTTTTTCAAATTACTTACATAATGAAGAAGGTTCCCGATTTTCAATATTTGTGTTGGAGCGTTTTTTCCTGTTATTTTTTCTTCTTTCAAATTGATTTGGTTTGGTTTTGAAGTTATAGCATTTCCCTTTGTGTTTGCTGGGTCTGTTTGTGTAGGTTCTACTTGAGAATTTAGATTTGAGGTTGTTTCTGATTTCGGAATTTGGTTTTGAGAAGGATTTTCTGGAATTTTACTCATTAAGAAAAAAAAGTGAAAAAAAAAAATAAAAAAAAAAATTTTTCATTTTTTTTCTTTTTTAAAATTCTCAATATAATGACTTCTGCACAAGAAGAAAAAGCAAATGATTTGTTTGAAAAAGCTCAAAAGAAAATGAAGAGTTTTGTTTTTTATAGTTCTGAAATTAAGTTTGATGAAGCTCAAACAATGTTTATTAAAGCAGCAAATCTTTATAAAATTTTAAATAATTGTTGATAAACATTTTAAAAAATAAATATAAATCAAAATATAAATATAAATATAAATATAATTATAAATATAAATATAAATATAAATATAAATATAAATATAAATATAAATATAAATATAAATTATATTTAAAATATAAAAAGGGGAAAAAGCTGGTGAATCTTTTTTAATGGCTTCAGAATGCCAAAAACAAATGAAAGACGAATATTTAGTTGCTTCTCATTTATTGGATGCTGCTAAATGTTTTAGAAAAACAAATATAGATAGTATTTCTTTTTAAAATTTCAAATTTAAAATTAAAATTTAAAAAACGTTTTTTATTATTTTTTTTAGAATCAATTGAATTAATTGAAAAAGCTATTACAATTTATTTACAAATTGGTAAATTGAATTTAGTTGGAAAATATTCACAAGATTTAGCTGAATTTTATGAAAAGAAGAAAGATTTTAAAAAAGCTATTGAATATTATAGAAAAGTAAATTCAAAAATAAATATTTAATTCCAAAATATTAAATTCAAAAATAATATAATATAATTTTTAAAGGCAGCTGATTTTTATGATACAGAAAATAATAAAGGGTTTGAAAAATAGAATATGAATCAAAATTTATTATTTATTAAAAATTATGAATTATTTGTTTTTTGGGAATAAATAAAAAGGGATGCACAACATTGTTTAGCAAAATTAGCTCCAATTTATGCAGATCTTGAAGAATATTCACAAGCAACTCAAATTTATGAAAATTTAGCTATGGAATATTTAGATAATCCTTCATTAAAATATTCAGTTCAAGAAATGTTTTTTATGGCTTGTTTATGTAGATTTTGTGAAGGAGTACAAATTTATTAACAGATTTATTGACAGATTTATTTATAAAATTAATTATAAAATTATTTATAAAATTATTTATAAAATTATATATAAAATTATATATTAAATTATTAATAAAATTAAATATAAAATTAAATATAAAATTATTTATAAAATTATTTATAAAATTATTTATAAAATTATTTATAAAATTATTTATAAAATTATTTATAAAATTATTAATAAAATTAATTATAAAATTATTTATAAAATTATTTATAAAATTATTTATAAAATTATTTATAAAATTATTTATAAAATTATTTATAAAATTATTTATTAAATTATTTATAAAAATTATTTATTAAATTATTTATTAAAATTATTTATAAAATTATTTATAAAATTATTTATAAAATTATTTATAAAATTATTTATAAAATTATTTATTAAATTATTTATTAAATTATTTATAAATTATTTATAAAATTAATTATAAAATTATTTATAAAATTATTTATAAAATTATTTATAAAATTAAATATAAAATTATTAATAAAATTAAATATAAAATTATTAATAAAATTATTTATAAAATTAAATATAAAATTATTTTATAAAATTATTTATTAAATTATTTATTAAATTATTTATTAAATTATTTATAAAATTATTTATAAAATTATTTATAAAATTATTTATAAAATTATTTATAAAATTATTTATTAAATTATTTATAAAATTAATTATAAAATTATTTATAAAATTATTTATAAAATTAATTATAAAATTATTTATAAAATTAAATATAAAATTATTAATAAAATTAAATATAAAATTATTAATAAAATTATTTATAAAATTATTTATAAAATTATTTATAAAATTAAATATAAAATTATTTATAAAATTATTTATTAAATTATTTATAAAATTATTTATAAAATTATTTATTTTAATAAAGGATTTAGAAGTAGCTCAATCTGCTTATGAAAGATATTTAGAACAAGATGTTATTTTTGCTTCTCATAAAAAAGCTAAATTAATAGAAGTAAAATTTTAAATTTTTTTGATTTATTTTAAAATTTATAATAAAATTTATAATAAAAATAAAAAAAGGGTTTAATTAAAGTATTTGAAGAAGGAGATTTAGAAGCATTTTCAACTTTAATTTTTAATTACGATCAAGAAGCAAAATTAACTTTATTACAAACAACTTTATTATTAAGAATTAAAAAATTAATTACAACAAATCAAACAAAACAACTTTTATAAATCAATTAAAACAAAAAGTTTTTTAAATTTCTTCTTTAAATCAATTTTCTTTTTTAAATCCATTTCTTTTTTTTTTAAATTTTTCATTTCAACTCGATTTTAAGTTTTAATTTTAAAATTTAAATTAAAATTTAAAGTTAAAAATTTAATAAATTAAAAAAATAAGAAAAATTAATAATTTTTTTAAAAAATTAATAATAAATTTTTATTGACTTGGTGAAAAAAATTAATTTAAAAGATCAATTAAAAAATTTTTTTTTATTTTTTTTCTTTTTTTCTTTTTTTCTTTATTCTCTTTTTACTTTATTTTTTAAAACAAACTTTAAAATCAAGAAACAAATTAATTTTTTAAATTAAAACTCAAAGATAGAGTTTTAATTTCAAATTTAAATTTTTCAGTTACTTTTAAACTTATTTTTTAAACTTACTTTTACTTTTAAAGACTTTTTTTCCTTTTTTTTAATTGTTTGATCATCTTTTATTATTTTTTTTTTTATTTATTTTTGATTATTTTATTAACAACAAAAAAACAAACACAAAAAAAAACCGTTCTTAATTATTATTTTAAAATCAATTTAAAAAAAAAAATCAAATCAGAATTTATTTACTCCTTTCAAAAAAAATAACAATAATTCTTCTATGATTTCAAACGAATTTAAAAAACATGAAATTTTCAAAAGTAACAATCCATTTAAATTATTTATTAATTTATTTATAAAATTATTTATTAAATTAATTATTAAATTATTTATTAAATTATTTATAAAATTTATTTATAAAATTATTTATTTATTTATTTATTAATTTATTTATTAAATTATTTATTAATTTATTTATAAAATTATTTATTAAATTATTTATTAATTTATATATAAAATTATTTATTAATTTATTTATTAATTTATTTATTAATTTATTTATTAATTTATTTATTAATTTATTTATTAATTTATTTATTAATTTAATTATTAATTTATTTATTAATTTATTTATTAATTTATTTATTTATTTATTAATTAAATTATTTATTAATTTATTTATTAAATTATTTATAAAATTATTTATTAAATTATTTATTAATTTATTTATAAAATTATTTATAAAATTATTTATTAAATTATTTATTAATTTATTTATTAATTTATTTATAAATTTATTTATTAATTTATTTATTAATTTATTTATTTATTAATTTATTTATAAATTTATTAATTTATTTATAAAATTATTTATTAATTTATTTATTAATTTATTTATAAATTTATTAATTTATTTATTAATTTATTTATTAATTTATTTATTAATTTATTAATTTATTTATTAATTTATTTATTAATTTATTTATTAATTAATTAATTTATTTATTAATTTATTTATAAAATTATTTATTAAATTATTTATTAATTTATTTATAAAATTATTTATTAATTTATTTATAAAATTATTTATTAATTTATTTATAAAATTATTTATTAAATTTATTTATAAAATTATTTATAAAATTATTTATTAATTTATTTATTAATTTATTTATTAATTTATTTATTAATTTATTTATTAATTTATTTATTAATTTATTTATTAAATTATTTATTAATTTATTTATTAATTTATTTATTAAATTATTTATTAATTTATTTATTAATTTATTTATTAAATTATTTATAAAATTATTTACTAATTTATTTATAAAATTATTTATTTATTTATTTATTAATTTATTTATTAAATTATTTATAAAATTATTTATTAATTTATTTATTAATTTATTGATTATTTTATTTATTAATTTATTAAATTATTTATAAATTTATTTATTAATTTATTTATTTTAATTTATTTATTTATTTATTTTATTAAATTAATTATTAATTTATTTATTAAATTATTTATAAAATTATTTATTAATTTATTTATTAAATTATTTATAAAATTATTTATTAATTTATTTATTAAATTATTTTATAAAATTATTTATTAATTTATTTATTTATTTATTTATTATTAAATTAATTATTAATTTATTTATAAAATTATTTATTAATTTATTTATTAATTTATTTATAAAATTATTTATTAAATTATTTATAAAATTATTTATAAAATTAATTATTAATTTATTTATTAATTTATTTATAAAATTATTTATTAATTTATTTATTAATTTATTTATTAATTTATTTATTAATTTATTTATAAATTTATTTATAAAATTATTTATTAAATTAATTATTAAATTTATTTATTAATTTATTTATTAATTTATTTATTAATTTATTTATAAAATTATTTATTAATTTATTTATTAATTTATTTATTAAATTATTAATTAATTTATTTATTAATTTATTAATTAATTTATTTATTAATTTATTTATTAATTTATTTATTAATTTATTTATTAATTTATTTATTAAATTATTTATAAAATTATTTATTAATTTATTTATTAATTTATTTATTAATTTATTTATTAATTTATTTATTAATTTATTTATTAAATTATTTATTAAATTATTTATTAAATTTATTTATTAATTTATTTATTAATTTATTTATTAATTTATTTATTAATTTATTTATTAATTTATTTATTAATTTATTTATTAAATTATTTATTAATTTATTTATTAAATTATTTATTAATTTATTTATAAAATTATTTATTAAATTATTTATAAAATTATTTATAAAATTATTTATTAATTTATTTATTAATTTATTTATTAATTTATTTATTAATTTATTTATTAATTTATTTATAAATTTATTAATTTATTTATAAAATTATTTATAAATTTGTTTATTAATTTATTTATAAAATTATTTATTAATTTATTTATAAATTTATTTATAAATTTATTTATTAATTTATTTATTAATTTATTTATAAAATTATTTATTAATTTATTTATTAAATTATTTATTAAATTATTTATTAATTTAATTATTTATAAAATTATTTATAAAATTATTTATTAAATTATTTATTAATTTATTTATTAATTTATTTATTAATTTATTTATAAATTTATTTATTAATTTATTTATAAATTTATTAATTTATTTATTAATTTATTTATTAATTTATTTATAAATTTGTTTATAAAATTATTTATTAATTTATTTATAAAATTATTTATAAAATTATTTATTAAATTTATTTATAAAATTATTTATTAATTTATTTATTAAATTATTTATTAAATTATTTATTAATTTAATTATTTATAAAATTATTTATTAAATTATTTATTAATTTATTGATTATTAATAGCCATTTGTTCTCCTCAAGAACAATCACAACCTCCTAGTATCACAATCGAAAAAAATACAACCAAAATTTCAGAAACAAAAGAAATCCAAAATCAATCAATTTTATTTAAAAAAAGAACATTAACAAAACAAGCTAAACTTAAAACACTTTTTAAAAAACGACTTGGCTGTCGAAAATCTGGAGAGGAATACGGAACTCAAATTTTAAAACAATTAGAAAAGCCTGCAAGAAAAAAAGAACTTATTGATTATGGAATCAAATTTTTTCCTTCTCTTTGGGATTGTTATAATGAAGTTTACAATTTTGATTCAACAAAAGCAAGAACAAATTTTGGGAATTTTTTACTTCAAAAAAATTCAAAAAATCATGATCGTTTTATTTTTGATAGAAAATCAAGAACTTATTCTCTTCCTGAATGGTTCAAAGAAATTAGTGATGAAAATTCTTCTTTAAGTGAAAATGAAGATTTAATGGATTTGGAAAATGAACAAGGAAATGTTACTTATAAATTTAAAGAAAAAAAGAATGTTTTAAAAACTCATGTTCATTTTGTTGAAAATTCAAAAGATCATTTCAAAAGAAATTCAAATCAAAATCAAAATCAAAATCAAAATCAAAATCAAAATCAAAATCAAAATCAAAATCAAAATCAAAATCAAAAACAAAATAAAAATCAAAATAAAAATCAAAATCAAAATCAAAATATAAATCAAAATCAAAATCAAAATATAAATCAAAATCAAAATCAAAATATAAATCAAATTCAAAATCAAAATATAAATCAAAATCAAAATCAAAATATAAATCAAAATCAAAATATAAATCAAAATCAAAATATAAATCAAAATCAAAATATAAATCAAAATCAAAATATAAATCAAGATCAAAATATAAATCAAAATCAAAATATAAATCAAAATTTAAATATAAATCAAAATCAAAATCAAAATCAAAATCAAAATCAAAATCAAAATATAAATCAAAATAAAAATCAAAATCAAAATCAAAATCAAAATCAAAATCAAAATCAAAATCAAAATATAAATCAAAATAAAAATCAAAATCAAAATCAAGATCAAAATATAAATCAAAATCAAAATATAAATCAAATTCAAAATCAAAATATAAATCAAAATGAAAATACAAATCAAAATCAAAATATAAATCAAAATCAAAATCAAAATCCAAAGAAAAAAACAAAATATAAAATTTCTCGAACTCGCAAAAAATTTATTTCTGATAGTCCTGAATGCACAAAAAAACTTAAAACCACAATTCATAAAGAAACTTCAACACATCAACTTTTTCATAATGAAATTCTTGAAACTTTTCTGAATCCAAAAATTACAAAAAAGAGAATTTCTGTGAAACATACTCAACATAATAAAACGAATACAACAACAATATCTGAAACAAATTCTAAAATGAACATTAAAACAAAAATACAATCAAATGAGAAAATGAAATTACAAACAAATCCAAATGGAGATATAAATATAAGTTCAAATAAAATAAGTCAAATTGAGATTGAAAATGAAAATCAAAATCAAAATAAAAATCAAAAACAAAATCAAAAACAAAATCAAAAACAAAATCAAAATGAAAATGAAAATCAAAATGAAAATGAAAATGAAAATGAAAATGAAAATCAAATTGAAAATAATAGTGAAAATGAAAATGAAAATCAAAATGAAAATCAAAATGAAAATCCAAATGTTAGGATTACAATAAAAAAACAAACAAATTCTTCGTTTATAAGTGATCGAAATGGAAATGAAACATTTCATTCTTTATCTCAATATCAAAAAACACAATCTTTTTCAAATTATAATTCATTATTAAATCAACAACAAAAACAACAAAATCCAAAATTTCCATCAGAATTTCAAATGCCAAATTCGAGATTACCACAATTTCCATATATGTTTCAGAGCCAATTTCCAATCAATATGCAATTCCCACGATTTTTACCAATGATTCCAACTTTTTTTCAGAATAATTTTTGCCAATTTTTGAATCCATTTTGTCGACCATCATTTCCATTTGAATCACAATTTAATAGCCAAAATGAAAATGAAAATGAAAATGAAAATGAAAATGAAAATGAAAATAAAAATGAAAATGAAAATGAAAATGAAAATGAAAATGAAGATGAAAATCAAAATCAAAATGAAAATGAAGATGAAAATGAAAATGAAGATGAAGATGAAAATGAAGATGAAAATCAAAATCAAAATCAAAATCAAAATCAAAATTTAAATCAAAATCAAAATTTAAATCAAAACGAATTTTCACCTTTTGAAATTTTAAAAAATTTAAATCTTGGTCAAGAATTATTTTCTAAGATTTCAGAAGAAATTTTACAAGGAAATAAAGAAATTATATCACTTTTAAAGAGATTTCCAACAGCCGAATCACATCAACTTCTATTATTAAAATTAATATCATATTTCTGAATGAATTAATGAATTGATTTGATTGATTTTAATTGATTAATCGATCAACTTTTTAAATTAAAACATAAATTTGTTTTTGTTTTTGTTTTTGTTTTTGATTTTCTTTTTCTTTTTGTTTTTGAATAATTTTATACAGAAAAAGAAAAAAAAAATAAATAAAATAAAAAAAATTTAAAAAGAATTCATTTTTTTTTAATTCATTTTTTTCAAATAAAAAAAATGGCAAGATCAAAACCGAACATTTTTTGGATTATTGGAGCTCAAATTGTAAGTGTTGTTGGAGATGCTTTTGGACAAAGATGTAGTAGAGTCGATCATAAATCAAGCAGAAAGCACATGATGATTTCTTTTCCTATTATTTCTTCACTTCAAATTTTCCTTATTTTATTAATATTGGAATATTCGTTACCTCAATCAATTGTTGGAGCTATTTATCGTGATTCAAATAAGGTTTGTTTTGTTTTGTTTTTTGTTTTGTGAATTTTTTCATTTTGATTTGTTTTGTTGGAAAATGAAAAATTTAATTTTTTTTCTTGTTTGATTAAAAAAATATTTCAAATAGATTCAATGTTATAAAGAAATTGATATAGAAGGAAAAGATATTCATTGTACCGATCAAACTTGTACAAAAGTAAATATATTTTGAATACAAAATTAATATAAAATTGATATAAAATTAATATAAAATTGATATAAAATTAATATAAAATTGATTTAAATTTGATATAAAATTGATATAAAATTGATATAAAATTAATTTAAAATTAATTTAAAATTGATTTAAAATTAATATAAAATTAATATAAAATTGATATAAAATTAATATAAAATTGATATAAAATTAATATAAAATTGATTTAAAATTAATATAAAATTGATATAAAATTGATATAAAATTGATTTAAAAATTAATTTAAAATTGATATAAAAATTAATATAAAAATTAATATAAAATTGATATAAAATTGATATAAAATTGATATAAAATTGATTTAAAATTGGGATATAAAATTAATATAAAATTGATTTAAAATTGATTTAAAATTGATTTAAAATTGATTTAAAATTGATTTAAAATTGATATAAAATTAATATAAAATTAATATAAAATTAATATAAAATTGATATAAAATTAATATATTTAAAATTGATTTAAAAATAAAATTGATATATAAAATTAATATAAAATTAATATAAAAATTGATATAAAATTGGATTTAAAATTGATTTAAAATTGATATAAAATTATATAAAAATTAATATAAAATTAATATAAAATTAATATAAAATTAATATAAAATTGATATAAAAATTGATATAAAATTAATATAAAATTAAATAAAATTAATATAAAATTAATATAAAAATTAATATAAAAATTAATATAAAATTAATATAAAATTAATATAAAATTAATATAAAATTAATATAAAATTAATATAAAATTAATATAAAATTAATATAAAAATTAATTTAAAATTAATATAAAATTAATTTAAAATTAATATAAAATTAATTTAAAATTAATATAAAAATTGATTTAAACTTAATATAAAATTAATATAAAATTAATATAAAATTAATATAAAATTGATATAAAATTGATATAAAATTAATATAAAATTAATATAAAATTAATATAAAATTAATATAAAATTAATATAAAATTAATATAAAATTGATATAAAATTGATATAAAATTGATATAAAATTGATTTAAAATTGATATAAAATTAATATAAAATTAATATAAAATTAATATAAAAATTAATATAAAATTAATATAAAATTGATATAAAATTAATATAAAAAATTAATATAAAATTAAATAAAAAATTGATATAAAATTAATTTAAAATTGATTTTTAAAATTGATTTAAAATTAATATAAAATTAATATAAAATTAATATAAAATTAATATAAAATTAATTTAAAATTGATTTAAAATTGATTTAAAATTGATTTAAAATTGATATAAAATTAATATAAAATTAATATAAAATTAATATAAAATTGATATAAAATTGATTTAAAATTGATATAAATTTGATTTAAAATTGATATAAAATTAATTTAAAATTGAATTTAAAATTGAATTAAAAAAAGATAAAATGTCCAAGAGGAGGCCCGATTGAAATGTTTAGATCTCTTAAACACTATCCAATGCTTTTTCTAAATGGTGTTCAAAATTGGTTCTATTATTCAGCTGAAGTTATTCTTTATCGAGAACCACTTGGATTACTTTTTTTAGTTCTTGCATCTCTTGCAAGTTCTTTCCTTATTGAACCAGTTAATAAGATATTTGGCTCACCTGCTTCAACTCAAAATATCCCAGGATATTTGATTTTCTTAGGCATTTTTGGTTCTATTATTTGCATAGTTGAAAAAAAAATTTCTAACAAGAAGAAAAATTCAAATCAATTAAAAGAAGATGAATCAAAATTTTTATTAGAAAATGAATTTGATGATGAAAAAAATTCAAATTCAGAAAAGGAATCAATTTTAAAAAAAGTTAATGAAAATGAAATGAAAATGAAAATGAAAATGAAAATGAAAATGAAAATGAAAATCAAAAAGAAAATCAAAATGAAAATTTAAAAGAAAATTTAAAAGAAAATTTAAAAGAAAATCTAAAAGAAAATGAAAATGAAATTGAAAATGAAAATTTAAGTGAAAGTGAAAATGAAAATCAAAAATTAATTTTAAGTGAAAAACAAATCATTTCAAAAGAAGAAAATTTACAAATTAATTCATTTACAAATTCTGAAGTTAAAAAATCCAAATTCAAAACTTATTTACTTTCATTTCTAAAGCTTTTTTTACCATTTGCAATCTTATCATTTACATATTCAGTTTGGTTTGTATCACAAACATATTTCAATAACAATTGCCGAATAAACGCATTTACATATACAAGTGTTGATCAAGTTCTTTTACCTTTTTATCTTTATCCATTTATGTTTTTAATGGATTATGTTTCTCCTTTTAAAAAATGTTTTTATGATGGAAGTGATAAAATTGAAACATTAATTGGTGCTCTTCTTCCAACTTGGAAAGAATCTTCTATTTTTAATTTGTTTGTTTATCGATTACTTATTAATGGAAGAGCTTTTATTTATTATTATCTAGCAATTTTATATGATATTAATTTAGTTTATTTACAACTTACTTTGATTAGAATAGTTTTTTCTTGGGTTGGTTCATTAATTTTATGTTTATTAGTTCCAAAGTAAGAAATTATAATTTTAATTTTAATTTTAATTTCGATTTTAATTTTAATTTTAATTTTAATTTTATTTTTAATTTTAATTTTGATTTTTAATATTGATTTTAATTTTAATTTTAATTTTAATTTTAATTTTAATTTTAATTTTAATTTTAATTTTAATTTTAATTTTAATTTTAATTTTAATTATAATTTTGATTTTAATTTTAATTTTAATTTTAATTTTAATTTTAATTTTAATTTTAATTTTATTTTTAATTTTAATTTTAATTTTAATTTTAATTTTAATATTAATTTTAATTTTAATTTTAGATTTATTGCAACAACAAAAGCAGAAAAAGACCAAACTTTTTCTCTTTTTAATATCATTCTAAAAATTACTGGTTCAATTATTGTTGTTGTTTCTTTAATTCTTTTGAATGAAAAAAGTTAAAAGAAATTTTGAAAATAAAAATTTCTTTTTTTTTCAAATTAACTTTTTTTTTTGAAATTAAAAAAAAAAGGAATAAAAATGGAATCAAAAAAAAATGATTTTGAATTTAAATTTTAAATTAAATTTTGAATTGATTTTTAAATTAAATTTTAAATTGATTTTTAAATTGATTTTTAAATTGATTTTTGAATTGAATTTTGAATTGAATTTTGAATTGAATTTTAAATTGAATTTTAATTAATTTGAATTTTAAATTGAATTTTGAATTTGAATTTTAAATTTGAATTTGAATTTTAAATTTTGAATTGAATTTTGAATTAAATTTTGAATTAAATTTTGAATTAAATTTTGAATTAAATTTTAAATTGATTTTTAAATTGATTTTAAATTGATTTTTGATTTAATTATTCATCAATTTTTTAATCATTGGAATTTCTTTTAAAGAATGAATAAGTTGCTCATTTTTTTCCACCTTCTTTTTTAAATCAGCATTTCTTGAAGTTAAAGAAAGAATTTCTTGATCTTTTGCACTTATTTGGTTTTTATATAACTCTAATTGTTGATCATTTGATTGAGTTCTTAATTTTTGGGAAATTTTAATAAGAAAATCTTTTGTGTCCTCACTTTGGATTTTATATTCAGAAACCAAATCAATTAAATCAGAAACAGAATTTTTATCCTGAATCAAATTAAACAATGAGGTGAAAGCTAGATTGTTTGATTTATCGCACAAAAGGGCATTTTTGTAAGCCTCGATTGCTTTATTATTGTCATATTTTCTAAAATAAACTTGACCAATTTTACAGTAAGTCAAAGATTCGTTGTCTTTTTCTTTAAGCGAGTTATAAACAACAGCAAGTTTCTCAAGAGCTTCGACATAAGTGTTATCGATTTCGAAGGCCTTTGCAAGATATTTAATAGCTTTTGTGTGGTTTCTCTTTGTAAAATAGAGAGAACCTCCTTTATAATACCAAATTGCAGTTTCTTTATGATTTCGAAGTGATTCATCTGCTGAAATCAAGAGTGAATACACCTCTTGAGTCAGGCTTGATTCGGCATATCGCGAATCAAGTTGAACAAGAATTTCTTTGGCTTTCTGAGGATTTTGTTGCAAATAAATTCGCGCAAGTGAAATGTGAGTTTGGATCTCTTCTGCTTTTTTATTGAATAATATGTAAATTTCCTTCAAAAGAAATAGGATTTTCTCCATCAAATCGTTGTTTGTTGTGTTTTCCATTGCGGATGATAATAAACTTTCTACTTTTGTGTAATCTTTCTTTTCAAAAAAAATTTCTGCTTTTTGAAATTGTTTTTTTGCAATTTCTTCTGGAATTCGCAGTTGGTTTTGCAAAAGTGTAATTTGTAAGTCGATGGTATCCAGTTCGTTTTTATCAAGCATATGTGCGAATTCAAGAAGTTCATAGCAAAGATTTGGGTTTGAATTCTTGATTTCTTCTGCATTTTTTATGCATTGCTTGATTCTTTTTTTTTTCCACTCCTCAATTTGTGATTTTAAATCTGAAAGAGGTTGCATTTTTTCTCGATCAATAAGATCCCCAGTTAAAGGTATTCTTGGATTGTCTGGATGTTTACTAAGAATTTCCATCATATCCTTTCTTTCAAAATTTTTTCCACAAACCAAAACGGGATCTTCAAGAACTTGATTTGGTCGAAGTTTGTTTTCAAATCCTTTTTTGATTTCCAATAGTTTTTTGAGCTTCGCTGTTTCGATTCTTTGTTGACTTGTTCTTGGGCTTTCAGTTACTTCTTCGACTTGTTTTTCGTTTTTTTTAAAAATTAAATCTCCTAATGTTTCGTTTAAAAGGCTTGACATCAAGTTTAAAAATTGGATCACAAAATTTCCTGGTTGTTTGCAATAGGTTTGGAATTCTGAAAAGTTAACTTCGTTTACGTCTGTTTCTAAAGAATCAAGTAACTGATCCACTTGTGAATTAATTTCATTTTTTGCTACTAATTCTTCGATTGTTGTGTAAAAATTCTTCCGATCTTCTTCTTTGAGTTTGATTAAATGTTCTTCGAGTGGTCCAACTAATTTTTTGAATTGTAAGCATGTGATTAAGAAGTATAGATCGTGAATAGCTTTAATTAGTTCGTCTCTATCCAATACTTTGTTTCCATCTCTGAATTGAATTAATTTATTTGAATTAATTAAATATTTAATTGAATTTTTATTTGAATTGATTTAAATTTAATAAAATTGATTTAAATTTATTTGAATTGAATTAAATTGAATTGAATTAAATTAAATTGATTTGATTTTAATTGAATTGATTTACAAATCCCAAGAATTATAAAGAATAGTAATCTTGTTAGTTAATAAACCTGTTGAAAATTCAAGAATTCCTTTCATAAATCTATCAAAGTTAGTTGGTTCTTGAGGTTGTCTTGTTTATAATTAATTTCAAAAATGAATTTAAATTAAAAAATTTAAATTAAAAAATTTAAATTAAAAAATACAAATTAAATGTTCTGCAAATAATTAAACCACTTTCACTTTCAAGACCAAATTTTTGTTTAATAAAACCCAAGTTAGAATTTTCATAAATAAAGACTTGAGGAGTCGAATTTGTTGGTTGTTGATTCACTTGAAGTTGTTCAATTTGTCGAGATAATTTATCAAGATAAATTTCAGTTTTCATATCAGATTCTTTTTGCCAATTACTTATTTGAGCAAAAGAATTAGCTAAATCACGAACATCACTATTTGTTAATAGAGTTAATTCCACATTTAAATCTCCAATGTAACTATCAAGTCGATTATCAAATTGTTTGAATTGATCCATGTATTTTGATGACTTGAAAAATTTAACAAATTTGCTTTTTTTTGGAAAACTTTCTACTAAATCTTTAATCGATTTCATTGTATTAAGCACATTTTGTAATGTGCTCACTTTGAATTTAGAAGTTTCTAATTCTTTAATTTCTATTTTATTTCCAAAAAAAACAAAGGAAATTAAAATTATTATTAAAATTATTATAAAATTATTATTAAATTTATTATTAAATTTATTATTAAATTTATTATTAAATTTATTATTAAAATTATTATTAAAATTATTATTAAATTATTATTAAAATTATTATTAATATTATTATTAAAATTATTATTATATTTGTTATTAAATTTATTATTAAAATTATTATTTAATTTATTATTAAATTATTATTAAATTATTATTAAATTTATTATTAAAATTATTATTTAATTTATTATTAAATTATTATTAAATTTATTATTAAAATTATTATTAAATTTATTATTAAAATTTATTATTAAAATTATTATTAAAATTATTATTATATTTATTATTAAATTTATTATTAAAATTATTATTAAAATTATTATTAAAATTATTATTAAATTTATTATTAAATTTATTATTAAAATTATTATTAAAATTATTATTAAATTTATTATTAAAATTATTATTAAATTTATTATTAAATTTATTATCAAAAATTATTATTAAAATTATTTATAAAATTATTATTAAAATTTATTATTAAAATTATTATTACATATTTATTATTAAATTTATTATTAAAATTATTAATAAAATTATTATTAAAAATTATTATTAAAATTATTATTAAAATTATTATTAAAATTATTATTAAAATTATTATTAAAATTATTATTAAAATTATTATTAAATTTATTATTAAATTTATTATTAAATTTATTATTAAAATTATTATTAATATTATTATTAAAAATTATTATTAAATTTATTATTAAATTTATTATTAAATTTATTATTAAAATTATTATTAAAATTATTATTAAATTTATTATTAAATTTATTATTAAATTTATTATTAAATTTATTATTAAAATTATTATTAAAATTATTATTATAATAATTATTATTAAAAAATTATTAAAAAATTTATTATTAAATTAATTATTAAATTTATTATTAAAATTATTATTAAAATTATTAAAATTATTATTAAAATTATTATTAAATTTATTATTAAAATTATTATTATAATTATTATTATAATTATTATTAAATTTATTATTATAATTATTATTAAAAATTATTATTAAATTTATTATTATAATTATTATTAAATTTATTATTATAATTATTATTAAAAATTATTATTAAATTTATTATTAAAATTATTATTAAATTTATTATTAAATTTATTATTAAATTTATTATTAAAATTATTATTAAATTTATTATTAAATTTAGTATTAAAATTATTATTAAAATTATTATTAAATTTATTATTAAATTTATTATTAAAATTATTATTAAATTTATTATTAAATTTATTATTAAATTTATTATTAAAAATTATTATTAAATTTATTATTAAAATTATTATTAAAATTATTATTAAATTTATTATTAAATTTATTATTAAATTTATTATTAAAATTATTATTAAATTTATTATTAAAATTATTATTAAAATTATTATTATATTTATTATTAAATTTATTATTAAAATTATTATTAAATTTATTATTAAATTTATTATTAAATTTATTATTAAATTTATTATTAAAATTATTATTAAATTTATTATTATTATTATTAAAATTTATTATTAAATTTATTATTAAAACTATTATTAAAATTATTATTAAAATAAAATTATTAAAATTATTATTAAATTTATTATTTAATTTATTATTAAAATTATTATTAAATTTATTATTAAAATTATTATTAAAATTATTATTAAATTTATTATTAAATTTATTATTAAATTTATTATTAAATTTATTATTAAATTTATTATTATAATTATTATTAAATTTATTATTAAAATTATTATTAAATTTATTATTAAATTTATTATTAAAATTATTATTAAACATATGTTAATTTGTGTTCTCAATTTAAATTTAATTTTTTTAAGTTAAATTTTTCCTTTTTTTCCTTTTTTTTTTTTTTATTTTTACTTGTTAAAGGTTGTTCAAGTGCTTCTATTCTTTGAAATAATCTTTTTGCCTCTTCTTGATTACCTTTATAAGCACCAAATTTATCTTTAAGCCAAGTACCAACTGAAAAAATAGCACCAATAATATCAGTTGCCATTAATAAAAAAAATATTGAAATGAAAAATAAAAAAATGAAATTTTGTTTTTTTTTGCTTTTTAAATTTAAATTTAAAATTAAAAATTAAAATTAAAAAAGTGGAATTTAAAAGCAATTTTCATTTTTTTCATTTTTTTCATTTTTTTCATTTTTCATTTTTTTCATTTTATTTATTTTTTATTAAATGAGAAAAATAAGTCAAACTCCTCAAAAAAAAATAACTTCACAAGATCAACAACATATTTTAATTTCTCCACAAAAAAATACACAATCAAGAATATTTCAAACACCAAGAAAAAAATCAGAAAGAATTTCAAATAAAAAACCAATTTTACAACATAAAAATATACTTGATATTGATGATATTGAATTTTCAACTCCAAAAAATTCACAGAATAATTCAAATGTTGAAGAAATTATTACAGATTTTGAAATATTAAATCAACCTCAAAATTTAATTGAAATTGATCCTATTAATTCATTTAATTTCCCTATAAATTTAAGAAAACAAGAAGTCAATTATTTAAATGACAAAAATGAAAATCAATCAAATTTTTATCATCTTCCTACTCAATTTAAACAAAGAAGTAGTTCTAAAAAAAAAGAAGAGAAAATTCAAAAATATAATTTGGAAAACAATAATTTTTCTCCAAAAAATTCTGGGAAGTATTTAGAGTATTGGAAATCATTAAATTCATATGAAGATACTGATGATTGTTTTATTTATCTTTTACGATTTGCACCTCCTATATTTAATTTAACTCCAACTTTATGCATTTATTATTCAAATGAAAATTTAAATCAAATTCAAATTCAAAATCAAAATCAAATTGAAAATTTAAATCAAAATCAAATTCAAAATCAAATTCAAAATCAAAATTTAAATTTAAATATTATAGATGCTCTTATTCCTAATGATATCATCTCAAATTTCAAAATAGGTGATATATGCAATGTTCCGAATTCTTGCTTCAGAACTTTCAATTTACATTTTGGTAAAAAACAAAGATATTTCTTGTTTGGAACTCAAAATATAACAAAAATATCTTCTCAAACATTATCAAATATCAATGAATTTCAAACTAAATTTTCCAAAATTGAATCCTATTTTGCAAAAATAAACGAAAACAAAGAATCTTTTGAAAGAAATATAATTCCTGAATTTTTACAAACTTACAAACATTATCATCCAAATGATATTTCTCAAATTGAATTTCCTGATAATTCCCAAATTGAACAATTTAAATCACTTTCACAAGCATTCAAACAAACTCAAAATCAAGAATTTTCACTGAAAAAAACAATGGATGAAAACGATATAAATAACAATCAAACAGAAGAAGAATCTCGTTTAAATGCGATAAGATATATGAGTCTTTCAAATAATTCACTCACTTTTTTACTTATGAGATTCTTTAGAAATATTCAGCCAAATTTACACGCTTGTTTTATTCAAGATTTAACCGGTGGTTTTGGATTGATTTTTTTGGATCCTCAAAAAATTTCTTTATCAATCAATGAAAACGATGAAGGAAAAACATTTCGATGCTCAAATTTACAACTTTTCAAACCAAAATTATCGTCCAATTCGTTAAATTCTATCGTTAATTTAGTTCCATGTGGCGGAGTAATTACAACACTCAAATTTGGGTTTTTATCCCAACTTGATTTTTCACAAAAGAATTTCAACTGGAAAACTTCTTTTGAAAAAATTCCATTTTATTTACTTGACGAAATTGGAAAAAAATTCAAAAATTTATTTTACTCAAAGAGAATAAATGTTGTTGTAAAAGTTAAACAATTCCTTCAGGCGAAACAACAAAATTCTTCATTTTTTGGAATTGAAGTCACAGATTTTTCTCTTTTCCAAAAAAATTACACTGGACAAAAAATTCCGAATTTACAAATTTCAATTATGGATTTTGATAAATATAATTATTTCTGTTCTTTGTTTCAGATCAATTCATTGGTTTCAATTCGTAATTTGCTTTTTTTCCAAAATTCAAACTCGAACTTTATTTTGATTTCTGATGCTTTAACTTCATTTGAAGAAGTTCAAATTTATTCAACTGATGATCTAACAATCCAAAATTCTTTTTTGGATCTTGAAATTAAAAATAATTTACCAAAAAGGAATATTTCAAATACATTATTTGTTTTACTTTCTAATATTTAAGAATAAGAATAAGAATAAGAATAAGAATAAAAAAAGCAAAAATTATAAATAAATTTGAGAAAAAAAAAATTTTCTTTTCATTTTTTTCATTTTTGAAATAATTTGATCAAAAAAAAAACACAATTAAAAAATGATTGAATGGATTTTAGTTATTTTACTTTTTTTAATGGTTATTGGAAGTACTCAATTTTTTTTGGTTCAAATGAAAGCAACAATTAAAGAATGGCTTATTTTTAATGCTTGTGCTCCTTCAATTTTCTTATGGATTTTAGGAGTTTTTATTGAAAAAATTTTTCACCTTCGATTTCTTATGCATTCAGCAATTATTCCTTTAACTTTTTTTGGAACTCAAGGTTTATTTATATTTCCTTGGAAAGGAATGGATATTATTCCTCAAATAAGTCATATTTTTATGACTTTAGCTTCTATTTTGACTGTTTTTCAAACTTTTGTTTTGAATGATTTTAAACAAGCTACTATTGGTTTTCTTTTTGGTTTGTTAACTTTTCCTTTTATTTCAATTCAACAAAATTATTGTGCAAGAAATCCGGAAAAATTAAAGAAAATGCTTGGTTTATCATTTGGAGAAGAAAAAAAGGAGAAATGAATTAAAATTAAAATCAAAATTAAAATTAAAATTAAAATTCATTTACAAAATTAAAATCAAAATTCCAATTAAAATTAAAATTAAAATTAAAATTAAAATTAAAATTAAAATTAAAATTAAAATTAAAATCAAAATTAAAATTAAAATTAAAATTAAAATTAAAATTCAAAATTAAAATCAAAATTAAAATTAAAATCAAAATTAAAATTAAAATCAAAATTAAAATTAAAATTAAAAATTAAAATTAAAAATAAAATTAAAATTTAAAATTAAAAATTAAAATTAAAATTAAAATTTAAAATTTAAAATTAAAATTAAAATTAAAATCAAAATTAAAATTAAAATTAAAAATTAAAAATTAAAAATTAAAATTAAAATTAAAAATAAAATCAAAATTAAAATCAAAATTAAAATTAAAATTAAAATCAAAAATTAAAATTAAAAATTAAAAATTAAAATTAAAATCAAAATTCCAATTAAAAATTAAAATTAAAATTAAAATTAAAAATTAAAATTAAAATTAAAATTAAAATTAAAATTAAAATTAAAATTAAAATCAAAAATTAAAAATTAAAATTAAAAATCAAAATTAAAATTAAAATTAAAATCAAAATTAAAATCAAAAATTAAAATTAAAATTAAAAATCAAAATTAAAAATTCATTTATAAAATTAAAATTAAAATTAAAATTAAAATTAAAATTAAAATTAAAATTAAAATTAAAATTAAAATTAAAATTAAAATTAAAAATTAAAATTAAAATTAAAATCAAAATCAAATCAAAATTCATTTATAAAATTAAAATTAAAATTAAAATTAAAATTAAAATTAAAATTAAAATTCATTTATAAAATTAAAATCAAAATTAAAATTAAAATTAAAATTAAAATTAAAATTAAAATTAAAATTAAAATTAAAATTAAAATTAAAATTAAAAATTTTCTTTTCATTTTTTCATTTTTTTCTTTTTTTTAAAATGAATGAAATTATATTTTTTGGTCAAAATTATGCTCCAAAACTTTTCAAAAATGAAACAAATAAAATAAGAAAACCAATTCAATTTAAATTTGAAAATGAAAATGAAAATCAAATTAAACAAATTTCATCAGGTTATTTTGGAATAATTTTCCTTTTCAAAAACGGAAAAGCAATAGAATATTTAAATGAAAAAGATTCAAATCCAAATCCTTCAGAAATCCAAATTGAAAATATTCAAAAAGTAACTGTTGGTGCTCATAATGAAGCTATTTTAACAATAGAAGGAAATGTATTTGCCAAAGGAGAAGATATTAATCCAAATAATCCAAAAGAATTTATCAATATTTCATCATTAATTGAAGATACAAATGATAGAATAATTCAAGATGTTGTTTCTGGATACAATTCAATTTACTTATTAACTTCAAATCATAATGTTTATGGAATTGGTTCAAATGAATATGGTCAACTTGGTTTTGATTCTGAAACACTTAAAGAAACACAAAAACCAATTTTAATAATGAAAAATATTTCTAAAATATTTTCAGGAAATTCTTCACTTCATGCTTTTCTTTTAAATTCAAATCAAGAATTATTTGGATGTGGTTGGAATGATTATGGTAAACTTGGATTAGGAGAATCAAGAAAAGAAATAATAGTGAAAAAAGTAACCCAAATCCAAAATATTCCAAAAGGCAAAATACTTGATATTCAATGTGGATATACTCATTCAATAATGTTGATTGAAGATGAAAATGAAAATGAAAAAGAAAATCCAAAAAGAAAACTTTATTCATGTGGGCATTGGAAATATAACGGATTTGGCAAAAATGAATTTGATGATACTTATGAATTTACTGAAATCAAATCATCTTTATTTGAAAATGATGATGATATTCTTGATTTCTCTGTTGGATATGTTCATACTTTGATTTTAACTTCCAATTCAAAATTAATTGGATTTGGGCATAATGGATTTGGTGAATTAGGAACTGGAGATACAGAAGATCAATCAATTCCAATTCAAATTGAACTTCCTAAATTAAGATTTAATGAAGAAATTTCTAATTATCATGTTTTTTGTGGATATAATAGTACAATCATTTATTTTTCTTCTCCTTTTTCCAATCTTGAAGAAGATTTGATAAAACTATTTAGAAGAAAAGAATTTTGCAATATTTCATTTAAAACCGAAAATGGAGAAATAATTGAAGCTCATAAATTAATATTGAAATATAGATTAAAAGATGAAAATCAAATTGAAAAACTTCAAGAAATTATTTCAAATAAATCAATTAAAGAATCGAATCAAATATTTGAAATGATTTATTCAAATAATTCCAAAATAAATCCAAAATTATATTCTGAAATTAAAGAAATTATAAATTTAAATGAAAAAATTGAAGAAACAATTAAAAGAATTTATTTAAATGAAAATGAAAATGAAAAAGATTTTATAATTGAAAGAAAAGAAAAACAATATAAATTTCCAAAATTAATATTAATAATGAGAAGTGAATTATATCGAGGAATGTTTTTATCTGTAACAGAAGATACTTCTAATAAAGTTACAGATTATAGTGAATTAAGTAATAAATCATTCCAAATATTTGAATATTGGATTTATTCAAATCAAATTAAAGAAGGAATTCAAATTACACAAGAAATCATTAATGAAATTAAAATTGGAATTGATTATTTTCAATTAAATCAAACAAATCCAAATTTATTTGATTTATTAATTAACAAATTTAATAATCAAAATCAAAATTAAAATTCAAATTAAAATTAAAATTAAAATTAAAATTCATTTATAAAATTAAAATTAAAATTAAAATTAAAATTAAAATCAAAATTAAAATCAAAATTAAAATTAAAATTAAAATTAGAATTAAAATCAAAATCAAAATTAAAATTAAAATCAAAATTAAAATTAAAATTAAAATTAAAATTAAAATTAAAATTAAAATTAAAATTAAAATTAAAATTAAAATTAAAATTAAAATTAAAATTAAATTAAAATTAAAATTAAAATTAAAATTAAAATTAAAATCAAAATTAAAAATTAAAATAAAATTAAATTAAAATTAAAATTAAAATTAAAATTAAAATTAAAATTAAAATTAAAATTAAAATTAAATTTAAAATTAAATTTAAAATTAAAATTAAAATCAAAATTAAAATTAAAATTAAAATTAAAATTAAAATTAAAATTAAAATTAAAATTAAAATTAAAATTAAAATTAAAATTAAAATTAAAATTAAAATTAAAATTAAAATTAAAATTAAAATTAAAATTAAAATTAAAATTAAAATTAAAATCAAAATTAAAATTAAAATTAAAATTCATTTATAAAATTAAAATTAAAATTAAAATTAAAATTAAAATTCATTTATAAAATTAAAATTAAAATTAAAATTAAAATTAAAATTCATTTATAAAATTAAAATTAAAATTAAAATTAAAATTAAAATTAAAATTAAAATTCATTTTTTCATTTTTTTCTTTTTTCAAAAATGAATGAAATTATATTTTTTGGTCAAAATTATGCTCCAAAACTTTTCAAAAATGAAACAAATAAAATAATAAAACCAATTCAATTTAAATTTGAAAATGAAAATGAAAATGAAAATGAAAAACAAATTAAACAAATTTCAACAGGTGATTATTCAATAATTTTCCTTTTTAAAAATGGAAAAGCAATAGAATATTTAAAAGAAAATGAATTAAATCAAAATCCTTCAAAAATCCAAATTGAAAATATTCAAAAAGTAACTGTTGGTTTTCAAAATGAAGCTATTTTAACAATAGAAGGAAATGTATTTGCCAAAGGATATGATATTAATCCAGATAATACAAAAGAATTTATCAATATTTCATCATTAATTGAAGATACAAACGATAGAATAATTGAAGATATTGTTTCTGGATCTAAATCAATTTACTTATTAACCTCAAATCAAAATGCTTATGGAATTGGTTCAAATCAACATGGTCAACTTGGTTTTGATTCTGAAACACTTAAAGAAACAGAAAAACCAATTTTAATGATGAAAAATGTTTCTAAAATATTTTCAGGAAATAATTCGGCTCATGTTTTTCTTTTAAATTCAAATCAAGAATTATTTGGATGCGGATTAAATGCATCTGGTCAACTTGGATTAGGAGAATCAAGAAGAAAAGAAATAAAAATCCAAAAATTAACCAAAATCCAAAATATTCCAAAAGATAAAATAATTGATATTCAATGTGAATATATTCATTCAATAATGTTGATTGAAAATGAAAATGAAAATGAAAATCCAAAAAGAAAACTTTATTCAACTGGATATTATCAATATAATGGACTTGGCAAAAATAGAGAAAATACTTATGAATTTACTGAAATCAAATCATCTTTATTTGAAAATGATGATATTCTTGATTTTTCTGTTGGGAATAAACATACTTTGATTTTAACTTCAAATTCAAAACTGATTGGATTTGGAGATAATTTTTATGGTCAATTAGGAACTGTAGATATAGAATATCAAACAATTCCAATTCAAATTGAACTTCCTAAATTAAGATTTAATGAAAATATTTCTAATTATCATATTTCTTGTGGTTCTTATCATTCATTTCTTTATTATTCTCCTTTCCTTTCTTCTTTTTCCAATCTTGAAGAAGATTTGATAAAATTATTTAGAAGAAAAGAATTTTGTGATATTTCATTTAAAACCAAAAATGGAGAAATAATAGAAGCTCATAAATTAATATTGAAATATAGATTAAATCAAATTGAAAATGAAATTGAAAAACTTCAAGAAATTATTTCAAAAAAATCAATTAAAGAATCAAATCAAATATTTGAAATGATTTATTCAAATAATTCCAAAATAAATCCAAAATTATATTCAGAAATTAAAGAAATTATAAATTCAAATGAAAAATCAGAAGAAACAATGAAAAGAATTTATTTAAATGAAAATGAAAATGAAAATGAAAATGATTTTATAATTGAAAGAAAAGAAAAACAATATAAATTTCCAAAATTAATATTAATAATGAGAAGTGAATTATATCGAGGAATGTTTTTATCTGTAACAAAATGATAAATCAAATAGAGTTACAGATTATAGTGAATTAAGTAATAAATCATTTCAAATATTAGAATATTGGATTTATTCAAATCAAATCAAAGATGAAATTCAAATTAATAAAGAAATTATTGATGAAATTCAAATTGGAATTGATTATTTTCAATTAAATCAAACAAATCCAAATTTATTAGATTTATTAATTAACAAATTTAATAATCAAAATTAAAATTAAAATCAAAATTAAAATTAAAATTAAAATCAAAATTAAAATTAAAATTAAAATTAAAATTAAAATTAAAATTAAAATTAAAATTAAAATTAAAATTAAAATTAAAATTAAAATTAAAATTAAAATCAAAATTAAAATTAAAATCAAAATTAAAATTAAAATCAAAATTAAAATCAAAATTCATTTATAAAATTAAAATCAAAATTAAAATTAAAATCAAAATTAAAATTAATTTATAAAATTAAAATTAAAATTCCGTTTTTGTTCCACTTTTTTTTTTTTTGAAAATCAAAACAAATTAAAAAATAAAAGGAAGCAAACCAAAACAAAATTGAAAACAAAAACAGAAGCAAAAGAAGTAGTAGGACAAGGCCAAAATTGACCATCTAAATCCTGGTCTTGAGGAAAAAACAAAAGACCCATTTGATTTTGCTGAGCAAAAGTGCATTCATTCAAATCAATATCTTGACCTAGATATTCAGCATCAAAAACAGCTTTTCCGTCTTGAAGAAAACCGAAAAAGTAGTCGCACTCATCCCAAACAAAACAAGATTCAACAACAGCAAAATCGAACCAATTTCTGACTTGAGTTGTATTTGAAACTGAAGCACAATTTTTCAGACCCCTTAATAAACCTCTTGAGTTTGCCTGTTGAGAAATAAAAGAAAGATAATCCAAAGCGGTTGACGAGTTCAAATAAAAGCCAGTTAGTTGGTAAGGATTGCTAGCAAAACCAGCATCAACATTATCGCAATCGATTCCATCAAATCCTTTTGAAACTGCAAGATCCATTCTTTGGGTCATAATAGTTCTCACTTCGGAATTGGTCGTATCAAGCCATTTTTCACCTGCCCAACCGCTTAGTTTATTTCCTATTGCTTCCGTTGGAAAATCTCCTGCATCCGGTCGCCAGTTTTCCCAACTTCCGCATGACATGTATGCTATTACTATTCTTCCTTCGTTTTTTAATTCAGCGACTGTTGTTGAATTTGTGTCAAAAAGATCGATATCGTAAAATTTTGCTTCTTCTAATGTTAAATCTCTTCTTACTTCTCCATCTAATTGTAATAACCAACTAGTTCCTTTTGCTACTCCGTTTGTTTCTTTACTTTTGAGTGTAAGTAGAAATATTATTAGTAAAATTGTATATTTCATTAAACGTAAACAAATGATTTTTAATTTAAAAAAAAAATGAAAAATGTTTTTCTCCTTTTTTTTTTTTTTTTTTTTTTAATAAATTTTCATCAAGTTTTTGAAAATAATTCTCTTTAACATTTTTATTTCTTTTTCAATAATTTAAAATAATCAATTTAAAATAAATAAATTGATTTAAATTAAATAAATTGATCTAAATTAAATAAATTGATCTAAATTGATTTAAAATAAATAAATTGATTTAAAATAAATAAATTGATTTAAAATAAATAAATTGATTTGGAATAAATAAATTGAAATAAATTGATTTGGAATAAATAAATTGAAATAAATTGAAATAAATTGATTTGGAATAAATAAATTGATTTAGAATAAATAAATTGATTTGGAATAAATAAATTAATTTAAATTAAATAAATTGATTTAAAATAAATAAATTGATTTAAATTAAATAAATTGATTTAAATTAAATAAATTGAAATAAATTGATTTAAATTAAATAAATTGAAATAAATTGATTTGGAATAAATAAATTGATTTGGAATAAATAAATTGATTTAAAATAAATAAATTGATTTGGAATAAATAAATTGATCTAAATTAAATAAATTGAAATAAATTGATTTAAAATAAATAAATTGATTTAAAATAAATAAATTGATTTAAAATGATTTAAATTAAATAAATTGATTTAAAATAAATAAATTGATTTAAAATAAATAAATTGATTTAAATTAAAATAAATTGAAATAAATTGATTTGGAATAAATAAATTGATTTGGAATAAATAAATTGAAATAAATTGATTTGAATTAATAAATTGATTTGGAATAAATAAATTGATTTGGAATAAATAAATTGATTTAAAATAAATAAATTGATTTAAATCAAATAAATTGATTTGGAATAAATAAATTGATTTGGAATAAATAAATTGATTTAAAATAAATAAATTGATTTAAATCAAATAAATTGATTTGGAATAAATAAATTGATTTGGAATAAATAAATTGATTTAAAATAAATAAATTGATTTAAAATAAATAAATTGATTTAAAATAAATAAATTGATTTGGAATAAATAAATTGATTTGAAATAAATAAATTGATTTAAATTAAATAAATTGATTTGGAATAAATAAATTGATTTGGAATAAATAAATTGATTTAAATTGATTTGGAATAAATAAATTGATTTGGAATAAATAAATTGATTTAAAATAAATAAATTGATTTGAAATAAATAAATTGATTTGAAATAAATAAATTGATTTAAAATAAATAAATTGATTTGGAATAAATAAATTGATTTAAATGAAATAAATCGATTTGGAATAAATAAATTGATTTAAAATAAATTGATTTAAATTGATTTAAATTAAATAAATTGATTTGGAATAAATAAATTGATTTAAATTGATTTGGAATAAATAAATTGATTTAAATTGATTTGGAATAAATAAATTGATTTAAAATAAATAAATTGATTTAAATTAAATAAATTGATTTAAATTAAATAAATTGATTTGGAATAAATAAATTGATTTAAAATAAATAAATTGATTTGGAATAAATAAATTGATTTAAATTGATTTAAATTGATTTAAAATAAATAAATTGATTTAAAATAAATAAATTGATTTGGAATAAATAAATTGATTTAAAATAAATAAATTGATTTGGAATAAATAAATTAATTTGGAATAAATAAATTGAAATAAATTGATTTGAATTAATAAATTGATTTGGAATAAATAAATTGATTTAAATTAAATAAATTGATTTGAATTAAATAAATTGATTTAAATTGATTTAAATTGATTTAAATTAAATAAATTGATTTAAAATAAATAAATTGATTTGAAATAAATAAATTGATTTAAAATAAATAAATTGATTTAAATTAAATAAATTGATTTAAATTAAATAAATTGATTTGGAATAAATAAATTGATTTAAAATAAATAAATTGATTTAAATTGATTTAAATTAAATGAATTGATTTAAATTAATTGATTGAAAAAGGATTGAGAAATTTAATTCCACTTTTTGAAAATTAAAAAAAAAAAACTATAAAAAATAAAAATTTTTTTTTTTCATTTTTTCATTTTTTCATTTTTTCATTTATTTTCATTTTTATATATTAAAATAAAATGACAGAAAATTCAAACGAACAAATAATTGAAAATGATTCAAATGAAGAAACAATAACACTTGTAAGTTCAGATCAAAAAAACTTTCAAATACCAAAATCAGCAGCACTTCTTTCAGGAACAATTAAAACAATGTTAACAGGACCTGGTAATAAAAACAGAATTAAAAACAAACAAAATTTAAAAATTAGAAAAAAAAGAAATTTTTAATTAAAATTTTTTTAACTGAAATTTTTTTAATTAAAATTTAAAAGGTAATTTTAAAGAACAACAAACAGGAATTATTAATTTACCAAAAATTAGAGGAGAAATTTTAGCAAAAGTTGTTGAATATTTACTTTATAAATTTAAATATGAAGATACTCCTGAAAGACCTGAATTTAAAGTTGAAACTGAAACTGCTTTAGAACTTTTAATGGCTGCTCATTATTTGGAAGTTTAATTTCCTTTTTTTTTCTTTCATTTTAATTTCAATTTCCTTTTTTCTTAATTTTTTTTTTTTTTGCTTTTTTTTCTTTCTAAAAAAAATAAATGGAACCAAATTTATTTTTTTCATTTTTTTCTTTTTCTTTGTTTTCCTTTTTTTATTTACTTTTTACTTTTATTTGGATTGGTAAATAATTTAATTCAAAATTGATTTAAAATTGATTTAAAATTAATATAAAATTAATATAAAATTGATTTAAAATTAATATAAAATTGATATAAAATTAATATAAAATTGATTTAAAATTAATATAAAATTGATTTAAAATTAATATAAAATTAATATAAAGTTGATATAAAATTGATATAAAATTAATATAAAATTAATATAAAATTGATATAAAGTTGATATAAAATTGATATAAAATTAATATAAAATTGATATAAAATTAATATAAAATTAATATAAAATTAATATAAAATTAATATAAAATTAATATAAAATTGATATAAAAATTAATATAAAAATTAATATAAAATTAATATAAAATTAATATAAAATTGATTTAAAATTAATATAAAATTAATATAAAATTAATATAAAATTAATATAAAATTAATATAAAATTGATATAAAATTAATATAAAAATTGATTTAAAATTAATTTAAAATTAATATAAAATTAATATAAAATTGATATAAAATTGATATAAAATTGATATAAAATTAATATAAAATTAATATAAAATTGATATAAAATTAATATAAAATTGATATAAAATTAATATAAAATTAATATAAAATTAATATAAAATTAATATAAAATTGATATAAAAATTAATATAAAATTGATATAAAATTAATATAAAATTAATATAAAATTAATATAAAATTGATATAAAATTAATATAAAATTAATATAAAATTAATTTTAAAATTGATATAAAATTGATATAAAAATTGATTTAAAATTAATATAAAATTGATATAAAATTGATATAAAATTGATTAAAATTAATATAAAATTAATATAAAATTGATATAAAATTAATATAAAATTAATATAAAAATTAATATAAAATTAATATAAAATTGATATAAAATTGATATAAAATTGATTTAAAATTAATATAAAATTAATATAAAATTGATATAAAATTGATATAAAATTAATATAAAAATTAATATAAAATTAATATAAAATTGATATAAATTAATAAATTAATATAAATTAATATAAAATTAATATAAAATTAATTTAAAATTGATATAAAATTGATATAAAATTGATTTAAAATTAATATAAAATTAATATAAAATTAATATAAAATTGATTTTAAAATTAATATAAAATTAATATAAAATTGATATAAAATTAATATAAAATTAATATAAAAATTAATATAAAATTGATATAAAATTGATTTAAAATTAATATAAAATTAATATAAAATTAATATAAAATTCAATATAAAATTAATATAAAATTGATATAAATAAAAATTGATATAAAATTGATTTTAAAATTGATATAAAATTGATTTAAAATTAATTTAAAATTGATATAAAATTGATATAAAATTAATATAAAATTAATATAAAATTAATATAAAATTGATATAAAATTGATATAAAATTAATATAAAATTGATATAAAATTGATATAAAATTGATTTAAAATTAATATAAAATTAATATAAAATTAATATAAAATTGATTTAAAATTAATATAAAATTGATATAAAATTAATATAAAATTAATATAAAATTAATTATACTGTAAACGTCGATCATATCGGCGAATCAGTCATATCGGCGAAAATAAATAAAAAATAAATGAAAAAAAAAAAAAAAATTTTTCTTGTTGTTTTTTATTCGTCAATGGTAACGTCAATCGAAGTTTTCCTTGTTGAAAAAGAAGACTTGATGAGATTTTTTTTGTTTGTTTAAAAGAAAAAAAAAAAAATCATTCATACCGTCGTTTTTTAATTAATTGAAGACAGAAAAAATTTCTTTTGAGAATTATTTTTGTCTTTAATTTGGAAGAGATTTGATTTAAAAAGAATTGTTGATTTGATTTATTTAATATCAGCTTTTAAAAAGAGTTTTCGAGCACTTTTTAAGCGTGTCATTTTGGTTTTTGTATTACGAGGAGAAATTATGGAAGGAGAAGACTTCTTTTGAGGAATTTGGGAATTGGATTTATCAAGAGTTTTTTCATTCTGGTTGGAAATAATTTCAAATTTCATCCCACTCTTTTTGACTTGATAAAATAATTGAATTTGGAATCATGTCATTTTTGGATTTTTTCTTTTGAACTTCCCATTTGTTTTCTCTCTTTTGATGACTGAATTTTGAGAAGAACTGATAAACTTTTCTGCATGAGCTTCTTTTCTTTTTGTCGTGTTAAATGTGTTTTAGAAGAATTTTTTCTTTTTGGTTTCTCTTTTTTGGATGCTTTTCTTTTTTGCTTTCCAAGGAATTTGTTTTCTTCTTCTTTTTATATTGTTTCCTTTTTTTTCTCTCATATTTAGAATTGGAATTAGAAGCTTCGATAAATAGTTCTAGACATTCACGATCAAAGCTGTCGATATTATCTCTAATTATTCCAGTTTTTCGAAAAGATCTTGCTACTGAATTTCCTTCCACTTGATCCCACATTTTCATGCAAGCTTTTGACACTTTTTCTCGCTTGATTTGTGCCGTATCCCCTCTTTTAATCCCCCCTTCGAAATAACGTTGATACTTTACTTTCAGTTGACGGAATATCATTTTATCTAAGGGTTGGAGTTGTCCTGTTAGATTTGCCGGAATCATTTGGATCAAAACATGATGTTTTTCGGCAAGTGTCAAAAAATCTGGATCAAAATGAGCCTTAAAATTATCCATAAAAAGGGCACAAGGAGTTGCAACATTTTTTAAAAAGACTTCTTCGAACCATTTTTTCATAAGTACTTTAGTCATCCATGCTGCTTTATTAGCGTAAAAATAACCTTTTTTAATTGCAGATCTCATTTGTTTTTCTACTCTTGGTCCACCTTTGAAAATAAAAGTTAAGGGAAGCTTATACCCATCTCCGCCGATACATCCAACTACTGTACAACCTTCCTTGGGTGATCCATAATGATTCACATACACTTCCTTTGCACCTTGTGGACTAATCGTTTTCTCAGGGGGATAAGAAAATCGAAAATTTGTTTCATCCATGTTATAAATAGATTGATAAGTATATACTGACATAATCTCTTCACACCTTTTATGAAATATTTCAGTTTCTTTTCTTGCATCGAAATCTTTGGGCAATGTTTGGTGAAGACAACTTTTTCTTAAAACCAGGTGAAATTTTTTCCTAAATCTTCGAACCCAACTTTCTGAGATTCGAGGAGCTCGTGATGGTAAAAATCTTTGCCAAGCTTCTCTAGCGAGATCTTTTGAGCTGATTGGAATGCCTGCTCTTCGATTATCAATTATCCACTCATAGAGCTGGAGCTGTTGATTTTCGGATAGTCGACTCTTATACTTCCTATTTGAATTCCTTTTTCCTGTATTTGTGTCCTCAATTCCCAATCCCCCTTCCAGCCAACGATGATAACGAGATGAGAGAGTAGTTCGTGGTATGTTTAAATCTTTCGCTAATTTGCTGATAATTCCTCTTTTCCCACCTTCTATAGTTTGGAATAATTCCAGCCAATTGATACCCGAATATGCTCTTCTTGGCTTGATAATTTTAATTTCATTTGAATTACCACTCTTTTTAGATTTCCGAACTCGAGCCATTTGACGTTATGATTGACGTTTTTCAGAACAATAAGAAAAAATGAAAATCCAAAAAATCCCCAAAAAAAAAAAATTTTTTTTTCTGTAAAAAAAAAAATTAACATAAATTTGATTATTAAAGAGACAAGCCTCTTCAAATATTTTCTTTATTTAATGAAATTTCATCGATTAAAAAAAATTGGATTTCGTTTTCGCCGATATGTCCGACGTTTACAGTAATATAAAATTAATTTAAAATTAATATAAAATTAATATAAAATTAATATAAAATTGATATAAAATTAATATAAAATTAATATAAAATTGATATAAAATTAATATAAAATTAATATAAAATTAATATAAAATTGATATAAAATTGATATAAAATTGATTTAAAATTAATATAAAATTAATATAAAATTAATATAAAATTGATATAAAATTAATATAAAATTAATATAAAATTAATATAAAATTGATATAAAATTAATATAAAATTAATATAAAATTAATATAAAATTGATATAAAATTGATATAAAATTGATATAAAATTGATTTAAAATTGATATAAAATTAATATAAAATTAATATAAAATTAATATAAAATTGATATAAAATTAATTTAAAAGAATGCAAAAATCAACTCCTTTTAGACCAATCGTTTTTGATAATGGTACAGGTTTCTCTAAAATTGGATTCGCTGAAGATATGAGTCCACAATTCATAATTAGATCAATTGTTGGAAATGAAGATTACTTAGATAGATTAAATCAACTAACTTCAAAAGAATTAAGTTTTAAACAATATTATATCCAAGAAGAAAGCATAATAAAAAGAAAGATTCTCATATTGAAATACCCAATAGAACAAGGAGTTATTACAAATTGGGATGATATGGAAACTCTTTGGAAATACTCTTTCGAAAATAAACTCAAAATTTCACCTGAAGAACATTCAGTTGTATTAACTGATTCAATCAAAAACCCCAAAAAGAATAGAGAAAAAGCAATAGAAATCATGTTTGAAAAATTTGGAATCCAAAATTTTTATATTGAAAAACAACCAGTTCTACCAATGATTCAAATGAAAAAGAAAACAGGAATTGTTGTTGATATTGGAGATTCAATTATTCAAATTGTCCCATTTTTTCAAGGAAAAATCATACTTAATGGAGTCAAAACAATCAATTTGGGAGGAAGAGATCTAACAAATTATATGGCAAAAATATTGACTGAAAAAGGATTCTCATTCATAACAGCATTCGAAAGAGAATTTGTTCGAGATATCAAAGAAACTCTTTGTTTTTCTTCAAGTGATTTTGATCTTGATTTGAAAATTGCAGAAGAAGAACCTCATCAATTCAATAAAGAATATGTACTCCCAGATGATACAAGTATTACCATTGGAAATGAAAGGTTTAGATGTCCTGAAGTTTTATTTCAACCCTATTTACTTCGAATTGAAGATCCAGGAATTCATGAACAAATTTTTGAATCAATTATGAAATGCGATCAAAAAATCAGAAAAAATCTTTTTCAAAATATTATTTTATCAGGTTCTTCTTCAATGTTTCCTGGTTTTTCTGATAGACTTCAAAAAGAAATTTATCAACTTTGTCCCGAAAATACTGAAGTTAAAGTCATTGCTGATTCAATAAGAGATATTTCTGTTTGGGTTGGTGGTGCTTGTTTTGCTTTGGATAAAAACAATCAAAAATGGATTTCTAAAAAAAATTATCAAGATTCAGGAGTTTCAATAGTTCATCAAAAATGTCAATGAAAGAAACTATTTATTTATTTAAAGAAAAAATTATTCCAAAAAAAAATTTTTTTGCTTTTTTCCTTTTTTCCTTTTTTTTTTTTCATTTTTTTTTCAACAAAAAAAACCTTCAAATTTATTCAATTCAAAATGTTTAATTTATTAGATTTGCTTTTCAGAAAAGAAACTCTCTTTTTTATTATTGTTTTGTTTTTTATTTTACTTCAAATTTTTTTAAACAAAACAAAAAAAAACACACAAAAAATCCAAAAAGAATTCAAAAATTTATTAAATCAAAAAGATGAGGAAATTAAAAAGAAAAATGAAGAAATTCAAAAGAAAGATGAAGAAATTGAGAAAATGAAATTAGAAATTGAAAAGAAAGATGAAGAAATTAAAAAACAAAATGAAAAAGAAAATGAAAATGAAAAAGAAAATGAAAAAGAAAATGAAAATGAAAATCAGTTATTGAATATTTTTTCAGATTCAGAAATTATTCAAGATATTGAATATGTTAAGAAATTACAAGAATGGATAAACGATAATGAATTCTTTTCTAAAATGAAATTGGGATTTTCAGCAAAAAGAGATGGATTTAATTGTAAAAAATGGCATTCAAAATGTGATAATAAAGGAAAAACATTAGTTATTATCAAAACAAATGATAATTTTATTTTTGGAGGTTTTACTCAAGTTGGATTTACAACTGATAAATCAAAATGGAGAGAAAAAGATAGAAAAGATGATTACGGATACATTATTGATTCAAATGCCTTTATTTTTTCATTAAGAAATGATAAAAATGATAGAAAACCTGATCAATTCTCACTTCAGACAAGCAAACAAGAATTCCCAATTTTTTATCATTTAAATTACGGTCCAAGATTTGGATATGGATATGTTTCAGATTTTTCTTTGAATTCTAATTTGCGAACTGGTTGGTCAGATTTTGGTTATAGTTATAAATCTCCTAATGGAATTAATTGGGATACAAATGAAGCTAAAAGTTATTTAGCTGGTTCTTATGATAAATGGATTGTTGATGAAGTTGAAACTTATTTCATTTAAAAACTTTTTTTCCATTTTTTTTTCAAAATTGGATTTTATTTTAATTTACTTTTAATCAAATTAAATTCTTCAAATCAATAAAATAAGAAACAAATCCGATTTTAAATAATTTCATTTTAATTTAAAAATATTATTAAAAATTTGATAAAAATTTAAATAATTATTATTTATTAAATATAAAAAATAAGAATAGATTTAATTTAATATTTAATTTATAAAATAATTTAAAAATATAATTTAATATTTAATTTTATGTTTAAAATAATAATTTATTGTTTTAGATTTAAATATTTTATTATTTAAATATTTAACATAAAAATATAAAAAATGAGAATATATTTAATTTAATATTTAATTTATAAATTAATTTAAAAATATAATTTAATATTTAATTTTATGTTTAAAATAATAATTTAATGTTTTTAGATTTAAATATTTTATTATTTAAAAATATTTTGAAAATTGATTTTTTTGAAATTAAAATTTTATCTTTTTTTTGAATTAAATTGAATTAATATTAATTTGGAAATTTGTTTTTAAAATTTAAATTTATTAATAATTTTTAAATTCCAAAAAAAAAATTAAATTAAAAATTAAATTAAAATAATTTTCCTTTTTTTTTAATAAAAAAAATTAATAAAAAATAATAATAATTTATTAATAAATTAATTTAAAATAATAAATTAAAAAGAAAATTAAATTAATTATTAATTTAAATTTATTCTCATTTTTTATATAAATTTAATTCCCAAAAAAAGGAAAAAAAATATTTTTTTATTTTCATTTTTTTCATTTTTTTCCTTTTTTTTTAAACACAAAAAACAAAATGGATAATAATAATGATAACCAAATTGAAAATGCAAATGAAATTGAAAATGAAAATCAAATTGAAAATGCAAATGAAAATCAAAATGAAATGAAAAATTTAGAAAAAAAAATAACAAAAAATTTAATTAAAGATTATTCAAACCTTTTAAAAGGAAATTCATTTAAAGATTTTTCAATTTTTGTTGAGAATAAATCAAATCCTTTTGAAATTAAAGTTCATAAATCAATTTTATCTTCAAGATCTCCTTTTTTTAATGAGTCATTAAGACAAGAATCTCTTTCTATTTCTTTAAATCAATTTAATAAAAAAGAAATGGAATCAATTTTAAGTTATATTTATTATGGAAATATTTCTTTTGAGAATCAAGAAAATCTTATTCAATTATTGGAAATTTCAATTTATTTTAAATTAAATTTATTGAAAGAAATTATTCAAAAAAAAATTTCAAATTCAATTAATTATTCAAATTTTTTCCAATTTTTATTCCAAAATCGAAATTTAAATTCAAATGAAATTGAATTAAAATGTTTTGAATTAATAAATCAAAATTTTTCCCAAATTCAAAATAATGAGAATTTATTCAATTTAACTAAAGAAGAAATTATCAAATTTATTCAATTTAAACAAGAAAAAAAAGAAATTTTCCAATTTGATTTTTTTCAATTTTTAAATAATTGGATTGAAAAAAGAAATAAAAGATTAAAATTAAAGAAATATGAACAGAAAATGAATGCAAAGAAAAGATTATTTCATTCTTTTTTTTCATTATTTGATAAAGATTCAATTTCAAAACAAAATTTTGATAAATTAAAACAATTTGATTTTTTTCTTCCAAATTCTTTTTTAGTTGATATTCAAACCCAAGTTATTCAAGACAATCAAAAAGAAAATAAACAAATGAAAAAGGAAATTGAAGATAAATGGAAGAAAGAAAATCAACAAATGAAAATTGAAATTGAAGATAAATGGAAGAAAGAAATTGAGAAAATGAAACCTATTTTTGATAAATATGAAAAGAAAATGAAAGATATCAAAAAGAATTTCCCTCAATTTTCAGATTCAGAAATTGTTAAAGATATTGAATATGTTAAGAAACTAAAAGAATGGATAAATGATAATGATTTTTTTTCTAAAATGAAAAAAGGATTTTCAGCAAAAAGAGATGGATTTGATTGTAAAAAATGGCATTCAAAATGTGATAATAAAGGAAAAACATTAGTTATTATCAAAACAAAAGATAATTTTATTTTTGGAGGATTTACTCAAGTTGGATTTAGAGGAAATTATGATAATTACATTCATGATTCAAATGCATTTATTTTTTCATTAAGAAATGATAAAGGAGATAGAACTCCTGAAAATTTTTCAATTAAACAAGGTCAAGAAAGCTATGCACTTGTTGATAATTCAAATCTTGGTCCAATTTTTGGTTATGGTCGGAGAGATTTGAATTTAAATTATAATTTACAACCTGGTCATTCAGATTTTGGTTCTAGTTATAATCTACCTAATGGAATTAATTATGGAACAAATGAAGCTAAAAGTTATTTAGCTGGTTCTTATGATAAATGGGTTGTTGATGAAGTTGAATCTTATTTCATTTAAAAACTTTTTTTCCATTTTTTTTTCAAAATTGGATTTTATTTTAATTTACTTTTAATCAAATTAAATTCTTTAAATTAATAAAATAAGAAACAAAAAATTAAAAATTATTATTAAAAATTATTAAAATTATTCAGTTATCTTTATTAAAATATTTTATTAATTTTATTAAATTATTAAGAATAATTTTATATTATTTTAAATAAAGAAATATTGATAAAATATATAAGATAAAATTAATTCTAAAATTATTTATTTAATATTCTTGATTTAATTTTTGAAATAAATTTATTAAAATATTTTATTAATTTTATTAAATTATTAAGAATAATTTTATATTATTTTAAATAAAGAAAAGTTGATAAAATATATAAGATAAAATTGATTATAAAATTATTTATTTAATATTTTTGATTTAATTTTTGAAATAAATTTATTAAAATATTTTTATTAATTTTATTAAATTATTAAGAATAATTTTATATTATTTTAAATAAAGAAATATTGATGAAATATATAAGATAAAATTAATTCTAAAATTATTTATTTAATATTCTTGATTTAATTTTTGAAATAAATTTATTAAAATATTTTATTAATTTTATTAAATTATTTAGAATAATTTTATATTATTTTAAATAAAGAAAAGTTGATAAAATATAAAAAATAAAATTAATTCTAAAATTATTTATTTAATATTTTTGATTTAATTTTTGAAATAAATTTATTAAAATATTTTAATAATTTTATTAAATTATTTAGAATAAGTTTTATATTATTTTAAATAAAGAAATATTGATGAAATATATAAAATAGAATTAATTCTAAAATTATTCATTTAATATTCTTGATTTAATTTTTTCATTTTTCATTTTTCATTTTTTTTTAGTTTTTATTTAAATGAGTTCAATTTTAGGTTTAATTTTAGATACAAATATAAAATCTTGGGTTATTTTAGAAAAGAAATACCCAAAAATTAAATTCAAATCATTTCTTGAAAAATTACTTTTATTTCTAAATTCATTTAAAATTTTGAATGAAAAAAACAAATATATAGTTATTGGAAATAATCAATTTAAAACAGAATTTATTTATCCAAATCAAAATGAAAAAGAAGAAGAAGAAAAAAAATCATTTGAAGAATTTGTTGATTCGGTTCAAAAACATCTTTTCACAACACAAAAACTAGCAAAGAAATCACAAGAAAAACAACCAGAAAAATCACTGCTTTCACAAGCGCTTTCAAGATCACTTTGCTATTTAAATTCGGAAATACAAAAGGATTTAGAAAAGGATAAAATACCAAAATTTTTAAAACAAAAAAACATTATCAAGTCAATTTTAACAAGAAACAAACTTGAAAATGAACAAAAAAATACAGAAGAAAAAAAAACAGGAAATATATCAAATCAACAAGAAAAAACTGGAAGAAATGATGAAATCAAAACTGATTTTCTTGCTATTCAACCAAGAATTTTTGTGATCCAAATTTCGAGTGATTCACCTTCACAATATATTCCACTTATGAATTGTGTTTTTGCAGCACAAAAATCACAAATTCCAATAGATGTTTTAATGTTATCATCTCAAGATTCACAATTTCTTCAACAAGCAGCAAAACTAACAAATGGGATCTATTTTCGTCCCGAAATTTTTGATGAATCGCAAATTTTTAAGTTGATGATTTCAACTTATCTTATTGATTCAAATTCTCGTTCAAATTTCCTATTTCCTGAACCTATAAATATTAATAATTCCGCTACTTGTTTCTCTTCAGGAAAAAATATTGAACTTGGATTTGTTTGTTCTGCTTGTTTTTCAATTTTTTCTCAATTTTATCCAATTTGTCCAACTTGTAAATCCAAAATTTCCATTTTAAAACCTTTTTCAAAAATAATTGAAGATGAAAATGAAAATGAAAATGAAATTGAAAATGAAAAAGAAAAATAATAAATAAACCAAAAATTTTTTAAAAAACCAATTTTTTCATTTTTAATTTTTTCATTTTTTCATTTTTAATTTTTCCATTTTTTTCACTTTCTTTTCTTTCCAAATTTTTTGCCTATTTAAAAAAAAATTAATTTAAAAATTTTAATTTAAATATAAAATGTTATCAAATTTAAATCCTTCTTCAAGAAAAACAAGTTTTTTCAAAAGAAAAATTCCCAAAACAGAACAAAAAAAAAGAAAATCAAAAAACCAAAAACAAATTAAAAGAGTTTTATCAATGAGATTAATACATTTCAAAACAAACAAGCCAAGAATACAATTACCAAAAATTAGAAGAAAAAAAATAAAGCAACCTCATAAAATTTATATTATAATTGAAGAAATTTATATTCAAAATAAATTGAATCAAATTGAATTTATTGATCCAAAAAAATTCTTGAATAATAGTTTTTCTCGAGAATCAGTTTTCTCAGAGAATCCATTGGATCCATTGATGATTCCCATGCTAAAAGATTCTAGAAACTTGCTTCCAAATTCTGTTCTAATTGATTCTAATTTAGATCCGATTGAAATCATCCAAAAAAATTTTCAATCGTTTGAGTTTCAAAAATACAATAACAATTTATTATCTCAATCATCAAATTTGGAATTCTTCAATTATTCTAATCAAGTCTTAACTGAAAATCACTTGGAAATGATGTTTCAAAAAGAACTTTGTTATAAACCCAATGAATATTATCTTTTAAATCCAGAATTTTCTCAACAATTTCGAATTAATTTTGTGGAAAAAATATCAAAATTTTGCTGGATTCTAAATTTACATAAGAAAACTTTTTATTATGCATTGAATTATTTTGAAAGATTATTAAATTCAATTCCAAAAATAGTTGTAAATAATTTAAATCTTGTTATAACAACTTGTATTTTTATTGCTTCAAAAATTCAAGAAATTGATGTTCCTTCAATCAATTTTTTCAATCAAATATTAAGTGGAAATACAAATCAAGATCGAAAATCTGAAATTAAAAAAATGGAACTTTTTATTCTTAAAAATCTTGATTATCTTCTAATTCCTCAAACTCCTTATTGTTTTCTTAAATATTTTTTAAATCGTGCTCGTTTTTTGTTTCCTTTGGATAGGCAAAGTGTTTATAGAAAAATGAATCAAAATATTAATTTAGCTCCTGAAGTTTCTTTTGTTTCAGAACACTTTACAATTTTGATTAAAAATCTATTTAATTTAGAGAAGAATAAAAACGATAATTATGATTTAGTTGATGATACAAATTTAAATACAAATACAAATACAAAATCAAATACAAATACAAATTTAAATACAAATACAAAATTAAATACAAATACAAATAGAAATACAAAATTAAATTCAAATTTAAATACAAATTCAAATTCAAATATAAATTCAAATATAAATACAAATATAAATACAAATATAAATACAAATTCAAATTCAAAATCAAATTCAAATACAAATACAAATACAAATTTAAATACAAATTCAAATACAAATTTAAATACAAATTTAAATTCAAAATTAAATACAAATACAAATTTAAATACAAATTTAAATACAAATATAAATTCAAATTCAAATTCAAATTCAAATTCAAATCCAAATACAAATACAAATACAAATTTAAATACAAATATAAATACAAATATAAATTCAAAATCAAATTCAAATACAAATTTAAATCCAAAATCAAATACAAATTCAAATACAAATCCAAATTCAAATTCAAATATAAATACAAATTTAAATACAAATTTAAATTCAAATTCAAATATAAATTCAAATACAAATTCAAATACAAATTTAAATACAAATTCAAATACAAACACAAATTCAAATTTAAATACAAATACAAATACAAATTTAAATACAAATTCAAATACAAATTCAAATACAAATTTAAATACAAATTTAAATACAAATTCAAATACAAATTTAAATACAAATTTAAATTTAAATTCAAATACAAATACAAATACAAATTTAAATTCAAATTCAAATCCAAATACAAATTCAAATTCAAATACAAATACAAATACAAATACAAATACAAATTCAAATACAAACACAAATTCAAATTTAAATACAAATTCAAATACAAATATAAATACAAATTCAAATTTAAATACAAATAAAAATACAAATTTAAAGTCAAATTCAATTTTAGATTCTATTTTTAATTCAAGTTTAAAAATACATCAAAAAAGAAATCCAAATTCAAAATCAAAGATAAATTCAAATTCTAAATCAAATCCAATTTTAGATTCTATTTTTAATTCAAATTCAAATTCAAATTCAAATACAGATTCAAATTCAAATTCAAATCCAAATTCAAATACAAATTCAAATTTAAATACAAATATAAATACAAATACAAATACAAATACAAATTCAAAATCAAATTCAAGATCAATTTATGATTCACTTTTTAATTCAAATTTAAAATTAAAATCAAAACAAAAAAATAAAAGTAACTTTTTACAAAAAATACAAAAAATTATATTAGAAGAAAATAATGGAAATAATGAAAATGACATATCAGAAATAAAATCTACAACTTGCTTTTCCATGACAAGACTTTTTCGCTTACCAAAATTTGCAGAAAAAATTTATGCTTCTTTATGTGAAACAATTAATATTTCACTTTTTGATGAAAAGTCTCTTCATTTTCTTCCAAGTACAATTGCAGCATCTGTTTTGTCTCAATATTTTGTTCGAGATTCAGAACTCAAATTAATTACACGATATTCTTTTGATGATTTAAGAATCTGTAATGAATGGATGTTTAAATATATAAAAATTCCAGTTAATTTTCAACAGGAAAATTCTATTAAAGGAATTGATCCTTTTAGTCGCCATATTTACAATAAAAATAACAATTTTGATCTATTATTTGGAAAAGATATAAAAAAATAAAATTGTTTTTATGATCTAAGATTAATCTAATTTAAATTGAAAAACGAATTTTTAATCAAAAAAAAATTTTTATTTAAAAAAAAAAAGAAAAAATTTTTTTTCATTTTTTTCTTTTTTTTCATTTTTTTCATATTTAAAATGGAAACTGTTAAATTTTATGAATTTTTACCAAATCGTTTATATTTTTTTGGATCTCAAAATTTACTTGATTCAAGTCAATCAATAGATTATTATTTTACAATAGAAACTGAATTTCATTATGATCCTTTTTTATTTGATTTTGGTCCTTTTAATCTTTCTCAATTAACTCGTTTTTGTCGTTTATTACATTCAAAACTTCAAGTATATATTTTATTTTTATTCTTTTTTTTAACGATTATTTTTAACATTTCAAATTCAAATCTAATTAAAATTTAAATTAAAATTATAATTAAAATTAAAATTAAAATCAAAATTAAATTTATAATTAAAATTAAATTTATAATTAAAATTATTATAATTAAAATCATAATTAAAATTAAAATTAAATTAAAATTCAAAATTTAAATTAAAATTATAATTAAAATTAAAATTAAAATTAAAATTAAAATTAAAATTAAAATTAAAATTAAAATTAAAATTATAATTATAATTAAAATTAAAATTAAAATTAAAATTAAAATTTAAAATTAATATTAAAAATTAAATTATAATCAAAATTAAAATCAAATTAAAATTAAAATTAAAAATTAAAAATTAATATTAAATTAAATTTAAAATTAATATTTAAAATTAAAATTCAAAATTTTTATAATTAAAATTAAATTTATAATTAAAATTAAAATTAAAAATTAAAATTAAAATTAAAATTAAAATTAAAATTAAAATTAAAATTAAAATTAAAATTAAAATTAAATTAAAATTGAATTAAAATTAAAATTATAATTAAAATTAAAATTAAAATTAAAATTAAAATTAAATTAAAATTAAAATTTAAATTAAAATTTAAATTAAAATTAAAATTAAAATTAAAATTAAAATTTAAAATTAAAATTAAATTAAAATTAAAATTAATATTAAAATTAAAATTTAAATTAAAATTAAAATTATAATTAAAATTAAAATTAATATTAAAATTAAAATTAAAATTAAAATTAAAAATTAAAATTAAAATTAAAATTTAAAATTTATAATTAAAATTAATATTAAAATCAAAATTAAAATTTAAAATTAAAATCATAATTAAAATTAAAATTAAAATTAAAATTAAAATTAAAATTAATATTAAAATTAATATTAAAATTAAAATTAAAATTATAATTAAAATTAAAATTAAAATTAAAATCAAAATTTATAATTAAAATTATTAAAATTCAAATTCAAATTAAAAATTAAAATTAATTAAAATCAAAATTTATAATTAAAATTAAATTTATAATTAAAATTAAAATCAATATTAAAATTAATATTAAAATTAAATTTTAGGATCCTAAACTTAAAAATAAAAGAATTTTCTTTTATTCACTTTCTGATTCACAAAAATTCACAAATTCAGCACTTTTAATAAGTTCATTTATGGTAATAGTGATGCATAAAACACCAGAGGAAGCATTTAAACCATTTGAAAATTGTGATACATTTGTTGGATTTCGAGATGCATCATATGATCCACCTACATTTTTACTTTCGATTCAAGATGTTTTAAATGGATTATATAAAGCTATACAATTTAATTTTTATGATTGGACTACTTTTTCAATTGAAGAATATGAATATCATGAAAAAGTTGAAAATGGTTATTTAAATTGGATTATTCCTGAAAAACTTCTTGCTTTTGGTTCACCAAGAGATCTTCCTTCTAAATCTTGTTTTTTTGTTGATGAAGAAGATAATGAAAATGAGGATAATGAAGATAATGGAAATTATAATGAAACTAAAAATGATCAAAATTTAGTTAATCAAGAAAATCCAATTATTCCAGAAAATCAAATTAATCAAGAAATTAATCAAGAAATCAATAAAGAAATTAATCAAGAAATTAATCAAGAAATTAATCAAGAAATTAATCAAGAAATTAATCAAGAAATTAATCAAGAAATTAATCAAGAAATTAATCAAGAAATCAATAAAGAAATTAATCAAGAAATTAATCAAGAAATTAATCAAGAAATCATTAAAGAAATTAATCAAGAAATTAATCAAGAAATTAATCAAGACTTAAATAATAAAGAAACTTCAATGAATATTGACCCCTCACAACCTAAAATTGAATATTTCGATGAAAATGATTTAAATTTCCAATATTGGACATCAAGTCAACATCTTGAATATTTTAAAAAGCATAATATTACTTGCATTATCAGATTAAACCTCCCTTTATATGACCCTCAAATTTTTACCAAAAATGATATTTCACATTATGATCTTTATTTTGAAGATGGAAGTGTTCCTTCTTGGGAAATTATAAACTCATTCTTGAATATTGTAGAACAAGAAATTGAAACAAATAACAAAATTGGAACAAATCCAAATGAATTAGAAAATTCAGAACAATCCAAAGACAAAGATCAAGACAAAGATCAAGAAAATCGTGAAAGAGTTGTTGCAGTTCATTGCTTTGGGATTGATACTCAAGTTTTAATGGCTGATTTTTCTTCCAGAAAAATTCAAAATATTCAACCCAAAGATCAAGTTATGGGAATCGATTATTCCCCAAAAAAAGTAAAAACTATTATTCAAGGAAAAGGCAAATTATTTGAAGTTAAAAGAGCTCATCAAGAAAAATATATTGTTAGTGAAAAACATATTTTGTGTCTTCTGTTAAACAAGCAAACAAACAGACAAATTGATATTCAATTCCAAAATGACGATTACTGGTTTTTTTTCCGTTATTTTGATTCTAATCACAATTTAGTTACAAAACGTTTTCCTGTTTTTCAAAAAAATATCGGTATTGAACAGAATGTGATCAATTTCTGTTGGAAAAATCAAACACTTTTTGATTCAAATTTTAATTATCTTGGAAAAAATCAAAAAATGGAAAAATTGATAATTGAAGAAAAAGACTTTTTGGATGTGAAAAGGAATTTTTCACGCGCATTTCTAGAAATGGAATATTATTACAAAAATAATTACGCAGTTGATTTTGGTGATCGTATTGAAATTACTGTTGAAAAATATCTTCAGAAAACAAAAGAATGGAAAAACAATCATTCAGGATATTCATCATTTATGAATCAAAATCAATGCGAATCAAATTGGAATTTGAATCAGAAAACAAATGGAAAAAATCTCAATTTGGATTTGCATGATATTGAAGTTTCTTTATATAAAAAACAGGGAAATTTTTATGGATTTGAATTGGAAGAAAAAGATCCTCGATTTTTATTAAAAGATTATACTGTTGTTCATAATTGTAAAGCAGGATTAGGAAGAACAGGAACATTGATATCAATTTATTTAATGAAAAACTATAATTTTTCAGTTAGAGAAGCTATTGGTTTTTTAAGACTTTGTAGACCTGGTTCTGTTGTTGGTCATCAACAACAATTTTTGGAAAAAATTAGTGATGAAGTTCAAGAATTAATAAAAGGAGGAAAACAAGTTCAAAAGAAAATTAATAAGATTGTTTCAAGTATTAATAATGGATATTATCAAGATTATTTATATGAACAAGAAAATGTGAATGAAAATGTGAATGAAAATTTGAATGAAAATTTAAATCAAAATTTGGATGAAAATTTGAATGAAAATTTGAATGAAAATTTAAATGAAAATTTAAATGAAAATGTGAATCAAAATCAAGAAATTATTAAAGGAGATGAATTGATTGAATCTCAAAAAACAGCTCAACAAATGATAATAGAAAATTTAGAAGAATCTAAAAGAAAACAACAAACTCCAGATCAAACTCCAACTAAAACTCCAGATCAAACTCCAAATCAAACTCCAACTAAAACTCCAAATCAAACTCCAGATCAACCTAAAAATTATAAAGCAATTCTTGCTCATAAAAGAATAGAATTATTACAAAAAAAACAACAACATCATCAAAATCAAAATATTAAAAATCAACAAGAAAATTTAAAGAAATAATTCAAATTTAAAAAAAAAACAAAAAATTTGTTTTGTTTTTGTTTTTGCTTTTTTCTTTTTCTTTTCTCAATAAAATTCTTTTTCTTTTTTTTATTTTTTTTTTTTCGACTTTAATTTAAATTTTATTCTTCTTTTTTTTTTAAATTTGAATACTTAAAAAAAAAATCTAATTAAAAAAAAAATAATTAAAAAAATAAAAAAATACTTTTTTCCAAATCATTCCTTAATTTAAAAACGCGTGGAAATCCAACTCATAAGACAATTAATCAAAATAAATTAAAATTTTAAATTAAAAAAAAATTTTTTTCTTTTTCAATCATTTTTTTTTTTTTTTGGAAAATTGTTTTTTCCTTTTTTTTCTCTTTTATTGTTTATTATTTAAATTAGATTTATGAAAAATAAAAACAAAAACAAAAACAAAAACAAAAACAAAAAAATTTTCAAATGACTTTTAAATTTAAATTTAATCCTTTTGAAAGCTTTAATTATAATCAAAACAATCAAATTTCAAATCAAATTCCAAATCAAAATTCAAATCAAATTTCAAATCAAATTTCAAATCAAAATTCAAATCAAATTTCAAATGAAAAAATAAATTTTCATCAATCAAATCAAATTTCAAATCAAATTTCAAATCAAATTTCAAATCAAATTCCAAATCAAATTTCAAATGAAAAAATAAATTTTCATCAATCAATCCAAAATTCTCAAATAAAACAAAAAAATGAAAATCATGAAATTGTTCAAATTGGAGCAAAAAGTATTTTAATTGATCCAAACGATCCAAGATTATATACTACTCCTTGTAAATATTGGTTTTCTGGAACTTGTAAATTAGGAAACAAATGTAGATTTCTTCATGGAAGATCTGTAAGAATTTAGAAATAATTAAATAATAAATATTAAATAATAAATATTAAATATAAATTAAATTAAATTCTAGTTTGAAGAAGATCCGAGAAGACCTGAATATTTCCTAAAAAATTCCTTAAATAATCCTTATAATCAGAAAATCAATCTTAATTTAAATCCAAATGTAAATTAAATTAAATTAAATTAAATTAAATTAAATTAAATAATAATTTTTATGGAATGATTTTTAGTTAAATCAAAGAAATATTAGTCCTCCTATTAGTAATAATTTAGATCAATTAGAAACAAGCAAAAGTTATAATGAAAATTTATTTCTTATTCCAAATTCAAATTCAAATTCAAATCCAAATTCACCTCCAAAAATTAAATCTCCAAAAATTAAATCTCCAAAGATTAAATTGGAAAAGACAGAAAACCAAAAAGTAAATTTCCAAAGATTTGGAAGACATCCTTATATTCATATTGTTGCAATAGGATGGTCTCAAAATTCAGTGAAAAAATATTCATTTCAACTTTGCAATCTTTTCATTTCTAATGGAATTGATATTTATTTTCAAAAGGAATTTGAAGAACCAAAAAGTAAAACAAAATCAAAATCAAAATCATTTTAATTTAATTATTTTAATTTTAATTATTTTAATTTTAATTTTAATTTGATTTGATTTGATTTAGTTGATATCCAAATCTCAGAAATTCCCAAAATATTTTTCGATTCAGTTGCTGATTATTTTGTTGTAATTAAAGAAAGCAATATTGAAAATTTTACTTGTTTTACAGAAAATTTTCGAGAATTTATTGAAATTGATGTTTTAAGATTTATTGAAGAAATTTGGGTTGATTGGACTAAATCACAAGATATTATTGAAGAAAAATTTGGATTTAAAATTAAAGAAAATATAGATGATAATTATAATAGATCTGAAGTAAAAAAAAATTAATATAATCATTCCAAATTCTAAATAAATAATATTTATTTTAAAAATACAAAAAATAGCTTATTCGCCTTCTTGAAAATCATACAAACCTTAATAATATAAAAGAACAAATTAATAAAATAGAAAACTCAATCCAAATTTTACATTTCGATAAAATTTCTCATCAAAAATTAATTCAAACTGAACAAAGATTAATTCATTTTCATAAAAAATTACAAGAATCTAAAAATCAAATTATTCAACTTGAAACTCAAAAATCTAAACATGAAACTCAAAAAATGAGAATGAAAAAAGGAAAACTTGTTCCAAAATCTTTTATTCCAAAAAATTCTTCTCCTAAAATTCCTGAAGAAATAAAAAATAAATTAATTCAATTAATCGAAAAATTCGTTTTAGAAATTGAAAATATTGGAAATAAATCTTCAAGTTTTTTGCAAAATTCACAATGGAAAATTTACAAATCAGATAATTTACAAAAAGATTTTGATGATATTTATTATTCATTATTTGATCCATTTGAGATTCTTTATGAAAAAACTAATTCCAATCCAAATTCTAAAGAAAATTTTCAAAATCAAAATCAAAATCAAAATCAAAATCAAAATCAAAATCAAAATCAAAATCAAAATCAAAATCAAAATCAAAATCAAAATCAAAATCAAAATCAAAATCAAAATCAAAATCAAAATCAAAATCAAAATCAAAATCAAAATCAAAATCAAAATCAAAATCAAAATCAAATTGAAAATCAAAATCAAAATCAAAATCAAAATCAAAATCAAAATCAAAATCTAAATCAAAATCAAAATCAAAATCAAAATCAAAATCAAAATCAAAATCAAAATCAAAATCAAAATCAATTTTCTTCCTTATTTTATAATTCTTTGAATTTCTCAAAAAATAATCAAAATCAAGATAACTTTTTAGATCAACAAAAAATAAATATCAATAAAAAACCTATTTATGGAAAAATTAGAAAAATTGAACCAAATAAAAATTTGATTCAATCTATGCAACTTAATTCAGAAAAAAATAAAATTAAAAATCAAAATCAAAATATTCATAAATTTCAAAGAAGTAACAGTATAACTCTTGCTTTTCTTGAATTTCAAGATAGAATTAATAGTAATAATCAATATACAAATCATTCATTAAAAGAATTAAATTTGAATCCAAAAAATAATTCTTTTGAAAAATTAAAAAATTAAATAAAATTTTTTGAATTATTTTTCATTTTTCATTTTTCATTTTTTTTAAATAATAAAAAATAATATAAATAAAATGTCAACTTTTCAAATTCTTATAAAAAGAATAACACAATATACACAACAAATAGGAACAAAACAAGTTGATGTTGAATTAGTAGAAAATCATTTAAGAGAAACATATCAAGATTATACAAGAGTGAAAAAAATAGCATTACAAAATAATATTAAAAGAGCATTTAAACAACTTTCACTTTCAAATTCAAATTCAAATTCAAATTCAAATTCAAAATCACAAAAAAATCAAAATTTAAGAAATCAAAAAAGAAGATTTCCAAATACAAAATCAGAATCAATTGATGGATTTGATTCAATTCAAGAAAATACTTCTTCAGATGATGATTTTAATCCAGAAATTAAACTTATGAAAGATGTTGTAAAATTTATTGTTTATTTAAATTCTATTTTATTATTTACAAAAAAATTTTTTTTCTTTTTTTCTTTTTTTTTTAATCTTTCTTAGCAAAATAATTCAATGAATGAAACAATGAGACAAACTTATGAAAAAAATAAATTGAAAAGGAAAAAAGTTACTCAAAAAAAGAATCAATTTCAGAAACAAAAAACAAATGAAAGTAAATTCGATTTTAATTTATTATGGATTTAATGTGGATTTTATTATTAAATTTATTATGAATTTTATTATTAATTTTATTATGTATTTTATTATGAAATTTATTATGAATTTTATTATTAATTTTATTATGAATTTTAATATGAATTTTATTATTAATTTTATTATTAATTTTATTATGGATTTTATTATGGATTTTATTATGGATTTTATTGTGGATTTTATTGTGAATTTTATTATTAATTTTATTATGAATTTTAATTTGAATTTTATTATGGATTTTATTATTAAATTTATTATGGAATTTATTATTAATTTTATTATGAATTTTATTATTAATTTTATTATTAAATTTATTATGGATTTTATTATTAATTTTATTATGAATTTTATTATGAATTTTATTATGGATTTTATTGTGGATTTTATTGTGGATTTTATTATGGATTTTATTATGGATTTTATTGTGGATTTTATTATGGATTTTATTGTGGATTTTATTGTGGATTTTATTGTGGATTTTATTGTGGATTTTATTGTGGATTTTATTGTGGAATTAATTATGAAATTTATTATGAATTTTATTATGAATTTTATTGTGGATTTTATTGTGGATTTTATTATTAATTTTATTATGAATTTTATTATGAAATTTATTATGGATTTTATTATGGATTTTATTGTGGATTTTATTATGGATTTTATTATGGATTTTATTATGAAATTTATTATGAATTTAATTATGGATTTTATTATGAAATTTATTATGAAATTTATTATTGATTTAATTATGAATTTTATTATGGATTTTATTGTGGATTTTATTATGGAATTTATTATGAAATTTATTATTAAATTTATTATTAATTTTATTATGAAATTTATTATGAATTTTATTATGGATTTTATTATGAAATTTATTATGGATTTTATTATGGATTTTATTGTGGATTTTATTGTGGATTTTATTATGGATTTTATTATAAATTTTATTGTGGATTTTATTAAGGGATTTTATTATGGATTTTATTATGAAATTTATTATGAATTTAATTATGGATTTTTATTATTAGAAATTTATTATGAAATTTATTATTGATTTAATTATGAATTTTATTATTAAATTTATTATTAATTTTATTATTAATTTTATTATGAATTTTATTATTAATTTTATTATTAATTTTATTATTAATTTTATTATTTAAATTTTTTTATGAATTTTATTATGGATTTTTATTGTGAATTTTATTATGAATTTTATTATGGATTTTAATTTAATATGAAATTTATGTGGATTTTATTATGAAATTTATTATGTATTTTATTATGAAATTTATTATTAATTTTATTATGAATTTTATTATTAATTTTATTATGGATTTTATTATGGATTTTATTATTAATTTTATTATTAATTTTATTATGGATTTTATTATGGATTTTATTATGAATTTTATTATGAAATTTTATTTTGAAATTTAATTTGAAATTTAATTTGAAATTTAATTTGAATTTTAATTGAAAAAATAGATGTTAAAGAACAAACACCAAAATCATCTTTTCTTATTACTCCAAACGTAAATTTTTCTGATATTGGTGGAATAGAAAATGCACTTCAAGAAGCAAGAGAATTACTTGAATATCCATTACTACATCCAGAACTTTATATACATCTTGGAGTTGAACCACCAAGAGGAATTCTTCTTCATGGACCACCAGGATGTGGAAAAACACTTTTAGCAAATGCTATTGCAGGTGTAATTAAAATATGATTTTTAATTTTGATTTTGATTTAATTTTGATTTAATTTGATTTAATTTGATTTGATTTAATTTGATTTGATTTGATTTGATTTAATTTGATTTGATTTTAATTTGATTTGATTTAATTTGATTTTGATTTTAATTTGATTTAATTTAATTTTGGTTCTATTTGATTTTGATTTTGATTTGATTTAATTTTAATTTGATTTAATTTAATTTTTAATTTAATTTTGATTTTAATTTGATTTGATTTAATTTTAATTTAATTTTAATTTAATTTTAATTTAATTTTGATTTAATTTTGATTTAGGAATTACAAGTTCCTTTTTTAAAAATAGCAGCACCAGAAATTGTATCAGGAATGTCAGGAGAAAGCGAAGCTAAATTAAGGGAATTATATGAAGAAGCGAAAAATTTAGCACCAAGTATAATTTTCATAGATGAAATAGATTCAATTGCACCAAAAAGAGGAACTGTTCAAAAAGAAATGGAAAGAAGAATTGTTGCTCAACTTCTTTCTTGTATGGATGATTTAACAATGGAAAATACTGGAAATAAACCAGTTATTGTTATTGGTGCTACAAATCGTCCTGATTCTCTTGAACCTGCTCTTCGTAGAGCTGGTCGTTTTGATCGTGAAATTGCTCTTGGAATTCCTGATGAAAAAGCTAGAGCTAGAATTCTTCAAGTTTTATCAAAAAAATTAAGATTAGAAGGTGAATTTAATTTTTTAGAAATTGCAAGAAAAACTTCTGGGTAAATTTATAACAAAATATAAATCAAAATTATAACAAAATCAAAATCAAAATCAAAATCAAAATCAAAATCAAAATCAAAATTGGAATTAAAATTGGAATTAAAATCAAAATCAAAATCAAAATCAAAATCAAAATCAAAATCAAAATCAAAATCAAAATCAAAATCAAAATCAAAATCAAAATCAAAATCAAAATCAAAATCAAAATCAAAATCAAAATCAAAATCAAAATCAAAATCAAAATTAAAAATCAATATCAAAATTAAAATCAAAAATCAAAATCAAAATCAAAATCAAAATCAAAATCAAAATCAAAATCAAAATATAAATTAAAATCAAAATCAAAAACAAAATCAAAATCAAAATTAAAATCAAAATCAAAATCAAAATCAAAATCAAAATCAAAATCAAAATCAAAATCAAAATCAAAATCAAAATCAAAATCAAAATCAAAATCAAAATCAAAATATAAATCAAAATCAAAATCAAAATCAAAATCAAAATTAAAAATTATAACAAAATCAAAATCAAAATTAAAAATCAAAATCAAAATCAAAATTCAAAATCAAAATTTAAAATTAAAATTAAAATCAAAATTATAACAAAATCAAAATCAAAATCAAAATCAAAATCAAATCAAAATCAAAATTATAACAAAATTAAAATCAGTTTTGTTGGAGCAGATTTAACAGCATTAACAAAAGAAGCTGCTGTTCTTGCTATTAATAGAATTATTCATCAATTATTTCCTAATAATCTACAAAAAAATCAAAATGAAAATGAATTTCAAAATGAAAATGAAATTCAAATTAATAATGAAAATGAAAATGAAAATGAAATTCAAATTCATATCCAAAATGATTCTATTCAAATGATTGAAGATGATTCAAATGAAATAATTGAACAAAAAAATCTTGAAAAAAGAGTATCAGTTTCAACAAAATTAAAACAATTTAATGAACCATTATCAAAAGAAGTTTTAGAGAAATTAAGTATTACAATGGAAGATTTCAAAGAAGCAATAAAAAAAGTACAACCTTCTTCAAGAAGAGAAGGGTAAATAATAAATATTTAAAGAAGAGATTTTATCAAGAAAAAAATTGGAATTAAAATCAAAATCAAAATTAGAATCAAAATTAAAATCAAAATTAAAATTAAAATTAAAATCAAAATTAAAACCAAAATCAAAATTAAATTTAAAATTAAAATTAAAATTAAAATTAAAATTAATATTAAAATTAAAATCAAAATTAAAATTAAAATCAAAATTAAAATATAAATCAAAATCAAAATTAAAATCAAAATTAAAATTAAAATCAAAATTAAAATTAAAATTAAAATTAAAATCAAAATTAAAATTAAAATCAAAATCAAAATTAAAATCAAAATTAAAATTAAGATTTACAACAATACCTGATGTTACTTGGAATGATATTGGAGCACTTGATAAATTAAGAGAAGAATTAAAAACATCAATAGTTGAACCAATTTTATATCCAGAAAAATTTTCACAATATAATTTAAAAGTAGCATCAGGAATTTTACTTTATGGACCACCAGGATGTGGAAAAACACTTTTAGCAAAAGCAATTGCGAATGAAAGTGGAGCTAATTTTATAGCAGTAAAAGGTCCTGAACTTCTTAATAAATATGTTGGTGAATCTGAAAAAGCAATTCGATTAGTTTTTCAACGTGCAAGAGCTTCTTCTCCTTGTGTTATTTTTTTTGATGAAATTGATGCTCTTTGTCCTCAAAGAGGTCGTGATGGTAATGCTGCTACAGAAAGAATTGTAAATCAATTACTTACTGAAATGGATGGAATTGAAGATCGAAAAAAAGTAAAATAGATTTAAAATTTAAAAATAGATTTAAAAATAGATTTAAAATTTAAAAATAAATTTAAAAATAAATTTAAGATTTAAAAATAAATTTAAAAATAGATTTAAAAATAAATTTAAAAATAAATTTAAAAATAAATTTATTTATAGATTTAAAAATAAATTTAAAAATAAATTTATTTATAGATTTAAAAATAAATTTAAAAATAAATTTAAAAATAAATTTAAAAATAAATTTAAAATTAAATTTAAAAATAAATTTAAAAATAGATTTTAAAAATAAATTTAAAAATAAATTTAAAAATAAATTTAAAAATAAATTTAAAAATAAATTTAAAAATAAATTTAAAAATAAATTTAAAAATAAATTTAAAAATAAATTTAAAAATAAATTTAAAAATAAATTTAAAAATAAATTTAAAAATAAATTTAAAAATAAATTTAAAAATAAATTTAAAAATAAATTTAAAAATAAATTTATAAATAGATTTAAAAATAAATTTAAAAATAAATTTAAAAATAGATTTATAAATAAATTTATAAATAAATTTAAAAATAGATTTATAAATAGATTTAAGATTTAAAAATGAAAAATGAAAAATATTTGATCAAAAAAACATCTGATCAAAAAAAAAAAATTAATTGATCAAAAAAAAAAAATTTTTTTATTTATTAATTAAATTTAATTTAATTCAAGACATATATAATTGCAGCTACAAATAGACCAGATATACTTGATCAAGCAATTCTTAGACCAGGAAGATTAAATAAAAGATTATATGTTCCATTACCAACAGAAAAAGATCGATTTGAGATTTTAAAAACACATACAAGAAAAGTTCCAATTGATCCAAAAGTAAATCTTGAAAAAATTGCACAAGATAAAAGATGTAATGGATTTAGTGGAGCTGATATTGCAGAACTTGTTCGTGAAGCTTCGGTTTTTGCTTTAAAAGACTCTTTATTACTTGAATCTCAAAAAGGTTTAAAAACTGATCAATTTCAAAAAGATTTTCTTGTAAAAGTTAATTTAAATCATTTTGATAATGCTTTCCAAAAAGTTAAACCTTCTGTTTCTTTAAATGATCTTAATGCTTTCCAAACTTTTTCTGATTTTTGAAAAAATTAGAAAACAATTCAATTCAATAATTCAATATTTAATTCAATATTCAATTCAATATTCAATTCAATTCGATATTTAATTCAAAATTCAATATTTAATTCAATTTAATATTCAATTCAATATTCAATTCAATTTAATATTCAATTTAATATTTAATTCAATATTCAATATTCAATTCAATATTTAATTTAATATTTAATTTAATTCAATTCAATATTTAATTTAATATTTAATATTTAATATTCAATTTAATATTCAATTCAATTTAATATTTAATATTTAATTTAATATTTAATATTCAATTCAATTTAATATTCAATATTCAATTCAATATTTAATATTCAATATTTAATATTCAATTCAATATTTAATATTCAATATTTAATTCAATATTTAATATTTAATTTAATATTCAATATTCAATTTAATATTCAATTCAATTTAATATTTAATATTTAATTTAATATTCAATTCAATATTCAATTTAATATTCAATTCAATATTCAATATTCAATTTAATATTTAATTCAATATTTAATTCAATATTCAATATTTAATTTAATATTCAATATTTAATTCAATATTTAATATTCAAAAAAACATTTTGGAAAACAAATCTAAATAGAAAATAAATTATAATAGAAAAATAAATTTATTTTTTTTTTCATTTTTTATTCTCATTTTTCTTTTTCTCTTTAAAAAATGAGTGAAAAAATTAAATTAAAAGAAATAAATTATGAATTTTTAAGAGATAAACCATTTACTCCAAATTTTTTTACTTATTCTGAATTTGATGAAATGGATACAGATGATTTTCAAACATTTAAAACAAGTTTACGTGAAATTATTCATAATTTAAAACATAGTAAACAAAAAAAACCAAAAAAAAAAAGAAACAAACTTTTTTATTTAAAATTTTTTTTTCTTTTTTCTTTTTTAAAAGCAAATTCAATAACTTTTAAAAATTCTCTTTATTCAATTATTGAATTAATTCAAGCAGTAAAAAAAATGAGTTTAGGAACAGAAAAACAAGAAAAGTTATTAATTGATATTGGATTAGAACATATTATAAATGCAATAATAAACCGGTAAATCCAAAAAAAAAACAAAACAAAACAAAACAAAATAATAAATTTAATTTAAAATTTTTTGTTGATTTATTGAATTTTTTTTTGTAGAAGAGACATTGATCTTGATTTTACTTCTGATATTGCAATTCTTTTTCGAGAAATTATAGAATTAATTATTTTAAAAATAAAACAAAGAAAATTTACAAAATTAATAGAATTATTACCAATATTATTTTCTACTTCATCATATTCTTGGGATAATCCACAAAAATTTATTCCATTTGATCGTAATTATAAAAAAAAGCGAGCAATTTATATTAGTCCGTTATCAGAACTTGAATATATTGCTTATAAATCAGATAGTGAATCTGAATCTAGTGATGAAGATGATAATGTATCCGAACAATTTCGTCAATTATCAAATGATAATAAATCAGAAATTGTGATTTATAATCTTTTAAAGATTCCAAAACATTTGAAAAAACCAAATTTTTTATTTGCTACAATTCTTGTTTGTTTTCCAAAACAAAAAACAAAAAACAAAAAACAAAATTAATCCAAAAAAATATATTTAAAAAATTATATTTAAAAATTTTAGTTCACAGATTATAAAACCTCTTTATTTTTATTGGAAAATATTCAACATTTTGGTCACTTAAATGGATTTAATGAATTAATTAAACAAACTGGAAAATTGGAAATTGATACTTTATTAAATTTGGCAAGATTCGTTCATATGGTAAAGAAAAATAAAAATAAATATTAATTATTAATTATTAATTATTAATTATTTTTGTTTTGCTTATGAAAAGATCCGAAATTTTTTTGCTTTTGAATTTGCTCAAGATTTCCTTTCTTCTTATATAGAAAAATTAACAGAAAATTTAGAATTTTTATGGACTAATCCACCAACAAATTTGCCAACTTTTTCAAGAGACTCTTATCGAGTTATTGAAATAATTGATCGACTTGATTGGGTTATAAACAAAAGAAGACATAAACTTGCGCCATCAGTTCTAATAAGTATAGGCCAAAAATCAATTGAACAAGACAACACTTCAACTCAATATTTAGGATGGAAATTCATTTTGGGAGTTCTTCAAATCGCTGATAAATCTCTTCGTAATTTGGCAACATCGAAGGATATTGCATATCCAGATTTGGAGGAACAGTATAATTCTCTTAATGAATTGATTCATAAAATCATCACTTGGTTGTGTGAATATAGATTAATTGAAAAGCAACTATTAAGAAACCCAAAATTTAAATACATTTTTGATCTTCTTTTTAATATTTTATTGCAAATGGCAATCAGAGAAAAAATCCCCAAAATAACCATTGAAATCATTTGGTACTTAATGTTCAACATGGAAAAGGAGCTTTCTCAAATAGAAAAGGAGGTGACCCAAATAATAATCACTGATTTTGGATTCGAAGTTGTTGATCCAGAAATTTATGAAGTTCCAAATTACCATAAAAAAGAAGAAAACTTACAAAAATCAAAAGTGGAAAAAAATAACCAAAAAAAGCAAAAACCAAAAAAAGATTCCAATACTGATAAAGAAAAGGGTGATGACAGCGATGATAGCGATGATTCAACTTCAGTTAGCGATAGTTATGATGAGGACGATGACTACGATTATCAGGTAAAAACAAACAACGAAAATGTACAAGAAGAGCAAAGCCAGCCACAAAATAAATTGGAAATTGATATTTGGCGTATTCTTGCAAATTCAATCTCATTTATTGCGAAATTTGAAAAACCAGAAAATTTGCAATTCATTAACGATCAAGTTGCCAATTTGAAACCAAGTGAATTAACCGACGATGTTATAAAGGTCATTTCCCAGTTTATCGTTTCCTCAGCAACAAGAAAAAAGAAGATTTACCGGATCCAGTATACTTCCCATTGTCTTTATAAACTGTGGGAAATTGTGAAAGAAAATTCAACTTATCCGTTACACATTAAAAATTCAGCCAAAAAGGAAATTCGGAAAATATTGCTGCATCCAGAATGCAGTATTCATCGCGAGTTCTACAAAAGATTGTGCATAAAAAACATCACGAAACACACATCTGTGTTGCTATCTCTTGAAATGCTGAAGGTCATTCTCCTTGTTTTTAAAGAGGAATTAACAGACGAACAAAAACCCAAAAAAATTCGCAAAAGAATTAATCAGTTCGAAAGAAGACACCATTTCCTCAACTTATTTATCAAGGATTTCATTTTTTACAACCAAATAGCAAGTGATTCTGCAGCCAAAATACGGCAAGTTAGCAAAGGAATTTCCCAAATCCAAAAAGAAAACAAAACAGGCGATAATCAAATAATAGCCACATCATTTAATATTGATTTGAAAACAAAATCATTAGTTGGAGAACAACCGCATAGCATGGAAATCAATGGCAGACTCACATTTCTTGATTTTTACATCATGAAATCAACTTTGTATTTGTCATATATCCATTTATCGACACTCTGGGAATTACTTTATCTCAAGCCAATTTCTCCCGAGGAAACAGACCAGTTTTTTCTTTGGATATGCAAATTCGACTCAACAAGAGCAAAATTCCCTATTCAATTTGATGATCTTGATAAATTTTTCCAGGATAATCTTTCAGGAATGAATTTCTTAAAATTAACCATCACCGGTTGGGAAGCCATTCGCAGATTATTTTTAGCTCTGAATAGAACATCAAAACGCATTTTTTTAAACGACAAAATTGATATCCGTTCTCTTACACAAAGTTCAGTGTTCAAATACTCTCTTCAATACTCTCAACTCCTTCATTTTAACGTGATTTGGGAAATTGTTCTCAAAACATCGAATATAGATGTTGCTCAAAATTGTATCGATTTCATTTGCAAACTTTATCTTTCCATTTCTCCCAAAGCAAATAACCCAACAACAACGATTTGGGAAAGTCTTATTGATGTAGTCTTGAATTCCATTGATAAGGCAAACTTTAACTTATCCAGAATTGATATGATCAATGGAGATGAAAAGGAACGTAAAGCAGGAAATGTTTTCCTTCTTCAAATCCAAAGATGCGCTTTAATGCTCGACAATTTTGTTGAGTTATATGTTTCAAAATACCAAACAAGAACAACTGATCCCAATTCTATTGCTTCCCATCGAAAAAAAATGGGGTTTCATCAAGTCAATCTCGATATCAAAGTTGATAGGGATCAATCTCGTAATTTCAGAATTTCTCTTCATGATTCAACAACCATTTCAGAACTCAAACAAGGTATTGCAAACCATTTGAATCTGAAACTGACTGATTTCAGAATTCATTTCCATCAAAACGAACTCCATTATGCCTATGAAAAAAAGACTTTGAGAAATTTAGGAATAACTGGCTCTTCTTTGTTTATTCTTGTTCAATTATTAAATTATTCAGAAAATTATTCAGAACAAAATTATCAAACAATAAATCAAAACCAAAATCAAAATCAAAATGAATTTGAAAATGAAAATGAATTCGAAAATGAAAACAAAAAAAGCAAAAACAAAAATTCTCCAAAAAAAGAAATTAAATCTTCAAATAAAAAAAACCTAAAAAATACAGCAGAAGAAGAACAAAACTCAATTTATCAAAATGAAAGTGATCCTGTTCATCCAAAAAGATTTCCAATAAGAGTTCTTTCCAAAGAGAAAAATTTCCACACTCTTTTTGATTTATTAAATCTTCCAGCAAAAATTTCAGAATCTTTATGGAATTTAATTATCAAACTTCCAACAAATGCAAAAATATTCCTGAAATTTAACAAAATTTCTTCAGAAATTCAAGATGAATATTTATTTTTCCAAGAAGAAAAGACATATCAATTATTGAAAACAGAACATGTATCTGCAAAGGCAAAAGAACTATTCAAAGTTATCCATTTAGATTGGGATGAAGTTTTAAATCCGAAAAAAGGATGGTTCAGTTTCTATTATTCTTTGCAAATTATAGAAGCATTAATGGTTCGTGGAATAAAAACACAACAACAAAACGCAGGTTTTTTCAATGAGAAAAACATCAAGAACGATGAATTTTGCACAAAATTCATTTCCAAAAGAGGGCATGTTCAATTACTTTCTGCTTTTATTACGTTTTGTAATGATATTGCGAATGTCCAAGAACAAAGTGATTCTCAATCCTTTATCGAGAACCATCTTTATATTTTCCCGATCATAACAGTTTTATTGAATGTTCTTGAGTTTACTTCATCAGGAGATTACTTTGATTTCAAATCAATCCCAGAAATGCATCTTAATGAAGAAGTATTTGCGCAAATGATGTTGAATGATAAACAGCTTCCAAAGGAAATTCTTGTTGCCATTCATAAATTATTGAGTTCATTGCCTCAAATCTCAATTTGGGAAAAAATACCTTTTGAATCAGTTGATGATATTAATTATGTTTGTAATGGTGCATGTGGATTATATATTCTTTTGATAACCCGTTTTCCTGATTTGTTTGAATATTCAATGTCCCAAATTCCTTCATTCCAAAAATGGATTATGCAAATTTTATTAGCGCAAAAAAATCCACTTATTAGACGTTCAATCATAAATTTCCTTTTCATTCTCGCAACCAAAACAAATCTAGATTCAAGAAATATTCGTTCTTTACTTCGAGAGAGTGAGCAAAATTCACAAGTTGAATTGAAATCAAAGAATATTGTTTGTTATGGAAAGAATATTCCAATGAAGTTCATTTTCCATCACACAGCTGGTTTACTTTCTCAAATTCATCAATTTGAAATTACTTGTGAAGAATATTTCTCAATGATTGTTCGTTTTATTGAATATATTCAAAAAAATCCTCATCAAAATTTCGAGAAAGAAGATGAAAATGATTCAAAAAAGAAAAACAAAAATAAAAAGGAAAATAAAAACAAAAAGGAAAATAAACAGGAAATGAATATATTTATTAATTATGAAATTGAGGAAGAATCACAAAACCAAAAAGATTCAGTGAATCAAATTCCTTCGATTGATTTGAACCAAATTTTAGAGGATTATGATCCTCAACTAATTGATTTTCTTGTGAATCGAGTGAAAGAAAAACAAGTCATCGAAACGAAGAAAATTCAAGACAATATTCTATATGGATTTCTTCAATTAATAAAGCAAATTTTGCAGAGTTATCCTGAAGAAAAACAAACACGAATTGGAATTCAGCTTGGATTTATTGATGAACTATTAAATACTTGTCTTTTTTCCTTTTTTTCCAACAAGAAACCGAAATGCAAACATCCTTTAACAAGAACTTTAGCAATGGATTTGATTGCTTGTCTTATCAACAATAATCCACAAAACACTCAATTTTTATTTAAATTTCTTACATTACAAGCTAAGCATATCCAGCCAACAAAAGATTGGATTTATGGATTTAAATCTGACAATGAGGAAGAGTTCCAAAGTAAATATGTTGGATTGAAAAATCAAGGAGCAACATGTTATATGAATTCAATTTTGCAACAACTGTTTTTTACTCCAGAATTTCGCAGATATTTTCTTGATGTTCGCAAAAAACATCCTTTATTTTCAAGTTTTGCTAAAGACGATAAACTTCAATCAACTTTTAGCTCCAAAAAGGATCTTATGAAAAAAAATGAATTACCCAAAATTGAAAATGATTCTTCAATAAAAAAACCAACAAAAGAAGAAGAGCTTAAAGAAGCAAATGAAGTTTTTGTTAATTTGCAAACTATATTTGCTTTTCTTCAAGAATCAGAATCAATATATTATGATCCAATGCATTTCTGCAAAGTTTTCAAAGATCCAACAACAAAAAAACCCATAAATGTTCATCAACAACAAGATGCAAATGAATTTTTAAATGTTTTACTTGAAAAAATTGAGAAAAGTTTAGCAAATACAAACAAACGTTATTTATTGAATCAAGTTTTTGGAGGAGAATTAATTCATCAAGTTATTTGTAATAATCATTTTCATTCGTCACAAAGAATTGAACCCTTTTTCACAATTGATGTACAAGTAAAAAATCAGAGGAAATTGGAGGATTCTTTAAATACTTTTGTTCAAAATGATTTATTAAATGGAGATAATCAATATTTTTGTTCTGCATGCAATGAAAAAACAGATGCTTTAAAAAATTGTTGTATCAAAAAGTTACCAAATATATTGATAATTCATCTTAAAAGATTTGAGTTTGATTTTGAAAGGATGGAAAATATAAAAGTTGATACACGTTTTGAATTTCCAAAAGAATTAAATATGAAGCCTTATACATTAGAAGCATTAAATTTACATTTAAATGAAAATGAGAAACAAAATGAAAAACAAAATCAAAATGAAAAACAAAATCAAAATCAAAATGAAAAACAAAAACAAAATCAAAATGAAAATGAAAAACAAAATCAAAATCAAAATCAAAATCAAAATCAAAATGAAAATGAAAATGAAAAACAAAAACAAAATCAAAATCAAAATGAAAGTGAAAGTGATTTATTTAAATCTGACTCAAGTTTATTTCAAAGTAATTTAATCGAAAATGAAAATGAAAATGAAAATGAAAATGAAAATGAAAATAATGATGATGAAATTAAAAATCAGTTTGAAGAAACTGTAGAAAATGATATGATAAACAATATCTTTGATCAATCAAATGAAAATGAAAAAGAAAATGAAAAAGAAAATGAAAAAGAAAATGAAAAAGAAAATGAAAAGAAAAATGAAAATGAAAATGAAAATGAAAATCAAAATCAAAATCAAAATGAAAAAGAAAATGAAAATGAAAAAGAAAATGAAAATCAAAATCAAAATCAAAATCAAAATCAAAATCAAAATCAAAATGAAAAATCTAAAGAATATTACGAATATGAATTGGTTGGTGTTGTTGTTCATTCAGGTTCTTCAAATTATGGACATTATTATTCTTATATTGATGTTGCACCAAGTGAAGAAACATTTTTAATAGAAAATGAAAATGATAATGAAATTGAAATTGAAAATCAAATTGAAAATCAAAATCAAAATCAAAATTTGAAAAAAAAACAAGAGCAAAATATTAATATTGAAAAAGATGAAAGTGTTGGAAATGATTTATTTAATTTATTAAAAAGTGAACCAGAAACAACAACTAAATCACATGATTTATTTGAAAATTCACAAAATTTAGAAGCAAATCAAAAATTCAAACAAAATCCAAAAAAAGCAAATTGGAAAGAATTTAATGATACAAGAGTATCTGATTTCAATTTAAAAAATTTAGAGAAGGAAACATTTGGAGATTGGGAAGATAATAGTAGAAATCAAATACGCCATCGAAGATTCAATGCTTATATGCTATTTTATCGAAGAAAAAAAATACAAATTGAGTTTAAAGAAGAAGAAAAATCAGAAGAAAAATCAGAAGAAAATTTAAAAGATATTCAAGATGTAATTGAACAAATCCAAGTCAAAAATAATTTCCAAAAATTAGAGGAAGATGTTTACGATTATACATATGCAAATTTTATATGGAAAATGATTGAACAAGATCATTCATGGATGTCAAGAATGGATTCTTTTGAAAATTCAATGCAAACAAAACCAGAACAATTAACTTTAGTTAAGTTTTCAACAATATTTTGTTTGAATGTAATTTCTCGAGCTCATGATGCAGCTAAATTTACAGAATGGACAAAACAATTAGAAGTTATTTATCATAATTGGGAAATTGCGAGTAAATGGTTTATTTATAAAATTCTTACTTCAAAATGGTGGAAAAGTTTCTTAATTGAATGTCCTTTTTCTCAAATGAAAGATTCTTTTGTTAATTTACTTCTTGAAGTTTTTAAATCTGTTCATCATTCGGATAAAAATATTTATAATGATTTTATTTCTTTATCTGAATTCCAAAGTGATTTGAAAAGTTTTGGTGAAAATGAAGAAATTTTGAATAAAGATTTTGATTCAAATGAATTGATTGCAAAATCGATTTTGATTCAACTTATAAACAAAATGATAGGAAATGTAAGCAAATTTAAATTAAAAATTAAAAATTTGAATTAAAAATTAAAAAAATTAATTTGATTTGAATTGATTTTAATTGATTTGAATTGATTGTTTTTTTTTTAGGTTCAAAAATATATTAAAGTTGGAATACTTCCTCATCATTATTTACAAGTAATTGAAAATTTTGCTTCACTTGGAAAAGAAGAAATTATTTATCTTTTTTCAGAAAAAACACTAGAAATATTATTTCAATTATTTAATACAAAATGTATGAATGTTCTTTATGAACAAAGAATGCTTGATCATCAAAAGAAAGGATTTTCAATTGAATCGAATAAATATGAAACAGTTGAATCAGTAAAACCAATTCATTTTAAATCAATAGTTGAAATTGTGAGATTAATTATTAGTGGAATTATTTTAAATCAAAATGAAAATCAAAATCAAATTGAAAATGAAAATGAAAATCAAAATCAAAATCAAAATCAAAATCAAATTACACTCCAATTTTTCAAAAAATATAAGGATTTCTTTATTAATATTATTAACCAAAATGTTAATAATAATTCAATTATTCGTTTGATTCATTCTCTAAATTCAACTAATCAAGAAATAACTGAATTTTTTGAAGAAATTTGTTTTAATGAATTACATTCAAAACGATTAAGTGATATTAATATTGAATCTTTTACTGATATTCTTTTTGGAATTTTAAGAATTGAAGAGGATGATAATTTAAAACAAACTCAAAAAATTATGAATAAATTAGCTCAAACAGTTATAGATATAACTTATAATCAAGGTTATGCAAAAATTTTATTTAAAAAAATTATTAATGAAGCTAAAACTCATCCAAATGCAAAGAAATATATTTTGCAAAACCCTGATTTATGGTCTTCAATTGGAAGTCAACTTGGAGCAAATTTAAAATTAAGGAAATAATTTTTTAATTTAAATTTTTTAATTTTAATTTTAAATTGATTTTAATTTAATTTTTTTTCAAAATGTTTTGCTGATCTTTGACAACAAATTACAAGTTCATTTCCATCTAAAGAAAAAGCAGAAGAAACAAAATTATCTGAAAATTTCTTTTCTAAAAAAATATCAAATTTTTTCTTAATAAAAATTTCTAATTTCATTTTGTTTAAACTTTCATTTTTTTGAAAGTGAAATTTTTGATTTGATTCTGAAAGTTTTTTTTCTTTTTGAAAAATAAGTTCAAAAATAGTAACAATAAAAGGAGAAGTTTGAATAGAAAGGAATTTATGATCAAAACTTAATCCAATTGTTTTTAAACAATCAAAATCACTTTTTTCTTCTTGATAAATTTTTTGTTTGAATTTTAATTGCTTTTTAAAAACGTCCCAAATATAAATTGAATCAAAAGATGAAAATAGAACCAAATTCTTTTGAATCCAATGAAGGTTTTCTTTGAAAAATTTGATTAAAAAATTAATTTGTAAAAAATTGTTGTTGAATTTGTTTTTGTTTTGATAAAAAATATAGAATGAAAAAGTAATAGAAATGAGTAAGTAAATAATAAGGAAAAAATAAGATTATATAAAGATGTGTTTAAATTACGAATAGGATTTTCTAATTGTAATTGAATTTCAGGCGAAATTTTAGAATCAGAAGAAAAAGTAAAAAAATCTGTATTCCAAAGAATTAATTGTCCATAAGAATCGCCAGTAACAAAATAGGATTTTGATATAATATTTTCTGTATCTGAAGATTTTGGATTATTTAAAGAAACTTTATCTTTGTTTAATTTAGGATTATTGTATTCAATCCAACAAATTGAAGTGAAAAAAATATTTTGAGACAAAAATTTATGTTTTAATTGATCATCAAGTTTATCAAGATCTAAATAATAACTGAGCTGCATTGAACATAGATCCCACAAGCAGATTACGCCCTCTTTAGAACAAGAGAGCAAAGTGTCTTTAGCTTTTAATTTTTTGTTATTTTTGAATTGTATTTCTATATTTGAATTCCAGTAGATAATTGAAGTTATTTCTTCTTTATGTCTTGAAAGTACATTTATAACCTTTTTCTCTGTTATGCTAACAATCTGTATATTTGGCTCTTCACCCCCTAATGCTATCAGGATATCTTGATATTTTGATAGACTTTCATTTGAACTTGGACAAATGAAAATTCCTTTTGTTAAATTTTTGCCAAGAGAAAAAGGTAAGTTTTCGTAATTTCGAAATCGTGAAAAAAGTGTGAAGTTCTCGTTCTCTTTGTTTGTATAGAATAAAAGTGATTGTGTTGATCCTGTTATTAAAAAAAGATGTGCTCCAAATTCAGATATTTGATTAAAACAAATGGAAATTTTTGGACTTGAATTTTTATGAATTATTTTGTGTTTTTCTTGGAAAATTATTTCTTTATTATTTTCCATTCTTTTTAATTCTGAATTATAAATTTAAAAGAAAATTAAAAATGTGTAAATAAAAAAATGAAAATATAAAATATTTTAAAAATGAAATTAAAATAATTAAAATATAAATTAATAATAAAATATCAATAATTTATTTATTTATATAAATATCTAAACATTTCATAAGTAATATATAAATCAAAATAATATTTAAATAATTAAATAATTAAATAATAAAAATGTAAAATATTTTAATAAAGAAATAAAAATAATTTAAATATAAATTAATAATAAAATATCAATATTTTATTTATTTATATAAATATCTAAACATTTAATAAGTAATATATAAATCAAAATATATTTAAATAATTAAATAATTAAATAATAAAAATATAAAATATTTTAATAAAAGAAATTAAAATAATTAAAATATAAATTAATAATAAAATATCAATAATTTATTTATTTATATAAATATCTAAACATTTAATAAGTAATATATAAATCAAAACATATTTAAATAATTAAATAATTAAATAATAAAATGTAAAATATTTTAATAAAGAAATTAAAATAATTTAAATAGAAATTAATAATAAAATATCAATAATTTATTTATTTATATAAATATCTAAACATTTAATAATTAAATAATTAAATAATAAAAATGTAAAATATTTTAAAAATGAAATTAAAATAATTTAAATATAAATTAATAATAAAATATCAATATTTTATTTATTTATATAAATATCTAAACATTTAATAAGTAATATATAAATCAAAACATACTTAAATAATTAAATAATTAAAAAATAAAAATGTAAAATATTTAAATAAAGAAATTATAAATTAAAATAGAAATTAATAATAAAATATCAATATTTTATTTATTTATATAAATATCTAAACATTTAATAAGTAATATATAAATCAAAACATATTTAAATAATTAAATAATTAAAAATAAAAATGTAAAATATTTTAATAAAGAAATTAAAATAATTAAAATATAAATTAATAATAAAATATCAATATTTTATTTATTTATATAAATATCTAAACATTTAATAAGTAATATATAAATCAAAAACATATTTAAATAATTAAATAATTAAAAATAAAAATGTAAAATATTTTAATAAAGAAATTAAAATAATTAAAATAGAAATTAATAATAAAATATCAATAATTTATTTATTTATAAATATCTAAAACATTTCATAAAATAATTTAAAATAATTAAATAAATAAAAAAATATAAAATATTTTATTTAAGAAATTAAAATAATTAAAATATAAAATAATATTTTATTTATTTATATAAATATCTAAACATTTAATAAGTAATATATAAATCAAAGTATATTTAATTATTTAAATAATTAAATAATAAAAATGTAAAATATTTTAATAAAGAAATTAAAATAATTAAAATATAAATTAATAATAAAATATCAATAATTTTATTTATTTATATAAATATCTAAACATTTAATAAGTAATATATAAATCAAAATATATTTAAATATTTAAATAATTAAATAATAAAAATGTAAAATATTTTTAAAAAATTTTAAAATAAAAAGAAAATTAAAAATAAAAAAATTAATAAGTAATATAAAATATCAATATTTTATTTATTTATATAAATATCTAAACATCAATAATTTATTTATTTATAGTAATATATAAATCAAATATTTAATTATTTTTAAATAATTAAATAGTAAAATGTAAAATATTTTAATAAAGAAATTAAAATAATTAAAATATAAATTAATAATAAAAATATAAAATAATTTTAATAAAGAAATAAAAATATATAAATATCTAAAATTTAATAATAAAATATCAATATTTTATTTATTTATATAAATATCTAAACATTTAATAAGTAATATATAAATCAAAATATATTAATTTTGGAATAAGAATTTTTTTAAAAAAATTTAAAAATCATTTTTTTTTCATTAATTTTTTTTCAAAAAGAAAAAGAAAAATAAACAGAAAAAAACAAAGAAAAATAAATAAAATGGAAGAAAAAAAGAATAAAATTGGAGGATGGTTTAAAATACATCAATTAGTAAAAGAAGGAAATTTAGAAGAATTAAAAGAAGAATTAAAAAAACCAGAAACTAACGTTAATGCACAGAAAGCTGATGGATGGACTCCTTCTCATTTAGCCGCTTTAAATGACCGTTTAGATTGTCTTGTTGAGCTTGTTCGTTATGGCGCTAATCTTCATATTCAAGATAAAATTGGAAAAACTCCTTATTCTCTTGCTCTTTCTCAAAATAATTTTTGTTTAAAATTTATTCTTGTAAATTTTGCCTTTTTTCTTTTTGGAAAAAAAAATTTTTTTATATCAAACTTATTCAATTAAATTTATTTCGAACTTATTCAATTAAATTAATAATTAAATTTATATTAAAATTTATATTAAAATTTATAATTAAATTTATAATAAAATTTATATTAATATTTATTTCAAAATTTATTTCAAAATTTATTTCAATATTTATTTCAATATTTATATTAAAATTTATATTAAAATTTATTTTAAAATTTATTTTAAAATTTATTTCAAAATTTATATCAAAATTTATATTAAAATTTATATTAATATTTATTTTAAAATTTATATTAAAATTTATATTAAAATTTATTTCAAAATTTATTTAATATTTATTTCAATATATCAATATTTATTTTAAAATTTATTTCAAAATTTATTTCAAAATTTATTTTAAAATTTATATTAATATTTATATTAAAATTTATATTTCAATATTTATTTAATATTTATTTTCAATATTTATTTCAAAATTTATATTAAAATTTATTTCAAAATTTATTTCAATATTTATATTAAAATTTATTTCAATATTTATTCAAAATTTATTTCAATATTTATTTCAAAATTTATTTCAAAATTTATATTAAAATTTATTTCAATATTTATTCCAATATTTATTTCAAAATTTATATTAAAATTTATTTCAAAATTTATTTCAATATTTATTTCAATATTTATTTCAATATTTATTTCAAAATTTATTTTAATATTTATTTTAATATTATATTAAAATTTATTTTAAAATTTATTTCAATATTTTATTAATATTTATTTTAAAATTTATTTCAATATTTATTTCAATATTTATTTATTTAATATTTATTTCAATATTTATTTCAATATTTATTTCAATATTTATATTAAAAATTTATTTCAAAATTTATTTCAATATTTATATTAAAATTTATTTCAATATTTATATTAAAATTTATTTTCAAAATTTATTTCAATATTTATATTAAAATTTATTTCCAAAATTTATTTCAAAATTTATATTAAAATTTATATTAATATTTATTTCAATATTTATATCAAAATTTATATTAAAATTTATTTCAAAATTTATATTAATATTTATTTCAAAATTTAATTAATATTTATTTCAATATTTATATCAAAATTTATATCAAAAATTTATATTAAAATTTATATTAATATTTATTTCAATATTTTATTAAAATTTATTTCAAAATTTATTTAAAATTTATATTAAAATTTATTTCAAAATTTATTTCAATATTTATATTAATATTTATTTCAAAATTTATTTCAAAATTTATATTAAAATTTATTTCAAAATTTATATTAAAATTTATATTAAAAATTTATATCAATATTTATATTTAAATTTATTTCAAAATTTATTTCAAAATTTATTTCAATATTTATATCAATATTTATTTCAAAATTTATTTCAATATTTATTTCAAAATTTATTTTAAAATTTATTTTAAAATTTATTTCAATATTTATATTAAAAATTAAAATTTATATCAAAATTTATATTAAAATTTATTTCAATATTTATATAAAATTTATTTCAATATTTTATTAAAATTTATTTTCAAAATTTATTTCAATATTTATTTCAATATTTATTTCAATATTTATTTCAATATTTATATTAAAATTTATTTCAATATTTATTTCAAAATTTATATTAATATTTATTTCAATATTTATTTCAAAATTTATTTCAATATTTATATTAAAATTTATTTCAAAATTATATTAAAATTATAATTTATATTAAAATTTATATCAATATTTATATTAAAATTTATATTAAAATTTATATTAAAATTTATTTCAATTTATTTATTTCAAAATTTATATTAAAATTTATTTCAATATTTATTTCAAAATTTATATTAAAATTTATATTAAAATTTATTTCAATATTTATTTCAATATTTATAATCAATATTTATATCAATATTTATTTCAAAATTTATTTCAATATTTATATCAAAATTTATATTAAAATTTATATTAAAATTAATATTAAAATTTATTTCAATATTTATTTCAATATTTATTTCAATATTTATTTCAATATTTATATCAATATTTATATTAAAATTTATATTAAAATTTATATTAAAATTTATATTAAAATTTATATTAAAATTTATATTAAAATTTATATCAAAATTTATATTAATATTTATAATAAAATTTATAATCAAAATTGATATTAAAAATTTATTTCAATATTTATATTAATATTTATATTAAAATTTATATTAAAATTTATTTCAATATTTATTTCAATATTTATTTTAAAATTTTTATTAAACTTATTTCAATATTTATTTTAATATTTATTTCAAAATTTATATTAATATTTATTTCAAAATTTATATCAAAATTTATTTCAAAATTTATATTAAAATTTATATCAAAATTTATATCAATATTTATATCAAAAATTTATATCAATATTTATTTCAAAATTTATTTCAATATTATTTCAAAATTTATTTCAATATTTATTTCAATATTTATTTCAAATTTATATTAAAATTTATATTAATATTTATATTAAAATTTATATTAAAATTTATATCAATATTTATATTAAAATTTATATCAAAATTTATATTAAAATTTATATTAAAATTTATATTAAAATTTATATTAATATTTATATCAATATTTATTTCAAAATTTATTTCAAAATTTATTTCAATATTTATTTCAATATTTATTTCAAAATTTATATCAAAATTTATATTAAAATTTATATCAAAATTTATATTAAAATTTATATTAATATTTATTTCAATATTTATTTCAATATTTATTTCAATATTTATTTCAAAATTTATATCAATATTTATATCAAAATTTATTTCAATATTTATATTAAAATTTATATTAAAATTTAAATCAAAATTTATATCAAAATATTTAAAATAGGAAAATATGACACTCTCAGAAACATTTGAAAAAATTAAATCAGGAGAAGAAATTGAAATGACAAAAGAAGAATTAGAAGAAAGAGATCAAGAAGGAGCTAGTATTTTACACATGGCATGTATTTTTGGAAGATACGAATTAATAGGGAAATTAATAGGAAAAGGAATACAAGTAAATGATCGTGACAAGCATGAAAATACAGGGATACATCATAGCTGTGTATATGGATATCGGGAAATAGTATCTTTATTAGCTGGCGTTGGAGGAGAAATTGATGCAATAAATAGCAAAAACATGACACCTTTACTTTTAAGTTGCCGATTTGGATTTGCTGATGTTGTCAAGTTATTGATTCAAAAAGGAGCAGATTTGAAAAAAACAAGCAAAAATTTGACAAATGCAATTCATTATTCATGTTTCAACGGAAACGAAAATTGTGCACAAATTCTTTTGCAAACAAAAACAGCCGTTGAAATGATTAATTCGCAAAGAGTTGATGGTAAAACACCTGCTCATTTGGCTGCTCAACATGGACATCTCAAATCACTGCAAATACTCTGTTCATTCGGTGCAGATCTATCAATTGAGGATAAAAATTCTGATACTCCGTTTACTTTGGCAGCTTTAAACAAACAAAAAGAGATTATTAAATGGATATTGCGAACGAGAGAATCTGTCTATCAAAGTCAATCTAAACAGTCTCTAATTCATTTGTTTGTTAATTCGAATGACTTTGACATGCTCAAACTTCTTCTTTCAAGTTCCCGTTTTGATGTCAATGTCAAAGATAAAGATGGAAATTCACCAGCTCATTTGGCTTGTAAAAATTCTGCTTATGAATCTCTTGTTTTATTGTTAAAATTTGGTTGTGATATTCATACTAAAAATAATGAAAATAAATTTCCAAAAGATTTGTGCACTGATTTTAAATGTTCTGATTTGATTTCTGTAAATTTAATTTAATTCAATTTAATTTAATTTTGAAAATTTCATGTTAAAAAATTTTTATTTTCATTTTGAAAAATTTCTTCAAACAAGAAAGCAGAAAATCATAAACTTTTCCCTTCTAGAGTTCAACAATTCGAATGCACTTCTCGAAAATCAACAGCATTAACATTAGTTTGGTCACAACCACGTTCACTTGAAAAAATATCATCTTATTTAATTGAATTAAAATCAGAAAATGGTCCAATTATATCCAAACTTCTGAAATCAAAAACACATGATATCACTGTGAGAAGACTTCTTCCCAACACATTGTATTCATTCAAAATTCGAGCTCAAAATGAATTTGGAATGGGTGAATGGTCGAAAAAACTATTATCATGTCAAACAGGTTCACCAACAGTTCCTGATACAATTGTTGAGATTTTTCTCAAATCAAGAAATGAAGACTCTCTTATTATCACTTGGACTCCTCCTGAAGATAATGGAGACCAAATTACAGAATATGAATTTGAAATTACAAATGTTTCTAAAGGCTCTTCTAATATTCATAAATCAAATAGTTCATTACCTCAATTTTGTTTTCAAAATTTAAATCCTGATACTGAATATCTTATTAGAGTTCGTTCAAAAAATGCAATTGGTTGGAGTCAATGGTGTATGGAAGAATCTTTTAGAACAAAACTTCCTTCAAAAAATTGAATTTTGTGGAATTTGATTTTTTTTTTAAATAAACAAATTGAAATTATTTCTTTCTTGTTAAAGTTGTTTTTTTATTATTATTTTTTTTTTTTTAAAAAATTAAAAAGTTAATTCATGTGACTTGGATAAATGAATATATATTTTTGTTCTTCAAAATTGGAAATTTCAACTGAATCATTACTATTACTATTATTTAAAACTGCTTTGAAAAAAGGAAGAATTTGATGACCAGGAACTAAAGGAATAACATTATAACATAATAAACGAGTGCTTCTTGGAAGAACAGCCAATTCAACTTGTTCCAAACCATTAAGAACAAAATCAGGATTTGAAATCAACCGAATTTGAATAAATTGGATATTATTAGAATTATTAATGATTTGGAAATGAAACAAAATTGTTGATCCAACAAATCCTGTTTGAGGAAATTTACTTTTGATGATAATATCTTGTAATTTATGTAATTGATCAACAATTGGATAATTTAATATTCCAATCAAATGATTTTCTTTCCATTCATCAGAATAATAACCTGATCTTTTAACAGTTTCTTTTTCTTTTTCTTTTTCTTTTTCTTTTTCTTTCAAATTTTCATCTTCAATTTCCTTCGTTTTTTTAAATAACATTTCTTCAATTTCTGATTTATTATTCCTTTTCAAATTATTACTTAATAAATGAATCAATTCCGAAAATTGATGTAAAATTGGATTTTGCAGATCATCTTGAACTCTTTTCAAATGTGTTTCAACAAAACCAAAATTTTTTTCTGTAAAGAAATCTTTTTCTTGATCAAAAAAGAAAGAAGAATGAATTGAATAAGTTTCTTTTTGCTCAATTATTTGAGGTAAAAATGCACCATGAACATTTTTTGATTTGCGAATAAAATTTGAGTTCAAAATCAATTCAACTTCTTGCAAATTGATTTGGAACGGAAGTTGGGATAATAAATCACACCAAAATACTCCCAATGATTGATCCATATCCAAATCAAGTTTAGGGAACTGCCAATCAAATACTAACTGAAAAGGATTGACAAATTCAATTTGAAATTGTTTTGAAATCAATCTGTTGTATTTCAAGATTGTTTGGAATTTAATATCCACATTGATCGTGATTTTCCTTGCAGCATTGCTTTGAATGCAGAAAAGAATAAAGTATTCATTATGCGGAGGGATTTCTGGAAGAACAAAATTCTCGAATATTTTGTTTGGAGATTGAAGAATTTTAAGCGAATAAACTACTTCAAATGATTGTATATTGATTTCTCCTGACGAGATGTGTTCATCATCACTTTGAATAATTAATTTAACAGGAAAGAATTCATTGATTATTGCTGGTGGGTCGTATTCAAATAATATTGTGATTTCTGGTTGAGGAATTGTGATTTGAAGAATGTTTCTTAAAGGAAATTTCCACATCAAAATTTTTTCCTCTTTTTCCATTTGGATTGGATCCCATGCAAATATAATTCTTTGTTGGTTTTCTTTTCCATAAACTAATTCGATTGAATAACATTGTAAATTTCCTCCAAATTCTTTTGCCTTATTTTTAAATTCAAGTATTTTTTCTTTTTCGGGTAATAATTCAATTAGATTTTCTTTATTATTTTCACCAACATCATAAGAAGCAATATTGAATCTGATGAAAATATTTTGGAAAACAATTGGATTAACAAAATGTGAGATTAAACGAACTCGAAAAACAATGGGATGATGTTGATAAACTTGTGATTTTAGAAAGTGACTTCTGCATGAGATTAACTTGTTTAATGGATTTTTATCATTCATTACGATTATTTTTTGTTCTGGAATTGGAGTGATTGGAATTTTTTGAGGATTCTAGAGGGGAATTATTTTTAAAATGAATTAAAATATTGAATTGAAAAATTATTTTTAAAATGAATTAAAATATTGAATTGAAAAATTATTTTTAAAATGAATTAAAATAATAAATTAAAATTATTTTTAAAAATGAATTAAAATATTGAATTGAAAAATTATTTTAAAAATGAATTAAAATAATAAATTAAAAATTATTTTAAAAATGAATTAAAATAATAAATTGAAAATTATTTTTAAAAATGAATTAAAATATTAAATTAAGAAATTATTTTTAAAAATGAATTAAAATATTAAATTAGAAATTATTTTTAAAAATGAATTAAAATATTGAATTGAAAATTATTTTTAAAAATTATTATTTTTAAAAATGAATTAAAATATTGAATTGAAAATTATTTTTAAAAATGAATTAAAATATTTAAATTAGAAATTATTTTTAAAAATGAATTAAAATATTAATTGAGAAATTATTTTAAAAATGAATTAAAATATTAAATTAGAAATTATTTTTAAAAATGAATTAAAATAATAAATTGAAAATTATTTTTAAAATGAATTAAAATAATTGAAAAATTATTTTAAAATGAATTAAAAAATTAAATTAAAAAATCGCATTTTAAAAATGATTTTAAACAATTGAAATTATTTTTAAAATGAATTAAAATATTAAATTGGGAAATTATTTTTAAAAATGAATTAAAATGTTGAATTAGAAATTATTTTTAAAATGAATTAAAATATTAAATTGGGAAATTATTTTAAAAATGAATTAAAATATTAAATTAAAATTATTTTTTAAAATGAATTAAAATATTAATTAGAAATTATTTTTAGAAATGAATTAAAATATTAATTAGAAATTATTTTTTGAATTAATTAAAATATAAAATTGAAAATTATTTTTAAAATGAATAAATTAATAAATTGAAAAATTATTTTTTTCATTCTTTTTAAAATGTACAAAAATCGCATTTTGAAGATGATTTTGAACAATTAATCTTGTTTCTTTTGGAAGAGATAAATCAGGATTATTTAAATTCAAAAGAGAAAAGAGTAAAACTTTCCAATCATTTAATTGAATTGAACATTCAAATAAATATAATAAATTTTTTGATAATAAACAATTCCAAGAATTTGGAATCATATTATTAACAAGATGTTGAATAAATGGTGAAGCTTTTTCAAATAATAAATTTTCAAAATATTGTTCAGCAACTAGTTCTAAAATATGAGCTTGAATTCCTTTATGATTTTTTTGAATATCAAAATTAAAATGATATGCCATTTTGAGTAATACTAAATTATTTGAGAAATGATCAAATTGGTCTTCTCTAATTAATTCTTTGAGTAAATCCTTCATAGCTAAATTAAAATAAGTTTGGAATTAAATTAAAATCAATTTGAAATAAATTTGAATTGAAATAAATTAAATTTGGATTTAAAATAAATTTGAATTTAAATCAATTTAAAATAAGTTTGAAATTTGAATTAAATTAAAATAAATTTGAATTTAAATAAATTTGAAATTAAATAAATTTGAATTTAAATAAATTTAAAATAAATTTGAAATTTAAATTGAAATAAATTTGAATTTGAAATTTAAATTGAAATAAATTTGAATTTGTAATTAAAATTGAAATTTAAATCAAATTGAAATAAAATTGAATTAAAATTAAATTAAATTTGAATTTATACATAAACTAAAATTAGATTTCCCAATAAATTCAATATTTTCTAAATCTAAAGTGCTCTTAGAAAAAGTTGTTTTAATGGGAAAATTCAAATCAGTTTTTTCAATTTCAGATTTAAATTTAATCAATAAATTCTTGACACAATGAGTTCTTTTAATAGCATATTTAGCAGCAATATAATAATAAAAAGAGATATTTTTAAAAGGATCAGGAGAAAGTTTTGTATTTTTGATACCGAATTTTTCCCACAAAGAAGCAAAAAATTGAAATTGTTGAGAAATATATTGAAAATGTTCAAAATCTCTTTCTGAAATTGGGAATCGATATTTTTGATAAATATTCATATGATTTCTAAATTGTTGAATAGCAGAATCGAAATCATTCATTTCGAAATAATTAGTGATGATCTTAATAGTTAAAATTTCTGCAAAAACTTTAATTTCCGTTAAAGTTGTCATTGTACTAACAACTTCTCTTAAATTTTTATAAGATTTTAAAAAGTTTTCATTTGCTTTTTGTAAATCACCCATGCATTCAAAATAAAATCCACATTTAAAATAGTTTCTTGTTGATAACATTGAGTTAGATCGTTTGCTTATGCTTTCTTGATATTTTCTTATTCGATTTGCTTCTTTTTTGTATGCTCGATTAGATAAATTTTGTAATTCACTCTCAATTTTGGTTTTGATTGCTTGTTGGAAACTCATATAAAGTATTCCTGTTCCTCTTTTATGATCAAGTTGTTTTTTAATTGTTGTTAAAAAATCTTCAAACGGTGGTGCTTGTTCTAATTTTTTTAAAAATCTTCAATTTCAATTATAATTTTAATTTCAAAATGAATTTTTAATTTCAAAATGAATTTTAATTTCTTTAAATGAATTTTAATTTTTATTTTAATTTTAAAATGAATTTTAATTTTAATTTCAAAATGAATTTTAATTTTTAATTTTAATTTTAATTTCAAAATGAATTTTAATTTCAAAATGAATTTTAATTTTAATTTCAAAATTTTAATTTTAATTTTAATTTCAAAATGAATTTTAATTTTTAATTTTAATTTTAATTTTAAAATGAATTTTATTTTAATTTTATAAATGAATTTTATTTTAATTTTAATTTTAATTTTAATTTTAATTTTTAATTTTAATTTTATTTTAATTTTAATTTTAAATTTTTATAAATGAATTTTATTTTAATTTTAATTTTAATTTTAATTTTAATTTTAATTTTAAATTTAATTTTAAATTTAATTTTAATTATAAATGAATTTTTGGATTTAATTTTAATTTTAATTTTAATTTTAATTTTAATTTAATTTTAATTTTAATTTTAATTTTTAAATTTAATTTTTAATTTTAAAAATGAATTTTAATTTTAATTTTAATTTTAATTTTAAATTTTAATTTTTAATTTTTAATTTTAATTTTTATTTTAATTTTAATTTTAATTTTAATTTTAAATTTTAATTTTAATTTTAATTTTAATTTTAATTTTTTTAATTTTAATTTTAATTTTAATTTTAATTTTAATTGATGTATTAAATTGTAAATTGTAAAAAAAAAGTTATTTTGGAAATTTTTGCTTTTTTTTTTGTTTAGAAAAGAATAAACATACGACTTCGAAAACGAATTGCTAACAAAATAAAAATTTTAAAATTACGAGATTTTTCAATTTCCAATAAATTTTGAACTAAAGTTTTAACTTCAGTTTGAGTTTTTTCAATAGATTCAACATCATGAAGAGAAACAACAACAGAAGGAATTTGATAAATATGTTTTAACAACCATTTTGAGTGAAGAATTCCTTCAGGTTGACGGATTTCTGTTTGTGTGTTCTTGATTTTTTGTGGTTTAATTTCTTGATATTTTATAAACCTAAATTTGTTTTTATAAATATCTTGAAATAATTCTAAATGTTCATCTTTTCCTATAAAACTTATTAATGGTAATGGTCTTGTTATAATTTCTTTCGGATAAATTTCCATTTTTAATTTTTAATTTTTGAATTTTTGAAATGAAAAAATGAATTTGTAAAATTTTAAAAAAAAAAATTGTTTCTTTTTTTTCATTTTAAAATTAAAATTCATTTTATTTTTCATTTTTTTCTTTTTAAAAATGATGAATGAAATTTTATTTTTTGGTTTAAATAAATATCTAAATTTTATCAAAAATAAACCAAATAAAATAACAAAACCAATTCAATTTAAATTTGAAAATGAAAATGAAAATGAAAATGAAAATGAAAAACAAATTAAACAAATTTCATCAGGTTTCTTTTCAACAATTTTCCTTTTTAAAAATGGAAAAGCAATAGAATATTTATTACAAAATTCAAATCAAAATCCTTCAAAAATCCAAATTGAAGAAAATATTCAAAAAGTAACTGTTGGTTTTCAAAATAAAGCTATTTTAACAATAGAAGGAAATGTATTTGCCAAAGGAGAATATATTAATCCAGAAAATACTTATGAATTTATCAATATTTCATCATTAATTGAAGATAAAAATGATAGAATAATTCAAGGTATTGTTTCTGGAGCTTGTTCAATTTACTTATTAACTTCAAATCAAAATGCTTATGGAATTGGTTCAAATGAACAAGGTAAACTTGGTTTTGATTCTAGAACACTTAAAAAAACAGAAAAACCAATTTTAATGATGAAAAATGTTTCTAAAATATTTTCAGGAAATTCTTCATTTCATGTTTTTCTTTTAAATTCAAATCAAGAATTATTTGGATGCGGTAATAATGGATATGGTCGACTTGGATTAGGAAAATCAAAAAGAAGAAACCAAAATCCAAAAATTAACCAAAATCCAAAATATTCCAAAAGGTAAAATAATTGATATTCAATGTGGATATTCTTATTCAATAATGTTGATTGAAAATGAAAATGAAAATGAAAATCCAAAAAGAAAACTTTATTCATGTGGTTATTATGAATATAATGGACTTGGCAAAAATGAAAATACTTATGAATTTACTGAAATCAAATCATCTTTATTTGAAAATGATAATATTCTTGAGTTTTCTGTTGGAAGAGAACATAATTTGATTTTAACTTCCAAAGGGAAACTAATAGTATTTGGAAGTAATTTTTGTGGTGAATTAGGAACTGGAAATACAAAAGATGAACCAATTCCAATTCAAATTGAACTTCCTAAATTAAGATTTAATGAAGATATTTCTAATTATCATATTTCTTGTGGTGATTACAAATCATTTCTTTATTATTCTCTTCCTTCTTTTTCCAATCTTGAAGAAGATTTGATAAAATTATTTGAAAGAAAAGAATTTTGTGATATTTCATTTAAAACTGAAAATGGAGAAATAATTGAAGCTCATAAATTAATATTGAAATATAGATTAAAACAAAATCAAAATGAAATTGAAAAACTTAAAGAAATTATTTCAAAAAAATCAATTAAAGAATCAAATCAAATATTTGAAATGATTTATTCAAACAGAATAATAAATCCAAAATTATATTCTGAAATTAAAGAAATTATAAATTCAAATGAAAAAATTGAAGAAACAATGAAAAGAATTTATTTAAATGAAAATGAAAATGAAAATGAAAAAGATTTTATAATTGAAAGAAAAGAAAAGAAATATAAATTTCCTAAATTAATATTAATAATGAGAAGTGAATTATATCGAGGAATGTTTTTATCTGTAACAGAAGATAAATCTAATAAAGTTACAGATTATAGTGAATTAAGTAATAAATCATTTCAAATATTTGAATATTGGATTTATTCAAATCAAATTAAAGATGAAATTGAAATTACACAAGAAATAATTGAAGAACTTCAAATTGGAATTGATTATTTTCAATTAAATCAAACAAATCCAAATTTATTTGATTTATTAATTAATCAAAATAAATTTAAAAATCAAAATTAAAATCAAAATCAAAATCAAAATCAAAATTAAAATTAAAATTAAAATTAAAATTAAAATTAAAATTAAAATCAAAATTAAAATTAAAATTAAAATCAAAATTAAAATTAAAATTTAAATTTAAAATTAAAATTAAAATTAAAATTAAAATTAAAATTAAAATCAAAATTAAAAATCATTTTTCATTTTTTTCATTTTTTTCATTTCAAAAATGAATGATTGTTTATTTTTTGGTTTAAATAAATATCCAATTCTTATCAAAAATGAATTAGATGAAATAATAAAACCAATTCAATTTATCAAAAATGAACCAAAAATAACAAAAAATGAAAATGAAAATGAAAATGAAAAATGAAAATGAAAACAAATAAAACAAATTTCATCAAGTTTCTTTTCAACAATTTTCCTTTTTAAAAATGGAAAAGCAATAGAATATTTATTTCAAAATTCAAATCAAAATCCTTCAAAAATCCAAATTGAAAATATTCAAAAAGTAACTGTTGGGTATGATATCGAAGCTATTTTAACAATAGAAAGAAATGTATTTGCAAAAGGAAAATATATTAATCCAAAAAATCCAAATGAATTTATCAATATTTCATCATTATTTGAAGATAAAAATGATAGAATAATTCAAGATATTGTTTCTGGAAATAGTTCAATTTACTTATTAACTTCAAATCAAAATGCTTATGGATTTGGTGCAAATTATAATGGCCAACTTGGTTTTGATCCTAGAACACTTAAAAAAAAAGAAAAACCAATTTTAATGATGAAAAATGTTTCTAAAATATTTTCAGGAAATTCTTCAAATTCTGTTTTTCTTTTAAATTCAAATCAAGAATTATTTGGATGCGGTGATAATGGATATGGTCAACTTGGATTAGGAGAATCAAGAAGAAAAGAAACAAATATCTATAAATTAACCAAAATCCAAAATATTCCAAAAGGCAAAATAATTGATATTAAATGTGGATTTGTTTATTCAATAATGTTGATTGAAAATGAAAATGAAAATCCAAATCCAAAAAGAAAATTTTATTCGTGTGGAGATTATCAGTATAATGGGCTTGGCCAAAATGAAAATACTTATAAATTTACTGAAATCAAATCATCTTTATTTGAAAATGATGATGATATTATTGATTTTTCTGTTGGAGTATATCATAATTTGATTTTAACTTCCAAAGGGAAACTAATAGTATTTGGAGATAATGAATGTGGTGAATTAGGAACTGGAGATACAATAAACCAATTAATTCCAATTCAAATTGAACTTCCTGAATTAAGATTTAATGAAAATATTTCCAATTATCATGTTTATTGTGGGCATTTTAATACATTTCTTTATTATTCTCCTTTTCTTTCTTCTTTTTCCAATCTTGAAGAAGATTTGATAAAACTATTTAGAAGAAAAGAATTTTGTGATATTTCATTTAAAACCAAAAATGGAGAAATAATCAAAGCTCATAAATTAATATTGAAATATAGATTAAATCAAAATCAAAATGAAATTGAAAAACTTAAAGAAATTATTTCAAAAAAATCAATTAAAGAATCAAATCAAATATTTAAAATGATTTATTCAAACAGAATAATAAATCCAATATTATATTTTGAAATTAAAGAAATTATAAATTTAAATGAAAAAATTGAAGAAACAATTAAAAGAATTTATTTAAATGAAAATGAAAATGAAAATGAAAATGAAAAAGATTTTATAATTGAAAGAAAAGAAAAACAATATAAATTTCCAAAATTAATATTAATAATGAGAAGTGAATTATATCGAGGAATGTTTTTATCTGTAACAGAAGATACTTCTAATAAAGTTACAGATTATAGTGAATTAAGTAATAAATCATTTCAAATATTTGAATATTGGATTTATTCAAATCAAATTAAAGAAGATATTCAAATTACAAAAGAAATAATTGAAGAATTAGAAACTGGAATTGATTATTTTCAATTAAATCAAACATATCCAAATTTATTTGATTTATTAATTAACAAATTTAATAATCAAAATCAAAATCAAAATCAAAATCAAAATCAAAATCAAAATCAAAATCAAAATCAAAATCAAAATCAAAATTAAAATTGAGAAAATGAAAATAAAAATTAAAATTCAAAATCAAAATTAAAATTCAAAATCAAAATCAAAATCAAAAAATCAAAATCAAAATCAAAATCAAAATTCAAAATCAAAATCAAAATTTAAAATTAAAATTAAAATCAAAATTAAAAAGAAAAAAAATTAAAATTAAAAAATCAAAATCAAAAATTAAAATCAAAATTAAAATTAAAATTAAAATTAAAATTAAAATTAAAATCAAAATAAAAATTAAAATCAAAATCAAAATTAAAATCAAAATTAAAATCAAAATTAAAATTAAAATTAAAAATCCAAATTTCATTTTTTCATTTTTTTACTTTTCAAAAATGATGAATGAAATTTTATTTTTTGGCTCAAATGAATATCCAATTCTTATCAAAAATGAACCAAAAAAAATAACAAAACCAATTCAATTTAAATTTGAAAATGAAAATGAAAATGAAAATGAAAAACAAATTAAACAAATTGCATCAGGAGATTTTTCAATAATTTTCTTTTTTGAAAATGGAAAAGCAATAGAATATTTACATGAAGACTTTTTAAATAAAAATCCTTCAAAAATCCAAATTGAAAATATTCAAAAAGTAACTGTTGGTTATGATAATGAAGCTATTTTAACAATAGAAGGAAATGTATTTGCCAAAGGATATGCAATTAATCCAAAAAATCCAAATGAATTTATCAATATTTCATCATTATTTGAAGATACAAATGATAGAATAATTGAAGATATTGTCTGTTCAAGAAGTTCAATTTACTTATTAACCTCAAATCAAAATGTTTATGGAATTGCTGATAATTTTTATGGTCAACTTGGTTTTGATCCTAGAACACTTAAAAAAACAGAAAAACCAATTTTAATGATGAAAAATATTTCTAAAATATTTACAGGAAATTTTTCAGGTTATGTTTTTCTTTTGAATTCAAATCAAGAATTATTTGTATGCGGTAATAATGGATTTGGTCAACTTGGATTAGGAGAATCAAGAAAAGAAGAAACCAAAATCCAAAACTTAACCAAAATTGAAAATATTCCAAAAGGTAAAATAATTGATATTCAATGTGGATCAACTTTATCAATAATGATGATTGAAAATGAAAATGAAAATCCAAATCCAAAAAGAAAACTTTATTCATGTGGAGATTATAGATTTAATGGACTTGGCAAAAATGAAAATACTTATGAATTTACTGAAATCAAATCATCTTTATTTGAAAATGATAATATTCTTGAGTTTTCTGTTGGAGTATATCATACTTTGATTTTAACTTCTAATTTAAAAATGATAGGGTTTGGAAGAAATAATGAAGGTGAATTAGGAACTGGAGATACTGAAAACCAATTAATTCCAATTCAAATTGAACTTCCTAAATTAAGATTTAATGAAGAAGTTTCCAATTATCATATTTCTTGTGGTGCTTGGAGTTCATTTCTTTATTATTCACCTTTCCTTTCTTCTTTTTCCAATCTTGAAGAAGATTTGATAAAACTATTTGAAAGAAAAGAATTTTGTGATATTTCATTTAAAACCAAAAATGGAGAAATAATTAAAGCTCATAAATTAATATTGAAATATAGATTAAATCAAAATCAAAATGAAATTGAAAAACTTAAAGAAATTATTTCAACTAAATCAATTAAAGAATCAAATCAAATATTTGAAATGATTTATTCAAACAGAATAATAAATCCAAAATTATATTTTGAAATTAAAGAAATTATAAATTCAAATGAAAAAATAGAAGAAACAATGAAAAGAATTTATTTAAATGAAAATGAAAATGAAAAAGATTTTATAATTGAAAGAAAAGAAAAACAATATAAATTTCCCAAATTAATATTAATAATGAGAAGTGAATTATATCGAGGAATGTTTTTATCTGTTACAAATGATACTTCTAATAAAGTTACAGATTATAGTGAATTAAGTAATAAATCATTTCAAATATTTGAATATTGGATTTATTCAAATCAAATTAAAGAAGAAATTGAAATTACACAAGAAATCATTGAAGAAATTGAAATTGGAATTGATTATTTTCAATTAAATCAAACAAATCCAAATTTATTTGATTTATTAATTAACAAATTTAATAATCAAAATCAAAATCAAATTCAAAATCAAAATCAAAATCAAAATCAAAATCAAATTCAAATTCAAAATAAAAATGAAAAATTAAATACACAAGAAAGAGAAGAAAAAGAACAAAAACATAAAAAGAAAACAGGAAAGTGTGATATTTTTTGAATACAAATTATTAATGAAATTCAAATTTATTTGATTTATTAATTAAAATTAAAATTAAAATTCAAAAATCATTTTTTCATTTTTCTATTCAAAATTTTAATGTATCATAAATTAGATAAAATCTATTTTTTGAATTTTGATTATTATTATTAAAAAAAAAAGTTTTGTTTCTAAACTAAAAAATAACATTATCAAAATTGCTTCTTGAAACAAATCCTCGATTCAAATCATATTGAGAATCAATTCTGAAAAACTTATTAACATTCAGTTTATAAGAGGAATTTTGCAGAACAAACTGATAATGATTATTTTGAAAAGAACAACTTTTGGAAGAAAAATTTTTCAATAAAGAATAAACTTGATTATTTTGGATACTTTGGTTATTTTTGATATTAGAATTAAAAATGGAATTGAATTTTGATTTTTGATTTAAATTTTGGAAATTTTCAGAATCAAAATCTTTGAAATGAGAAAATAAAATGAAGTGCTTTTGCTTTGAAAATTCAGTGAATTGAGAAATCAAATTGGGTGTTTTGGATAAGAAGTGAATTGGAGAATCTTTCAGTTTCTTTTTTTGTTGAATTTCCTTCTCTTTCTTGCAATTCAGTTGATCCAATTTATCCTTTTGGTTGAGCTTCTCAATCAAGTATTCATAAACAACAAACGAAATTATAGTTGAAGGTAAAATGGTAGAAATTCTTGAAAAAAGACCATGAAAAAAACCATTAAGACCGCTTTCAAGATAAACTGTTTGGAAAGTGCGGAACATGTTTGGAAATCGTTTTGCACCATTTTCAACTAAATCGCGTGTTTGTATTTTTGTTTTGACAACATCAAACGGCATTGTAATAATAGCAGACACAAATGTGGCGGCTGTTGCTGATACGATATAGTTCAAAACGCCGAGTTTGTGCTCCGAATTGCCGTTGTTGATTTGTGGATGATTCATGATTTTCAGTTGAATTCCTTTTATATAATCATAAGTTCCCCAATAAAAAGGATAAGATAAAAAATCACGCGTTAAATAAGCAGAATATCCATTAAAAAGACCGGAAAAACCGGATTCCTTGTAAAGTTGGTTCAAAATATCCAAAAAACCCATTGATTTTATGTTTGTATTTGTTCCTTCTAATTGCATTCTTTGCTTTGCAATTTCAATTGGATTTCTTATTGAAATTATTAAAGTTCTTGTCAAAGCAGCAAAAAATAACGGTTTATTTTTCATCCAAAAATTTTCCCATTTGCTTGATATTTTTTTATCTTGATTTATTGTTGTTTTTGTTGTTTTTTGTGTTTGCTGAGCAAAATTCACTTTCACATAATGATAAATTAAAAAAGAAATTGCACTTGTTGGTACATTTGATAATAAACTTGGAAAAAGTGCTTTTTGTAAGTTGTTTTTTGTTGTCATTTTTCCATAAAATTGTGTTCTTGTTTTGATTGTATCTATTGATGATGTACATAATGTACTTATACTTCGTGCTAATGCTCCAATTAATAAATGTCTTATTGGTTTAAAATGTTTTTCTTCTTTTTTTTTTGATTGATTTTGATTCATTTATTTTTATAAATAAGATTTGAATAAAAATAAAAAAAACGGAAAAAAATGAAAAATAAAAAAAAAATTAAATAAAAATAAAAATAAAATAAAAAAAGATGAGTCATTATTTATAATAAAAATATTAATAAAAATATTAAAACAAGTAAGATCCAATTGTCAAATTAAAATTAAATTAAAAATTAAATAATCAAAATTAAATTAAATTTATTTTTTCATTTTTTTCTTTCTTAGTTTTTTTTTTCTTAATTAAAAAATTAATAAAAAAATGAATTTAATTTTAAATGATGAAAATTTAAATTGGATTAGATCTTCTTTTAATATGCAAATTTCAAAAGAAATTCCTTTTCAAAATATCTCAAATTTCTTTCTTCTGTTAGAATTTTTTTTACAAAAAGAAAATAAAGAAATTATTGAAGAGTAAAATTAAAATTATTTATTAAAATTATTTATTAAAATTATTTATTAAATTATTTTTTTTTTCAATAGTTCAATTTATGAATCTTCTTTTTTGAAAAAATGTGGAATATCTGAATTATTTTTTAATCAAATTACAGAATCAAATTCCAATTTTGAAAAAACACAAGCTATTAATAATCTAATTAAAGGAATTCGAGTTTTTTGCCAACAAAATCAAAATCACAATATAAATCAAAATCAAAATCAAAATCAAAATCAAAATCAAAATCAAAATCAAAAATCAAAATCAAAATCAAAATCAAAATATAAAATCAAAATCAAAATCAAAATCAAAATCAAAATCAAAATATAAATCAAAATCAAAATCAAAATAAAAATCAAAATCAAAATAAATCAAAATATAAATCAAAATCAAAATCAAAATCAAAATCAAAATCAAAATCAAAATCAAAATCAAAATCAAAATCAAAATCAAAATAAATCAAAATCAAAATCAAAATCAAAATCAAAATATAAATCAAAATCAAAATATAAATCAAAATCAAAATATAAATCAAAATCAAAATATAAATCAAAATATAAATCAAAATCAAAATATAAATCAAAATATAAATCAAAATATAAATCAAAATATAAATCAAAATCAAAATATAAATCAAAATATAAATAGAAATCAAAATCAAAATCAAAATATAAATAGAAATCAAAATCAAAATATAAATCAAAATCAAAATCAAAATCAAAATCAAAATATAAATCAAAATCAAAATCAAAATCAAAATCAAAATCAAAATCTAAATCAAAATCAAAATCAAAATATAAATCAAAATATAAATCAAAATCAAAATATAAATCAAAATCAAAATCAAAATCAAAATCAAAATATAAATCAAAATATAAATCAAAATCAAAATCAAAATCAAAATCAAAATCAAAATCAAAATCAAAATCAAAATCAAAATCAAAATCAAAATCAAAATCAAAATATAAATCAAAATCAAAATCAAAATATAAATCAAAATCAAAATATAAATCAAAATATAAATCAAAATCAAAATCAAAATCAAAATCAAAATCAAAATCAAAATATAAATCAAAATCAAAATCAAAATCAAAATCAAAATCAAAATCTAAATCAAAATCAAAATCAAAATCAAAATATAAATCAAAATCAAAATATAAATCAAAATATAAATCAAAATCAAAATATAAATCAAAATCAAAATATAAATCAAAATCAAAATATAAATCAAAATATAAATCAAAATCAAAATCAAAATCAAAATCAAAATCAAAATATAAATCAAAATCAAAATATAAATCAAAATATAAATCAAAATCAAAATATAAATCATTTGGAAAATCAATTCCATTTTTCAAAAATTGAACAAGAAAATTTAAATTCAATCATAAAACATTCTTTTTTAGTTGGCTCAGCTTGCTTTCAAGTGAATTTAATTAAAAATATTCCAAAACAAAAAGAAATCCCAATTTTACTCAGAATAACAAACGAAAAAATTCACATTTCCCAAAATTCTAAATACAAAGAATTTGAATTTTCATCAATTGAAAAACTAGAAATTTATCCAATTGATGACAAGAAATTAAAACTACAATTATCATCCAAATCATTTAATTACCAAATTGTATCAGCAACCCAAAAACAATCATTTGTAATTTGGAAAACTTTGATGATATTCCATAAATATAACCAATTAAAAAATAACATCTTTCATCCAATTGATGGAACAATCTTTGGGAGAATCAGAAGAAAGAGAAATTTTAGCTATCCAATTTTGGAAGAAAGGAAGAGCTTCATTTTCAGGCAAAATTATCAAAGAAATGGTTTCTATTGAAGAATGTCAAATTATCCTCTCAAAATCAAGTTTTGAAATAATCACAGAAAATGATGAGAAAATTTCTTATCCTTGGTCAACTCCAAATTTGGAATTTACAATCAAATCTAACCAAAATATTATCAATTTTGAAATATTAAATCACGAAAATTCCAAAAAACAACTCCTTTTTTCAATTTATCTAAATCCAAGAGCAACTTGTTTACTATTAATTAAATGCTTATCGATTTTCCAAAATTTCACAAACAAAATGGAAGAAATTGAATTAATTGAGGAAGAGATTGAAAACATGAAAATGAATTCAATTTTGAGAACTGACAGAATTCTAAAACGGAAAGTATCACATCGAACAAGTTTGCTTCGTTCGCAAGTGGAATCTCTTTTGATCAACAAAAAAAATGTTCTCAATCTCTCAAACAAAAACACAAACAATTTTTTGATACCAATTCAAACCAAATTCCCTCAATTCCATTTTGTTTGCGAATTTGATCCTTATTCCCAACAAGGAAAAGTTTTCCAAAAAAGATTGTGGCTCAAAAACTTACCACAATCACCATATTTTGTTCGAGAACAAGATTTATACTCAAAACAAATTGCACAATTTGTAATACAAGCAAAGAAAAAGGGGAAAATAGGGTTTGATGTTCATCTGATTTTAAAAAATTTCAGAAAAAAAGCCAAAATACAATTCACTCTTCAAGAAGTAATTGTGAAATTACATTCAAAAGTGGAGCTATTTGAAGACTCGCAATTTGGAAAGCCAAAAGAAAACAACAAACCACGAAGAACTCAATCTTGGAAATATTCGGAAGATTTGAAAATATTTCTTCATCCTTGGAAACACGATATCTTCATGCTTCAATTAGATAAACAACAGAAACTTGTGATTATTTCTGAAAGTTCAGTTGTTCGAGATCGAATTTGCAATTCATTTTTAGAATTCAAAAGAAATTCAAAATATAATCAAAATGAATTTGGACAAAATGGACACGATTCAGTATTATTTCCTGCAAATTCCAACAAGGAAAAATCAACAAATTCTTCTAATGTTATTTGTTCATTGAGAGGCAAGTGCCAGAACAGAAGTAACAAGACCTCTCAAAAGGATTCAACCTCTTCTCCTCCTTTTCCTTCTGATTCCGGCAATTTCCCAAATATTTCAGAACAAGAAATTGTGGAACTAAATCTCGAGCTCAATTCTCCACTTGAATACTTGTTTGAAAATAAGAAACCTCATTTCCAGCCAATTCTCGATGTTTTGGAACAGGGAATCATTTCAAATAGAAGTTTCTACATATATGCCAAGCATGAAACGGATGATGATGAAATCAACTCAAGGGAAAAAACTCAATATCGAACAAGTTTTTTCAATTCTTTGGGTGAGTTTTGTGGAATCGGAGAAATTATGCTTTCAGATGATCATTTCTCAGTTATTTTTGGAGAGACAAAGATACAAAGATACTATTCTTTCTTTTCAGAGATTATATTTCATGAGAAAAACTCCGTTTCTTGCAATTTTCATCTGGATGAATTCATCTTTGTTCACGTGATGTTTTCCTCATATTCAGAAGCAACAACTTTCTCACAAGATTTCCAAACAAAGAAGGCTGGATGCGTTACTCCAACAGAAAACATCCATTTTTCTGAATGCACATTCCAAACCAGAATAGGCACTTTTGAAGGATCCATTTCCCTCAAATTGACAAAATTCACATTCCGTTTTCCGGATGAGAAAATCAAAGGAATTTACACACTTGATACACAAGTCGACAAGCTGGATAACAATTCCGTTATTTTTTGGTTCAATTCAAGAAGATATTTGAAAGTTACTTTCTCTTCCATTGAGAAATTGCTTGAATTCATGGGATCTTTTGAGAAATTGCAAAGAAACTACTTGAGTTATTCTATTGAAAAGGAATCTCGGTTCTATCCTGTCAAAATTCTCGTAGATGAACAACCAGTTTATTCATGCAATGTCGTCATCTCGGAATTCTCAATTTGTCTTATATCAAAGAATTTTGTTTCTGTTTTCCAATTCGATACTCATATTTCATTGGCAAAATCAAACACAAGTATCCAACTCCAAGTTTTCCAAGTTATGGAACTCTATCTTCTTTTTGATTCTTTTCAAGACAGATCTCTCTTCATCGAATCTTACAAACTCTTTTTCACTCAGATTCCAAAAGTTGATCCCAAAAAAATTTCTTTTATTAAATCAAAAAAATTTGATGTCACTTTCTATAATCCAAATTTAAATGTAATTGGTAAAGGTTTTATTAAAATTCGCAAAAAAACTTTATTAATCAAAAGTTTTTTACTCCAAACTGCTGAAATTATTGATAGTGTTTTATCTATTCATCCAAATCTTCCTTTTGCCTGCAAAATTGTTTTTGGAAATTCTTCAAATGAAAAAATTTTTGCTTTTAAAAATGCCAAAAAAAAGGAAAAATTCATAAATTTATTCCAATTAAAAAAAAGTTATTTAAAAAAACAAAAAATTGAAGATGGATTTCTAATTTTATTTGAAAATGAAAGTGAAGAAGATGATGAAGAAGATAAATTATTGATTAAAAAAGAAATGAAAAGAAGAAGAAAAGAACAATTAAAAAAAATTTATCAAAATTAGTCATTTTTTTTTTTAAATAAAAAATTTTTTTTTAATTTTTTTTTTTCATTTTTTTTCTTTTTTCTTTTTTCTTTGTTTAATTATAAAAAAAAAAACAAAACAACAAAACAATTTTAATTTAAAAACAAAACAAAATTTTTAAAATGTAAAATTAAATTTTAATTTTTTATTATTAAATATTAATTATTTTATTAACTAGGGATGCTGGAAATTTAATTGCAATTTTAATTGGGATTATTTTATTCTTTATAATCTTTTTTGCAATAATGGGAAAAGTGTAAAAAAAAAACAATTTTAAATTAAATTTTTATATTTAATTTTTTAATTAAATTTTATTTTTAATTTTTTATTTAGTTCTCGACGCAAATGATTTAAAAACAAAAACAATTAAAAATTCATTTAATAATAATAATAATATTCAAAATCTTTCTTTCTTCTCTTTTTAACAAAAGTCCATTTTTATTCTTTCTTACTTTCTTTTAAAAAACAAATCAAATTCAAATTCAAATTCAATTTTAAAATTAAAATTAAATAAAATTCCAAAAAATTTTTTTCATTTTTTTCATTTTTTTTCTTTTAAAAATTTTTTATAAAATGTCTTTTTTAATTGTTGGTTCGCTTTTTCTTACAAAAAATTTACAAAATACAACAATAGAAGAAGTTTTAAAACAAGAAGAACAAAAAAAACAAAGAAAAGAAATTCTTGCAAAAGAAAGAAAAGAAAGAATTCAATGGGAAAAAGAACTTGAAGCAAAAAAACAAAAAATGGGTTTTTGGAAAAGAAAAAAAGAAACTCAACTTGACAAATATTATCAATCAGTTCAAGAACAAAAAGAAAAACACAAAATGCACGTTGAAAATGTCAATGCCGAAGTTGAAGACTCTTCAGATAGCATTGACAGTGATATCAATATAGATTCTGACGATGACTTTGACAGCTCAGATGACAATCCAAATGATGAATCAAAGAAAAAAGAACTTCGCAAAAAGAAAACTCAAGCTTTATTTGATCAACTTGAACCAAATTCTTCCCAAAATCTCCAAGAAACTAAAAACGTTGAGAAAAAAAATCCTAAGAAAAATTCTCAATCTGAAAGCAGTATTGACAGTGATAACTTGGATGACTTTGATGTTTCTTCTTTAGATGAAAGCACTGATTCTGATTTGGAAGAAAAAAAGAAAAAAGAAAGAAAAGAAAATACTCAAAAATTATTTCAAAATCTTTAATCAAAAATTTTTTTCAAAAAGGAAAAAAAAATGAATAAATCCCAAACATTGAATTAAAAATGGAATTATATTTCTAAATTAATTCTATTCTCATTTTTTATATTTCATTTTAAGATTTTAAGATTTTAAGATTTTAAGATTTTAAGATTTTAAGATTTTAAGATTGATTAATTGATTGATTGATTGATTGATTAATTGATTGATTGATTAATTGATTGATTAATTAATTGATTGATTGATTGATTGATTGATTGATTAATTGATTGATTTATTGATTAATTGATTGATTAATTGATTAATTTATTAGTAATTGAAATTGATTACTGATTGGAAATTGACAAATTTGGTAATTGATTGATTGGTGGTGATTGACAATTGGTGGACAATTGTAATTACAATTGGTGATTGATTGAAATTGTGAATTGGTAATTGGTGATTGACAATTGATGGTATTGGGCAATTTATTAATTGGACATTGATTATCAATTGGTAATTGGTGGATTTGGACAAATGGTGATTATTGGATGGTGGAATTATTAATTAATGACAATTATTATTAATTAGTAATTTATTTAGTGAATTAGTAGTATTGAAATTGTAGTATTAATTGGTAATTAATTATTGGTAATTGGTAATTGGTCATGGACAATGATTAATTAGTGGTGGTGGACAATTGTTGGTAATTAATTTATTGATTAGTAATTTGGTGACAATTGGTAATTGATTATTGGTGATTGGACAAATTATTGGTAATTTGTATTGACAGTGGTAATTAAATTAGTAATTGATTGGGACAATTTTTGATTATTTTTGACAATTGACAATTGGTATTTGGTGGTGATTGACAATTGGACAATTAAAATTAAGGACAATTATTTTTGGCCAATTTATCAAAATTATTAAAATCAAAAATCCAAATTAATTCAATTTTTACCGACAATTTGTATTGATTTCTTGAAATTGATTAATTGACAAATTGACAATTGTAATTGGTAATTAGTAATTCAAAAATAATTAGTAATCAATTATTGGATTTTTAATTAAAAATTATTAATTTGAATTTACCAATTTATTGGACAATTTTTGATGATTGAATTGATTGATTGATTGACAATTTAAAAATTGGTAATTTTTTGGTATTTAGTAATTATTAATTAAAATTAGTTCAATTTTTAATTAATTTGTATTATTTAACAATCCCAAATTGACAAAGAATTATTGAATAAATTGATTGGTGGTGGTCAAATTTATTCATTTTTGAAAAATAATAGGTTCAATTCCTTTTAATTTTTATTTGGCCAATTTGACAATGGACAATATTTGGTGATTTATTTTTAAATTAAAATAAATTTAAAATTAATTAATTTTTAATATAATAAAATTTATTTTGGTTTTATTATTGAATATTAAAAAATTTGTTATTTAATTGGTAATTGGTTTTTTTAATTTTTAATTTATTAAAAATGAAAATTATTGATTGATTGATTTTTGGACAATTATAATTGATTGACATTTTAATTATTAATTATTTAATTATTTTGACAATTAATTAAATTTGATTGATTATTGTTTTGGATTATTGATTAACAATTATTAATTGATTAATTATTATTTAATTTATTTATTTTAATTTATTGATTTATTTTGGATTGATTTAATTTGATTGATTGATTTGATTTTGAAATTTTGAACAAAAATCAAAATTAAAAAAATATATTTGAATTTTTTTTGTTTTTTTATTGAAATTGATTGGAAAAAGAAATGAAATCAAAAATCAAAAATCAAAATCAAAATCAAAATCAAAATCAAAAGTAAAAAAGGTTGATTTTTTCTAATCTTTCTAAAGTCCGTTTTCCTTTTTCTTGAATATCTTGATTGAATGGGAAATTTTTCATTGCTTTTTTGATAAGTTCAATTCCGTTCAATCTTTTTATTTCTCTTTGGTTTTCTATTTTTTTTTTGGGAATTTTATATTTTAAAAGAATTATTTGATTTGAATTAATAATGAATAAATATTTCCAATTTTTGTTTTTGAATATTGATTAATTTTGATTAATAATTGATAAATAAAAATTGATTAAATTAGTTTTCTTAATTCATTTTTATTATTATGTATATAATTTTATTTTTTATTTTTTATTTACCTTTATTATTAAAAGAAATATTATTTAAAGCCCAACATCCTTTTTCTTGAATATCTTGATTATTTGGGAAATTATTCATTGATTTAATAATAGGTTCAATTCCATTTAAATTTCTAATTTCAATTTGGTTTTCTATTTTATTATTTTATTTTTGAAAATAAATTTGAAATTGATTAATTTTTTTTTTGGATTTTAATTAATAATTAATAATTATTTATTTATTATTTTGTAAATTTATTTAATTTTAATTTTATTTTTTTGGAATTATTTTTTGGTATTTTTTAATTTAATTTTTAATTTTGAATTTCAATAAATAAATGGAAAATAAATAATATTTTGGATTTTTGGATTTATTTTTATTTTTTATTTACCATTATTAATAGCAATATTCAATAAAGCTCCACATCCTTTTTCTTGAATATCTTGATTATTTGGGAAATTATTCATTGATTTAATAATAGTTTCAATTCCTTTTAAATTTCTAATTTCAATTTGGTTTTCTATTTTATTATTTTTATTTTTGAAAATAAATTTGAAATTGATTAATTTTTTTTTTTTTTGGATTTTAATTAATAATTAATAATTAAATTATTTATTTATTATTTTGTAAATTTATTTAATTTTGATTTATTTTTTTGGAATTATTTTTGATATTTTTTGATTTAATTTTTAATTTTAAATTTCAAAAAAATGGAAAATAAATAATATTTTGGATTTTTGGATTTATTTTTTATTTTTTATTTACCATCATTAACAGCAATATTCAATAAAGCCCAACATCCTTCTTTTTGAATATCTTGATTATTTGGGAAATTATTCATTGCTTTAATAATAGGTTTAATTCCTTTTAAATTTCTAATTTCAATTTGGTTTTCTATTTTATTATTTTTATTTTTGAAAATAAATTTGAAATTTATTAATTTTTTTTTTGGATTTTAATTAATATTTAATAATTATTTATTTATTATTTTGTAAATTTATTTAATTTTAATTTATTTTTTGGAATTATTTTTGATATTTTTTGATTTAATTTTTAATTTTAAATTTCAAAAAAAAATGGAAAATAAATAATATTTTGGATTTTTGGATTTATTTTTATTTTTTATTTACCATCATTAACAGCAATATTCAATAAAGCCCAACATCCTTCTTTTTGAATATCTTGATTATTTGGGAAATTATTCATTGCTTTAATAATAGGTTCAATTCCTTTTAAATTTCTAATTTCAATTTTGTTTTCTATTTTATTATTATTATTTTTGAAAATAAATTTAAAATTGATTAATTTTTGATTTTAATTAATAATTAATAAATATTTATTTATTATTTTGTAAATTTATTTAATTTTAATTTATTTTTTGGAATTATTTTTTGATATTTTTTAATTTAATTTTTAATTTTAAATTTCAAAAAAAAATGGAAAATAAATAATATTTTGGATTTTTGGATTAATTTTTATTTTTTATTTACCATCATTAACAGCAATATTCCATAAAGCTCCACATCCATTAATTTGAATATCTTGATTATTTAGGAAATTATTCATTGATTTAATAATAGGTTCAATTCCTTTTAAATTTCTGATTTCTATTTGATTTTCTATTTTATTATTTTTATTTTTGAAAATAAATTTAAAATTAATTAATTTTTTTTGGATTTTAATTAATAATTAATAATTAAATTATTTATTATTTTGTAAATTTATTTAATTTTGATTTATTTTTTTGGAATTATTTTTAATTTATTTTTTGATTTAATTTTTAATTTTAAATTTCAAAAAAAAAATGGAAAATAAATATTATTTTGGATTTTTGGATTTATTTTTAATTTTTTATTTACCATTATTAGAAAAAGCAATATCCCATAAAGCTCCACATCCTTTAATTTGAATATTTTCATAATAAGAGAAATTTTTCATTGCTTTAATAACAGGTTTTATTCCATTTAAATTTCTGAGTTTATTTCGATTATCTTTAATTATTGAATTTTAATATTTATTTTGAATTTTGTTTTCATAATTAAAAATTAAACCAAAAAATAATTTTAATTTAAATCTCAATTTTGGAAAATAATAAAAAGATATAAAATTTTACATTCATTTTCTCTGGCAAATTTTTTAAAATAAAACATCCATTTTCTTTTTCTTGAATTTTGTAATTATTTGGACATTGTTTCATATATTTTATTGTTTCTTCAATAGATTCTTTTTTAATTTTGTTTTTAAATTTAAAAATAATTTTTTAATAATTTTTTAATAATTTGAAGTTTAAATTTAAAACAATTTACTTTCATTTAAATTTGAAATTTGATTTATAAAATTTTCTAAAGTTTGATTTCCTTTTTCAGAAAAATTCATTTTTAATTCTTGTTTAGTCTATTTTGATCTTATTTTTGTTTTTGAATTTTAATTTTTCAAATAATTTTGTTGATTAGATTGTTTATTTTGATTTTTAATTTATTTGATTTTTTTGTTTAATAAAATTTGATTGAGTTTTTGTTTTTGAATCTTTTTGTTGAATAGATTATTTTTAATTGATTAATAAATATTTTTGATCTTTTGTTGAATAGATTTAATTTTAATTGATTAATTTTAAATTTTTTCCTTTTCATTTTGATTTTTTAATTAAAATTTTGGAATCTACTTTGGTATCGATTCCAACGATTATAAGTCTGATTTGATTTATGATTTGAATCAATTATTTCTTTTGAAGAATCAATTTATATTTTCATTTTTCTATTTTTATTTAAATTATTTTATTTTTAATAAAAAAAAAAGAAAAAGTGGACATTTTTTGTTTTTAAAATGAATAAAATAAAATAAATATTTATGAAATAATAATAAATTAATAATAAAAATATTTTATTTTTCATTTTTATTTGTAATTAAATTTAAATTGTAATTTTTATTGATAATTTTAAATAAAAATTTTGAATTTATTTTTCCTTTTTGTTTTTAAATAATATTTAAATAATATTAAATTAATAAGTAATTAATAATTATTTTGTTTCAATTTCATTTATATTTTATATTTTTATTATTATTTATTATTAAATTTATTTTTATTTTTGTTTTAAAAATTAAGAATATTAAAAATAAATTTACTTAATTTTTTTAAATTTATTTTTTAAAAAGAAAAATGAAAAATAAATGGAATAAAAATATTTTAAATAATTAAAAAAAAAGAATATTAAATAATTAAATTTTTACTTATATTTTATTAATATTTATTTATTTAAAATAATATAAAACAATTCTCAATAATTTAATAAAATTAATAAAATATTTTAATTAATTTATCTAAAAATGAAATAAAGAATATTAAATAATTAAATTTGGAATTAATTATATTTTATATATTTTATTAATATTTCTTTATTTAAAATAATATAAAATAATTCACAATAATTAAATAAATTTGATAAAATATTTTTAATTAATTTATTTCCAAAAATGGAATAAAGAATATTAAATAATTAAATTTAGAATTAATTTTATTTTATATATTTTATTAATATTTCTTTATTTAAAATAATATAAAATTATTCCCAATAATTAAATAAAATTGAAAAGAAAATTGAAATATTTTAATAAAGATAAAAATTGAATTTTAATAATTTTTATCAATAATTTAAATTGAATTGAATTTATTTTCTATTTAAATAATATTTTCATTGCTTAAATTAATATTTTTGAATATTTATTAATCCAATTTTAATTATAATAAAATATATTAAAAATGAAAATTTAAATTGAAAATTGTTTTAAAATATTTTAATAAAGATAAAAATTAAATTTTAATAAGATTTAATAATAAATTTTAATTAATTTTTTCTTAAATTATCTAATAATAAATAATTTAAATTTAATTATTATTAATTTCTATTTTCAATTTTTATTTTTGTTTATTATCTTGAAAAAACAATTTTTCATTTTTTTTATTAAATTTTTAATAATAATTTTAAATTAATTTGAATTTGTTTAAAATTTGATTTCTTTTCCTATTTATTGATTTAAAGAAGTTAATTTAATTGAAAGTAAATTAAAATAAAATTGAATTTTGAAAAAGAAATGAAAAAATATTTTTTAAATGAAATAAGTTTCAAGTTCATCAACAATCCATTTATTCCAAGAACCAGCTAAATAATTTTTAGATTCATTTGTTCCATATTTAATTCCTTTAGGAAGATTATAAGTTTTACCAAAATTTGAACCATCAAGTTGTAAATTAGAATTTAACCAAAAATCATGTCCATTTCCAAAAATTGCACCATAAATTGAATAAGATTTAACAGCATATCTTTCTTCATTTTGATTAATTGTAAATTTTTCTGGTTTTCTATTATTCTTATCATTTCTTAATGAAAAAATAAAAGCATTTGGATCATTACTATATTCTCCAATGATTGAATGTTTAAATCCAACTTGAGTAAATCCTCCAAAAATAAAATTATCTTTTGTTTTGATAATAATTAATGTTTTTCCTTTATTATCACATTTATTATGCCATTTTTTACAATCAAATCCATCTTTTTTTGCTGAATATCCTTTTTTCATTTTAGAAAAGAATTCATTATCATTTATCCATTCTTTTAATTTCTTGAAGTATTTAAATTCTTTAATAATTTCTGAAGAATTTAAACCAAAATTTGATTTGAAAATTAATGAATTTTGATTTTGAATTTCTTTTTGAATAAATTGATTTAATTCTTTTTCATTTTCTTCAAGTTTTTGGAATTGAAATAATTTTTGTGAAATTTGATTTGGAATTAAATCTTCTTTCAAAGTATCTTTAAGTTCTTTATTTGAAAAATCAATAAATCTAATTTTTTGAATAAAATTTGAAATTTGATTTTGTAATTTTTCTTTTTCTTCTTTTTCAAGTTCTTTTTCTTGATTAATATTTAATTTATGTTTTCCCCATTTTATTATTGATTGAAAAGTTCAAATTCATTTATTAAAATTTTATTATTTGATAAAATTAAATTTAAATGATTTTCTTCAAGTTCAAGAAAAAATGAAGTTTTAATAAATTTATCAAAATTTTTAGAAATAAATTGATAAGAAGAATCTAATAATTGATTTAAGTTCATTGATTCAGATAATTTAAGAACATCAACAATAGTTTCAATTTGTAAATTATTTTTGATAAAATTTAAAGAAATTTCAATTAATTCATCAATTAAATATTTTGAAGAAAAAATTAAAATTTCAATAACATTTTCTAAATTAATTTCAATTTTTCCTGAATAAAAATATTTCAAAATTGAGAATAGAATTGAATTTGAAACATCTTTTAGAATTAATTTATTTTCTTGAAATTCTTTCATTTTTGAATTAAAAAGAGATTTAAAATAATAATTTCTTGAAGAAAGAATTGATTTATGAGTTTTAAATGAAAATTTATTTTGTTCACAAATTATTTCAAAATCAAAATAACTTTGATTTTGGTTTTGATTTTGATTTTGATTTTGAAATAAATTTTTTAAATCATTTGAAAGTTTTTCTAAATTTAAATAAGTTTCCATTTTTGAAATAAAAAAAATTAAAAAAAAAATGAATTTAAAAAATTTTTTTCATTTTTTTCTTTCTTTTAAAATAAAAACAAAAACAAAAACAAAAATGGAATTTGGAATTTATCATGAAGTTCAAAAAGATGTATTTTCAATTAAAATTAAATTGAGAATTAAATTATAAAATATAAAAATATATAAAAATAATAAATAGGATGCATTATGTGCAGCTCATTGTTTAAATTCACTTTTACAAGGACAATATTTTTCAGCAGGAGAATTAACTGAAATAGCAGAAACACTTGATGAATTAGAAAGACAAACAATGGCACAAAATGGAATTGATTCAGTTGATTTTCTTAAATTTATGGCTCAAGATTCAAAAAATGTTGATCTTTCAGGAAATTTTAGTGTTCAAGTTTTAATTAAAGCTTTAGAAGCTTTTAATATTTCTTTAATTCCTTTATTTCATCCTAGTGAAAAAAATTCAAGAGAAAATCCTCATTTACAAAATGCTTTTATTGCAAATTATATGAGTCATTGGTTTACAATTAGGAAGTAATTTTAAATTTTTTATCCGATTTTAATTTTAATATTAATTTTTTATCCGATTTTAATTTTATAAATGAATTTTAATTTTAATTTTAATTTTAATTTTAATTATAATTTTAATTATAATTTTATAAATGAATTTTAATTTTAATTTTAATTTTAATTTTATAAATGAATTTTAATTTTAATTTTAATTTTAATTTTGATTTTAATTTTAATTTTAATTTTAATTTTAAATTTTAATTTTATATTTAATATTAATTTTATATTTAATATTAATTTTATAAATGAATTTTAAATGAATTTTAGATTTGGAGGTTCAATTTGGTTTAATTTAAATAGTTTATTTAAAGAACCAGAATATGTTTCATCAACATTTTTATCACTTCTTCTTTCACAATTACAACAAGAAGGTTATACAATATTTGTTGTTAAAGGAATTTTACCAGAATCAAAAGCTGATCAATTTCTTGAAGGATTAACTGAACTTCCAAATTATAAAAAATATCAAAAACCAAAACAAAAACCAAAAATAGAAAAAATGAAAAAAAAAGATTCAATTGAAATAAATCCAATTTTAAAAGAAACAATTGAAAAAAGTAAAAGAGAAATGATAAATAAAGAAGAATGTAAATTATAATTTTTTAAATTAAAAAAAAAAATCGGATAAAAAAAATTAATTTAAATTTTTAATTTTTAATTTAAATTTAATTTAGTTGATGAACAACAACAAATGGAATTAGCAATTCAACTTAGTCTTCTTGAAATTAATAAAGAAGAAAAAAAAGAAAAATAACAAAACAAAATAATTAAAATTTTTTTTTCATTTTTTTTCTCTTTTCTTTTTTTTTAAATTAATTAATTCAATAAAAAAAAAAAGCAATAATTAATAATTATAAATAAATAAATAAAAATGAATAACAATCTTTCATTTGAAACAAATTCACTTCTTAATAAAATTAAATTAAATCCAGATATTTCAATACTTAAACAAACAGAACAAGAAAATATAAATCAATTATCATCTTATGAAATTCTTATAAGATGGGTAAATTTTCAAGCAGTAAAATCAGGACAAAATAATCCAGTGAGAAATTTAGGAAAAGATTTATCAGTAATTATTTTTAATTTTAATTTATAATTTTTAATTTATTTTTAATTTTAAATTTATTTTTAATTTATTTTTAATTTATTTAGGATTCAATTACTTTATCTTATGTTCTTGCTGAATTAGAACCTGAAATTAATTTTTTTGAAACTTTAATGGAACCTTTAAAACAAAGAGCTTCAACTTTATTAGATTTATTACATAAAACAAATTATTCTGGAATGTTTTGTACACCTGAAGATATAACTTCAGTAAACAAAATATTTGAATAATTTTAATAATAATTTTAATAATAAATTTAATAATAATAATAAATTTAATAATAATTTTAATAATAAATTTAATAATAATTTTAATAATAATTTTAATAATAAATTTAATAATAAATATAATAATAAATTTTAATATAATTTTAATAATAATTTTAATAATAATTTTTAATAATACATTTATTAATAATTTTAATAATAATTTTAATAATAAATTTAATAATAATTTTAATAATAAATTTAATAATAAATTTAATAATAATTTTAATAATAAATTTAATAATAATTTTAATAATAATTTTAATAATAATTTTAATAATAATTTTAATAATAATTTTAATAATAATTTTAATAATAATAATTTTAATAATAATTTTAATAATAATTTTAAATAATAATAAATTTAATAATAATTTTAATAATAATTTTAATAATAAATTTTAATAATTTTAATAATAATAATTTTAATAAATTTAATAATAATTTTAATAATAATTTTAATAATAATTTTAATAATAATTTTAATAATAATTTTAATAATAATTTTAATAATAATTTTAATAAATTTTAATAATAATTTTAATAAATTTAATAATAATTTTAATAATAATTTTAATAATAATTTTAATAATAATTTTAATAATAATTTTAATAATAATTTTAATAATAATTTTAATAATTTTAATAATAATTTTAATAATAAATTTTAATAATAATTTTAATAATAATTTTAATAATAAATTTAATAATAATTTTAATAATAATTTTAATAATAATTTTAATAATAATTTTAATAATAATTTTAATAATAATTTTAATAATAATTTTAATAATAAATTTTAATAATAATTTTAATAATAATTTTAATAATAATTTTAATAATAAATTTAATAATAATTTTAATAATAATTTTAATAATAATTTTAATAATAATTTTAATAATAAATTTAATAATAATTTAATTTTAATAATAATTTAATAATAATTTTAATAATAATTTTAATAATAATTTTTAATAATAAATTTAATAATAATTTTAATAATAATTTTAATAATAATTTTAATAATAATTTTTAATAATAATTTTAATAATAATTTTTAATAATAATTTTAATAATAATTTTAATAATAATTTTAATAATAATTTTAATAATAATTTTAATAATAATTTTTAATAATAATTTTAATAATAATTTTAATAATAATTTTTAATAATAATTTTAATAATAATTTTAATAATAATTTTTAATAATTTTAATAATAATTTTAATAATAATTTTAATAATAATTTTAATAATAATTTTAATAATAATTTTAATAATAATTTTTAATAATAATTTTAATAATAATTTTAATAATAATTTTAATAATAATTTTAATAATAATTTAATAATAAATTTAATAATAATTTTAATAATAATTTTTAAATATTTTAATAATAAATTTTTAAATATTTTTATTTATAATTTTAATAATAAATTTAATAATAATTTTATTTATAATTTTAATAAATAATTTTAATAAAAAAATTTAATAATAATTTTAATAATAAATTTAATAATAAATTTAATAATAATTTTAATAATAAATTTTAATAATAATTTTAATAATAATTTTAATAATAATTTTAATAATAATTTTAATAATAATTTTAATAATAATTTTAATAATAAATTTAATAATAATTTTTTAAATAATTTTAATAAAAAAAGGGAAATGAAGATATAATTGTTACATTTTTAATGGAATTATTTTTATGGAGACCAACACTTACAACAAAAAAATCAATAGAAAGATTACAAGAATCAATAGAAGAATTAACTAAAGAAAAAGAACAAAATTATTCACCAAAACTTGAAGATCTTCTTTCCCAATTTAGAGGAGGTTATCAAGCAACTCAAAGACTTTTCAAAAAGAAACCAATTCAAAAAAATCAAAAAAATCAAAAATCAAAATCAAAATGAAAATCAAACAAAATCAGAAGTTGTTAAAAAACAAGAACCAGTTTTATCTAAAAGAGAACAAATTCTTTCTCAAACTCAACATTTAGAATCATTTAAAGTTAAAGTTTCTGAAAATGAAAGAAAAAATGAACTTTTGGATAATGAAATAGAAAATGCTAATAATGAATATCAACATTTACTTGAAAAAAGAAAGAAATTGGAAATGGAAATCAATCAAAAAGAAAAAATATTGAATGAAGAAATTATGAAAAAACATAATGAACAAAAATTAAAACAACAAAAACTAAAAGAACCAAAATATATTACTTTTTTATCTTTTGTTGAGAATAGTAATGAATTATTGAATGAATTTGAAGGGTTTTTTAAAGAACTTGGATTTTTATTCTCAAGTTTTCAATCTGATTTACCAGAAATTCAAGATGAAGCTAAAAAACTTTTAAAAACAATTTGTGATGTTATTTTATTAAATTCTGAAGTAAATATTTTTAAATTTCATGTAATTTTATATTTATTATTTATATTTATTTTTTTTTGGAAATAGAATATGAATATGCCAGTTTCTACAAAAATTTTACTTAAAGCTATATTTGCAATTATTAATAAAAATACAACTTCTCCGTTATCAGATTCTGGAATTGAAAAAATTAGACATATGATTACATTTCTTGATCCAAAAAATGATTCAATGATTTTCCATACTTTAGATCAAATTAATCTTACACTTTCAAATGAAAAATTAACAAATAAAATTAATATCTATCGTTCTTTACAAGCATTATTTAATAATTTTTATTTTTCACAGAAATTTAGAAATGCAATTATTCATAAATTATTATCATTATTTCCACAAACAATTCAAGGTAATTTTATTTAAAATTAAAAAAATATTTTTATTCTTATTTTTATTCTTATTTAAAAAAAAAAAAGATCCTAAGTTAATGAAAGAAATGAAGAGAATAGTTGATTTACAATCCCAAAATTCATTTTTTGGATTTCCAAATTTTGAGCTTGTTGAACAATCAATATCTTCTTTTTTAAAATTACAAAAAAACATGAATGATGTAAAAATTTTTTTAATTTACAAGACATTTTCAATTTTTCATTAATTTTTTTTTAATTTTAGTCTCCAAAAAATATAGTTCAATTAGCAAAGAAAAAAGCTATTGGGAAAACAATAAGAATGATTATAAGAAGAATTGATAAAAGAACAACATCTGAATTTGGAAATAAAGAATCAGAAGATTCAGAAATCATTTCAGAAGATTCAAATCCAATCAAATTTGAAAAAAGAAAAGAATATCTTTCTTTATTTTTAAATGAAGATGATTTTGATTTTTTTATTGAAATTCTTTCACGAAAAGAACCAATTTCATATATTGATTCAATAGCAGAAAATTTATTTGATTTTTTAGAACCATTTGGAGTTACAATGCCAGTTATTAAAACTTATATTTTGGAGGAAGTATTTCAAGGAGAAAATCCAAGATCACTTTTTCAAACAATGAATGTTGGAACAAAAATATTATTAAAATACATTTTAACTTATTCAGGAAATTATTTGAAAGATTCATTATCAGATTTTATTGAAAAATTATCAAAAACAAGTTTTAATTTGGAAGTTGATCCAAAAAAACCAGAATATACAAGTAATCAAAATCAATTATTGGAAAGATTCAGTAATATAAAACAATTATTTGGAGGAATGTTTCAACAAGTTATAAATTCAAAAGAATCAATTCCTATTGAAATTCAAGTCATTTGTTATTATTTTAAAAATATTACTTTACTTAAGTTTGCAAAAGATGAATCTTTATTTAGTGTTGGAATATTCTTTTTACATATTTTACTCAGTAATGTTTTACAGAATCCTCAAGATTTTGAAATTTCAAAAGGTTAATAATTTTAAATGAAGAAAAAAGAAAATTTTCAAAAGAATTGATTTATATTTTTATTTATATTTTTTATTTATATTAGTTCAATTAACTCAACATATAAAAAGAATATTATATATCTTTTCAATTATTCTTCAAAATTTATCAAAAGGTGCTTCTTTTGAAAATGAAACAGAATATTTATCTCCTTTGAATGATTTACTTCTTAAATATATGTTTGTTACAAGAGAATTTTTCATTTCCATTTCTGTAAAAAAAATTAAATTTTTAAAAAGAAAAAGAATTTTGAATTAAATTTTAAAATTTAAATTTTAGGAAATTCCAAAAACTAATCAATCATTTTCAGAAAATTTTAATATTGAACAAGTTTTCGGAATTGATTCAAAAAATTCAAGTCTTAGTTTCTTAGAATTATTTCCAGATACAGAATTAGATCCTGAAAGATTTGCATCAGAATTTATTGAAATAGTTTATGGATCACTTTCAAACAATAAAGAATTTTTTTCACCTTTTGGAGTTAAATATTCAACAACAATTAGTGAAAAAGTTAATTTAGCAACACAAAATTTATCATCATTAAACAGAAGTTTTGCATCAATTCAATTATTATTAACAGAATTAGGGAAAATATTATCAACAGAAAAAACAAGTGAAAATTTACAAAAAATTCAAACGAAAAAAACGAATAAAAATTCAAATGAAAATGAACCAATTAAGAATAAATCACCAACACCAAAACAAAAAAAGGAAAAACCAAAGAAAGTGAAAAAACCAAAGAAATCACAAGTTGAATCAAGTTTATTAAATTCTTGGCTTGATAATTTAACAGCTCCAACTGAAAAAGAAGCATTTATTCAACATAAAAACAAAAAATTAGGATGGAAAAAAAGATATATTGTTTTGAAATCTTATTATTTAGCTGTTTTTCAGAAAAATAATGATGATCTTTCTTCTCCTATTGATGTTATTTTTCTTGATACTGAAACTAGAATGTTTTTTGCTAAACCTTCTGATTCTAAAAAGAAAAATTCTTTTGTTTTGGTTCCTAAACAAGATGAAAAAGATAGAACTATTATTTCTTGTGAAAATAAACAAGATGTTGTTGATTGGCTTTCAATTCTTAGGAAATCAAGAAATAAAGTTAGAAAAGATACTTTTAATCAAAATTAAATTTAATTTCAATTCTTTTCAATTTAATTTCTTTTCAATTTAATTTCAATTTAATTTAATTTCAATTTAATTTCTTTTCAATTTAATTTCAATTTAATTTCAATTTCAATTTAATTTCTTTTCAATTTAATTTCTTTTCAATTTAATTTCTTTTCAATTTAATTTCAATTTCTTTTCAATTTAATTTCAATTTAATTTCAATTTAATTTCAATTTAATTTCAATTTAATTTCTTTTCAATTTAATTTCTTTTCAATTTCATTTCAATTTAATTTCTTTTCAATTTAATTTCTTTTCAATTTAATTTCAATTTCTTTTCAATTTAATTTCAATTCAATTTCAATTTCAATTTAATTTCTTTTCAATTTAATTTCTTTTCAATTTCAATTTAATTTCAATTTCTTTTCAATTCAATTTCAATTTAATTTCAATTTAATTTCAATTTAATTTCTTTTCAATTCAATTTCAATTTAATTTCAATTTAATTTCATTTCAATTTCATTTCAATTTCATTTCAATTTAATTTCAATTTCTTTTTAATTTCAATTTAATTTCAATTTAATTTCAATTTAATTTCTTTTCAATTTCAATTTCAATTTGATTTCAATTTAATTTCTTTTCAATTTCTTGTTTTTGCTTTTTTTTTAATTCATTCCACATTTTTTTTTTAATTCAAAACAAAACAAAAAAAAAAACCAAAACATTTAAAAAGGAAAAAAAAAATTTTTCATTTTTCATTTTTCATTTTTTATTTTATTTTTTATTATGAATTCAAATCAAAATTTAAATTTTGAAAATAATATTCAAAAAAGAACAAAATTCACAAATTCATCTTTTCAACAAAATTATAATCAAAATTCACAAATAAATTTAAATCAAAATTATAATCAAAATTCACAAATAAATTATAATCAAAATTCAAATCAAAATTTTAATCAAAATTCACAAATAAATTATAATCAAAATTCAAATCAAAATCCAAATCAAAAATTAAATCAAAATTATAATCAAAATTCAAATAATATCAAAAATTTAATAACAATTCAAAATCCTAATAATAATTTCAATCAAAATGAATTAATTGAAGGAGAAATTTTATATTTAAGAAAAGAATTATTTCAAAAAGAAAAAGAAAATTTAAAACTTGATTCTGAAATTACAAAATTAAAAACTCAACTTAAAAATCAAGATGAAATAAAAAATAAAGTTTTAAAAGAAGAAATTGAAAGATTACAAGCTCGTTTACAATTTATTCAAAATGATTTGAAAAAAAAAGATCAAGAAATTGAATATTATAAATCAAAAATGTCAAAATTAAATAATTCACCTCAAAATATTTCTCAAAATATTTCTCAAAAATATTCAATTAATCAACAAAATTTAAATAATAATAATAATAATTCATTTTTACAAAAACTTCCAAATCAAAATCCAAATTCTTTCTTTCCAGAACCTCAATTTTTACAACAAACAAAAGAAAGAAATGAATTAAGTCCTTTAAAATTATCTCCAAAAAATAAGAATCAAAATCAAAGCCAAAATATAAATTTAATTCAAATTCAAAATCAAAATCAAAATCAAAATCAAAATCAAAATCAAAATCAAAATCAAAATCAAAATCAAAATCAAAATCAAAATCAAAATCAAAATCTAATTCAAAATCAAAATCAAAATCAAAATCAAAATCAAAATCAAATTTAATTCAAAATCAAAATCAAAATCAAAATCAAAATCAAAATTTAAATCAAAATCAAAATAAAAATCAAAATCAAAATCAAAATCAAAATCAAAATCAAAATCAAAATAAAATCATTTCAAATATAAATCAAAATCAAAATAAAAATGTCATTTCAATCCAAAATGTAAATCAAATCCTTTCAAGTCAACTTTTAAGTCAAAAAATTCTTTCAAATCAAAAACAAAATCAAAATCAAAAACCTGATAAAAATCAAATTCAAAATCAAATTCAAAATCAAATTCAAAAAGAAAAACAAAAAGAAATTGAGAAACAAATTAAAATTAAAATTCAAAAAGAAAAACAAAAAAATTTATCAATTCAACAAAATATTCAATTTGATTTAATTCCTTCTCCAAAAAATCCAATACAACAATCTTTTTTAATCAATTCTCCTTTTCAAGATCATGAACTTCTAAAAAAATATATTAATACTTCTTTTATTCATACTTTCAAAATTAATTTATTGAAATATTTATCACAAAATTTCTTATTTGAAAATCAAATTCAAGATGAAAAAGATATTTTTATTGATTTAGAAGATGACTTAATCAAATTAAATCAAATATTGGAAATTTCAAAAGATTTTGTTTTAACAACATTTGGAATTTCAAATATAGAAATGGAAAAAGAAAAAATAACTAATTATTCAAAGAAATTAAATCAAAATGAAAATGAAAATGAAAATGAAATGAAAATTGAAAAGATAGAAAATGATTCATTTTTTGAAGTAGATCAAGAATTATCAGATCAAAATGAAAGTTTATTTGATTTAATTTTCAAATTCTTTCTTAAAATTATTCAATCCAAAAATCACATAAAATATCAAAATATAATTATTAAAATTCTCTCAATTTTCTCAACAATTAGTTTAGAAGCTTATAAATATCCATTTATTTTCTTATCAAAATTCACAAACAAAATCATTTTTGAAGTACTTCTTAATCATAATGTTTACAAAATTAAATTACTTACACTTCAAATACTCAATAATTTAATCAAATCTTCATATATTTTTAGACAAATTAAAAGAATTACAATTGAAAGTAAAAAAAGAAAGAATAAATCACAAAAAATTCTGGATTTTATTATTGAATTTATTGGAAAAAGTTTTGAAATTCGAAGAGAAAGTGTTAAATTATTTACATTCATTTCACTTCATTATTATAAAAAAGCTTCTTCATTTTTTCAACCAAATTTATTAATTTCAAAATTGATTTATTTACTTGATAAACAAATTCTTCAAAATATTTCATTTAATGAAATTAAGAATTGCAATATAACTTTAATTTTCTTTCAAGAAATAATTGATTTATTATCAATTATGGTTATTGTTGATATTGAAAATTTTTCAAAAAGTTTATTAATAATGAAACATCATTTTCTTAGTGCAATTAATAGAATTTTATCATTTAAAAAATCTTTTTTTTATTTAGAAGAAAAAGAAAATGAAAAATTAAAAACAAATTTAAATTTAGAAACAGAAATAGAAATAGAAACAAATTATAATGGAATAAAAATTATTGAACAAATTATTCAAAAAACAGAATTTATTACAAATTTAATTCATTTATAAAAAATTTCAAATTAAAAATTCTTTTTTTTTATTGAATTTTTTTTATTAAAACCAAATATTGAATTGAATTGAATATTTTTTTTTTGATTTTGTTTTTGAAATTAAAAATTAAAAGTATTTGAATCAGAATTTTCATCTTTAAATTTTTGTTTTAAAGAAATAACTTTAAATAATTGATTTTGATAATTAACAACATTTTCTTGTAAATATTTAAATTTTGAACGAAGTTGAAACATTGATTCTTCATGTTCATTTTTTGCTTCTCTCATTTCTTTTTCTTTTTTACTAATTAATAATTCAAGTTCTTTTTCTTTATCTGATCTTTTTTCTTTTTGTAATTCAATTTGTTTTTTTTCATTTAAAACATCTTGAATACTTTTTTGTATTTGTTCCAATTTTGATTCTTTTTGATTTGAAATGTTTTCAAGATTTTTTGAAGATAATTTAAGAGAATTATTAATTTCATTTTCTTTTTGAGTTAAATCTTGTACTTCTTGTTGTAAACTTTGGAATTGAGTTGATAATTTTTTATAATTTGTTTTGATTTTTTTCATTTTGTTTTGATTTGTTTGACAAATTTTTTGAGATTTAAGAAGTTTATGAATATTTTTCTGAGCTTTTGTTATTAAATGTTCTCTAGAAAATAATTCCATTGATTTCTTTTCAATTTCTTTTGATTCATTTCTTTCATTTTCAATTTTTTTGGTTAATTCTGTAATTGCTGTTTGAACTTTTGTTGGTGATTGAACAATTTGTGATTTTAATTGTTCACATTCTTTTTGTAAATTATCTAATTCAAATTCAAGATTATTCTATTTATTTTTATTTATAAAAAATTTTCAATTTAAAATGTCAAAGAAAATATTTAAATATTTTTATTTTACTTTTTCATTTTCATATTTTGTTATCATTTCTTCAAATTGATTTGTTTTATTTTGTTGTTCTTTTTTAGAATTTTGAAGTTGATTTAATTCCTTTATTATTTCTTGAATTTCTTGTTGAATTTGATTTTGTTTTTCCAATTCATTTGATTTTTGGAATCTTTTTTATTTATTTAAAAAAAACAAATTATAATAAATAAATAATAAATAATAAATAAATTAAAATGAATTTACTCAATTTCTTTTAAATTTTCTTCAAGGATTAATTTTTCTTCAAGAAGTTTTGCTTTTTGATCAAAAAAGTTTTCCTAAAATATTTCCATTTTCAAATCCATTTAATTTAATTTAATTTAGTTTAATTTAATTTAATTTAATTTAATTTAATAATAAAATATTTCCAATTTAATTTAATAATAAAATATTTCCAATTCAATTTAATTTAATTTAATTTAATTTAATAATAAAATATTTTCAATTTAATTTAATTTAATTTAATAATAAAATATTTTCCAATTCAATTTAATAATAAAATATTTTCAATTTAATTCAATAAATATTTTCAATTTAATTTAATAATAAAATATTTTCAATTTAATTTCAATTTAATTTAATTTCAATTTAATTTAATAATAAAAATATTTTCAATTTAATTTAATTTAATTTAATTTAATTTAATTTAATAATAAAATATTTCCAATTTAATAATAATATATTTTCAATTTAATTTAATTTAATTTAATTTCAATCTAATTTAATAATAAAATATTTTCAATTCAATTTAATTTAATTTAGATTGTTTTACCCAATATTCAGATAATTGTTGATAATGTTGTAATCTATCTTCTCTAAATTTAACAAAATTTATTAAAGCACTTATATTTCTTTTAAGAGTATCTTTTGTTGGTTTTGAAATATCTTGTAAAGAAAAAGAATTAACACCAGTTGAATACATTAATTTAATTAAAGAACGATTAAAAGTAAGTTCTCCAATAGAATTTTCATGAAGTTCAGCAAATTCAAAAGAATCAATTGCTGAAAATTGAGGTTGTTTAAATTGATTTCTTGAAATTCCCATTAATAATTCAACAAATGTTTCATAAATAATTTTCACTTTTTGTGGTTTTGGATTATTTAATTCTTGTTCTGTTAAAGGAAGTTCAAGTTGATTTAAATAAAGAATAAGTTCTTTATCTTCAAGTAAAGGAAAAGAATAAGACATTTTCTTATTAAATTATTATTTAATTATTATTAAAAAAAAAGAGAAAATAAAGATAAAAATAAAATCAAAATTTTTAAATTAAAAAAAAAACGTTAAAAAAATATTTTTCTTTCTTTTTTATTTTAAATTTAAATTTTAAAAAAAAGAAAAATTAACGATTATTTTTTTAATTTAAATTTTAAAAATTAAAAATTTTAATTTTAATCAATCAATCCACATTTAAATTCTTCTTGATTTTTTCTTTCTCTTGAATTTGCTAAAAAATGTGCAAAATGATATAAAATTTCATTTGCATTTTTTTTTTAAATAAAAAGAAGAAAATAAATTGAAAATTTTTTATTTTCCAAATTTTTTTTTTTCATTTTTTTCTTTTTTTTTCTTTTTCTTTTCTTTTTCTTCTTTCATTCTTTTTTTCTTATTTTATCAAAATGAAAAAATTCTTCCGTCCAAAAAGTTATTATAAATAAAAAAATTCAATAAAAATAAAAACAAAAAAAAATTCCCAAATTTAAAAAAAAAAAACAAACAAAAAAGAAAAAAATAAAAAACAAATAAAATTAGAAATTAAATCACAATCAAGTCCTCCAACATTATCAAATACACCACAAAAAACAGAAAAAACAGAAAAAACACAAAAATCTCAAAATCAAGTTTTTGGAATTGATTTAGAAACAATAACTCAAGATCAAACAGATCATGTTCCTTATGTTGTTAAACAAATTACAAAACTAATTGAAACTGAGTGTAAAAAGACATTTTAAAATTAAAATTAATTTATAAAATTAAAATTAAAATTAAAATTAAAATTAAAATTAAAATTAAAATTAAAATCAAAAATCAAAATTAAAATCAAAAATTAAAATTAAAATTAAAATTAAAATTAAAATTAAAATTAAAATTAAAATTAAAATTAAAATCAAAATTAAAATTCAAATTAAAATCAAAATTAAAATTAAAATTAAAATTAAAATCAAAATTAAAATTAAAATTAAAATTAAAATTAAAATTAAAAATTAAAATTAAAATTAAATTAAAATTAAAATTTAAAATTAAAATTAAAATTAAAATTAAAATTAAAATTAAAATTAAAATTAAAATTAAAATTCAAATTCAAAAATCAAAATCAAAAATCAAAATTAAAATTAATATTAAAATTAAAATTAAAATTAAAATTAAAATTAAAATTAAATTAAAAATTAAAATTAAAATTAAAATTAAAAATTAAAATTAAAATTTAAAAATTAAAATTAAAATTAAAATTAAAATTAAAATTAAAATTAAAATTAAAATTAAAATTAAAATTAAAATTAAAATCAAAATCAAAATTAAAATTAAAATTAAAATTAAAATCAAAATTAAAATTAAAATTAAAATTAAAATTAAAATTAAAATTAAAATTAAAATTAAAAATTAAAATTCAAATTCAAAATTAAAAATTAAAATCAAAATTAAAATTAAAATTAAAATTAAAAATCAAAATATAAATATAAATCTAAATTAAATCTAAATCTAAATCAAATTAAAATTAAAATTAAAATTAAAATTAAAATTAAAATTTAAATTTAAAATTCATTATAAATTAAAATTAAAATTAAAATTAAAATTAAAATTAAAATTAAAATTAAAATTAAAATTAAAATTTTTAAAATTAAAATTAAAAATCAAAATCAAAATTAAAAATTAAAATTTAAATTTAAATTAAAATTAAAATTAAATTTAAAATTAAAATTAAAATTTAAAATTAATATTAAAATTAAAATTAAAATTAAAATTAAAATTAAAATTAAAATTAAAATTAATATTAAAATTAAAATTAAAATTAAAATCAAAATCAAAATCAAAATTAAAATCAAAATTAAAATTAATATTAATATTAAAAAGTTGTTGATTGTGAAGGAATTTTTCGAATTCCAGGAAGTAAAGTTCAAGAAAAAAAAGTAATAGAAGATGTGAATGAAAGTAGATAAGAAATGAAAGAAAAAAAAACTTCATTTTAAAAACACATTATTTTAATTAATTAATTAATTTTTAATTATTATTTAAGATGGAGAATTAGATATTTCAACTTGTGATGATCCTTATATTCTTGCTTCTTTATTGAAATATTTTTTTTATAAACTACCTCAACCATTACTTACATTTGAACTTTTTGATGAATGGAATAAAGCGAGTAAATTATTTACTTACTTTCTTTCTTTTTAAAAATTAAAAATTAAAATTAAAATTAAAATTAAAATTAAAATTAAAATTAAAATTAAAATTAAAATTAAAATTAAAATCAAAATTAAAATTAAAATTAAAATTAAAAATTAAAATTAAAATTAAAATTCAAATTAAAATCAAAATCAAATCAAAATTAATATCAAAATTAAAATTAAAAATCAAAATTAAAATTAAAATTAAAATTAAAATTAAAATTAAAATAAATCAAAATTAAAATCAAAATCAAAATCAAAATTAAAATTAAAATTAAAATTAAAATCAAAATTAAAATTAAAATTAAAATTAAAATTAAAATTAAAATTAAAATTAAAATTAAAATTAAAATTAAAATTAAAATTAAAATTAAAATTAAAATCAAAATTAAACAGGAACTGTTGAAGAAATATCAAATCTTGTAAATCAACTTCCATTAGTAAACAGATGTACTTTAAAGCATTTAATGAAATTTTGTGTAAGTGTTTCTGAACATTGCAAACTTAATAAAATGAATAGTGCAAATCTTGCAAGAGTTATTGGACCAAATTTATTTAGACATCCAATTAATCCAATGGCTTTTACTTCAACTATTGCAATTGATAATATGATAATTCATTATAAAGAAATTTTTGAAGATAATTTTAAAAAAGAAGAAGTTGTTCAATCAACTCATTCACAAGAAAGAAGATCAAGAAGAGCTGTAAATAATTTATTAAAATTTAAAATTAAAATTAATATTAAAATTAAAATTAAAATTAAAATTAATATTAAAATTTAAATTAAAATTAAAATTAAAATTAATTTATAAAATTAAAATTAAAATTAAAATTAAAATTAAAATTAAAATTAAAATTAAAATCAAAATTAAAATTAAAATCAAAATCAAAATCAAAATTAAAATTAAAATTAAAATTAAAATTAAAATTAAAATTAAAATTAAAATTAAAATTAAAATAAAAATTAAAATTAAAATTAAAATCAAAATTAAAATTAAAATCAAAATTAAAATAAAATAATATTAAAATTATTCACTTTAGATTCCTAAATTTTTTTGTACTGGAGTTGGTCAAGATCAATTTGAATTATTACAGAAAATGATTGAAGATTCAGAAAAAAGTACACCAGATCAAACACCTAAAACAGAAACAAAAGAAACAAAAGAATCCAAACAAGAAAATGAAAATATTTTAGAAACAAAACAAGAAAATGAAAATATTTTAGAATCAAAACAAGAAAATGATAATATTTTAGAATCCAAACAAGAAAATGATAATATTTTAGAATCCAAACAAGAAATTGAAAATGAAAATGAAAATCAAATTGAAAATGATAATGATAATCAATTAACAGATCAAAATGTTGATTTTTCAGATTTTGAAGAAGATGAATTTTTCGATGCTTTTGTAAGCAATTCAGATTTATTTTGTCAAGAAATCGTTGATACATCATTTCTTGATCTTGGTTTAAGAGTTGAAGTTTTATTGAAAAAATTTGAAAATCAAGAATTAAAAATTAAAGATAGTAGTTTATTAATTCCAATACAAAAAGAAATCAAACAATATTTTAGTAATTATGTTCAAAAAAAGAAACAAGGAAATGATATTGAAGAATTAATTAAAAAAGATCATCTTTCACTTTCAGAATCAATTATTACTTTCCAATTCATTTCATCAATTATTATTAAAAATATTGAAGAATATGAAGTTCAAGAAAATTTTTGTGATTCAAGTGATTCTGATGAATGGTTTTCAGAAGATGAACAGAATAAGCCAATAAATAAAGAACCAGAACTTTTTATTCAAAAAGAAATTCAAATGTTTAATCGACTTAAATCAAATATTCAAAATTCATCTTCAATTAAAATTCAAAAACAATTTCGAGGTTTTTTAGTTAGAAAAGAAATCAAAAATATTAAAAAAGAATTTATTTTCATATAAAATTGGTTGATTAATTAATTGATTAATTGATTTACTTTTTTTCAAATTATGTAAAATTAAGTGAAATCAATTTTTTTCTTATTCAAAAAGAAAAAAAGAAAAATAAAAAATTTAATCCAAAATTAAAATTGATTTATTTAAAATAAAATCAAAAATAAAATTAAAAATTAAATCAAAAATAAAATTAATCAGTTAAACGTGATTTAAAATCTTCTTGTTTTGGTCTTTCTCTTGAATTTGATAAAAAATGTGCAAAATGATATAAAATTTCACTTGTATCTTTACTTTCAATAAAATAATAAGAAGGTGATGTTGTTTGTTTTAATATTTGTGTCCAAAAATCATTAATTGCTTGAATTTTCTTTTTATTTTTGTTTCTAAAACGATCATCCAAAAGAAAAATAACATCAAAAGTAATAGCTTTATTATCAACAAATTCTGAAAAAGCCTAAAAATAATAAAAATCCATTTTTAATTTTAAATTAATTTTATATCAATTTTATATTAATTTTAAATCAATTTTATATCAATTTTAAATCAATTTTATATTAATTTTATATTAATTTTAAATTAATTTTATATCAATTTTATATTAATTTTAAATCAATTTTATATTAATTTTATATTAATTTTATATTAATTTTATATTAATTTTAAATCAATTTTATATTAATTTTATATCAATTTTATATCAATTTTATATTAATTTTAAATTAATTTTATATTAATTTTTATATCAATTTTATATTAATTTTATATTAATTTTATATTAATTTTATATTAATTTTATATTAATTTTATATCAATTTTATATCAATTTTTATATTAATTTTAAATTAATTTTATATCAATTTTATATTAATTTTTAAATCAATTTTATATTAATTTTAAATTAATTTTTATATTAATTTTTATATTAATTTTATATTATTTTTATATTAATTTTATATTAATTTTAAATTAATTTTAAATCAATTTTATATTAATTTTATATCAATTTTATATTAATTTTTAAATTAATTTTATATTAATTTTATATTAATTTTATATTAATTTTAAAATTAATTTTATATCAATTTATATTAATTTTTATATTAATTTTATATTAATTTTATATATCAATTTTATATTAATTTTTATATTAATTTTATATCAATTTTATATCAATTTTTATATTAATTTTATATTAATTTTTATATTAATTTTTATATTAATTTTAAATTAATTTTATATCAATTTTATATTAATTTTATATTAATTTTATATTAATTTTATTAATTTTATATTAATTTTATATTAATTTTATATCAATTTTATATTAATTTTAAAATCAATTTTATATCAATTTTTAAATCAATTTTTAAATCAATTTTTATATTAATTTTAAATAATTTTATATCAATTTTATATTAATTTTATATTAATTTTATATCAATTTTATATCAATTTTATATCAATTTTATATCAATTTTATATCAATTTTATATCAATTTTATATTAATTTTAAATTAATTTTTATATTAATTTTATATTAATTAAATTAATTTTATATTAATTTTATATTAATTTTTATATTAATTTTATATTAATTTTTATATCAATTTTAAATTAATTTTTATATTAATTTTATATTAATTATATATTTATTTTATATTAATTTTTAAATCAATTTTATATTAATTTTATATTAATTTTTATATCAATTTTATATCAATTTTATATTAATTTTTATATCAATTTTATATTAATTTTTATATCAATTTTTATATTAATTTTTATATTAATTTTATATTAATTTTATATTAATTTTATATCAATTTTATATCAATTTTAAATTAATTTTATATTAATTTTTATATTAATTTTATATTAATTTTAAATCAATTTTAAATTAATTTTATATTAATTTTATATTAATTTTCATATTAATTTTATATTAATTTTTAAATTAATTTTTAAATTAATTTTATATTAATTTTATATTAATTTTATATTAATTTTTATATTAATTTTAAATTAATTTTATATTATTTTATATCAATTTTATATTAATTTTATATTAATTTTTATATTAATTTTTATATTAATTTTATATTAATTTTATATTAATTTTATATCAATTTTTATATCAATTTTTTAATTAATTTTTATATTAATTTTTATATTAATTTTATATTAATTTTAAATTAATTTTATATTAATTTTTATATTAATTTTAAATTAATTTTATATTAATTTTATATCAATTTTATATTAATTTTATATTAATTTTATATTAATTTTATATCAATTTTATATTAATTTTAAATTAATTTTATATTAATTTTAAATTAATTTTTATATTAATTTTATATTAATTTTAAATTAATTTTATATTAATTTTATATTAATTTTAAATTAATTTTATATTAATTTTATTATTAATTTTTATATTAATTTTTATATTAATTTTATATTAATTTTATATTTTAATTTTTTATATTAATTTTAAATTAATTTTATATTAATTTTATATTAATTTTTATATCAATTTTTATATTAATTTTAAAATCAATTTTATTTTTAATTTTTATAATTTTATATTAATTTTATATTAATTTTATATTAATTTTATATCAATTTTATATATTAATCAATTTTTATATTTCAATTTTATATTAATTTTATATTAATTTTTATATTAATTTTATATTAATTTTATATTAATTTTTATATTAATTTTATATCAATTTTATATCAATTTTATATTAATTTTATATTAATTTTATATTAATTTTATATTAATTTTATATTAATTTTAAAATCAATTTTATATTAATTTTATATTAATTTTTATATTAATTTTATATTAATTTTATATTAATTTTTATATTAATTTTATATTAATTTTATATTAATTTTAAATCAATTTTATATTAATTTTATATTAATTTTATATTAAATCAATTTTATATTAATTTTATATTATTTTTATATTAATTTTATAAATTAATTTTTTTAAAATCAATTTTATATCAATTTTATATTAATTTTATATTAATTTTTTAATTTTAATTTAATTTTATATCAATTTTTATATCAATTTTATATCAATTTTATATTAATTTTTATATTAATTTTTATTATTTTAAATTAATTTTTATATTTTATATTTTATATTAATTTTATATCAATTTTTATATTAATTTTATGTCAATTTTATTAATTTTAATTAATTTTATATCAATTTTATATTAATTTTATATTAATTTTATATTAATTTTATATTAATTTTTATATTAATTTTTATATCAATTTTATATTATTTTTATTCCAATTTTATATTAATTTTTATATCAATTTTATAAATTAATTTTTATATTAATTTTATATTAATTTTTATATTAATTTTATATTAATTTATAAATTAATTTTATATTAATTTTTTGATCAATTTTAAATTAATTTTTATATTAATTTTAAATTAATTTTATCAATTTTAAATCAATTTTATATCAATTTTAAATCAATTTTATATCAATTTTAAATCAATTTTATCAATTTTATATCAATTTTATATTAATTTTATATCAATTTTAAATTAATTTTATATCAATTTTAAAATTAATTTTATATCAATTTTAAATTAATTTTATATTAATTTTATATTATTAATTTTATATTAATTTTATATTAATTTTATATCAATTTTATATCAATTTTATATTAATTTTATATTAATTTTATATTAATTTTATATCAATTTTAATATCAATTTTATATCAATTTTATATCAATTTTATATTAATTTTATATTAATTTTTATATTAATTTTATATTAATTTTATATTCAATTTTATATTAATTTTATATTAATTTTATAATAATTTTATATCAATTTTAAATTAATTTTTATATTAATTTTATATTAATTTTATATTAATTTTATATCAATTTTATATTAATTTTAAATTAATTTTATATCAATTTTTATATTAATTTTATATTCAATTTTTATATTAATTTTTATATCAATTTTATATCAATTTTATATTAATCCCAATTTTATATTAATTTTTTATTAATTTTTAAATTAATTTTATGATTAAAATTAATTTTATATTAATTTTAAAGTCAATTTATTAATTTTAAATTAATTTTTTATATTAATTTTATATTAATTTTTATATTAATTTTATATTAATTTTATATTAATTTTACATATTAATTCAATTTTTTAATTTTATATTAATTTTAAATTAATTTTTATATCAATTTTTATATCAATTTTTATTAATTTTAAATTAATTTTATATTAATTTTAAATTAATTTTATATCAATTTTAAAATTAATTTTTTTAAATTAATTTTATAATTTTAATTTTATTATTAATTTTTATATTAATTTTAAATTAATTTTAAATTAATTTTAAATTAATTTTAAAATTAATTTTATATCAATTTTAAATCAATTTTACTTTAAATCAATTTTTATATCAATTTTATATCAATTTTATATTAATTTTATATTAATTTTATTATTAATTTTTTTTAAATTTTATATCAATTTTTATATCCAGTTTTTATATTAAGTTTTTATATTAATTTTATATTAATTTTAAATTAATTTTTATATTAATTTTTTAATTAATTTTAAATTAATTTTTATATTAATTTTATATCAATTTTAAATTATTTTATATATTAATTTTATTAATTTTTATATTAATTTTAAATTAATTTTTTATGTTAATTTTATATTAATTTTATATCAATTTTTATATTTTATAATTTGATATTTATATTCAATTTTATATTAATTTTTATTAATTTTAATTTTTTATATCAATTTTATATCAATTTTATATTAATTTTATATCAATTTTATATTAATTTTATATTAATTTCCCATAATTTTTATATTAATTTTTTATTAATATTAATTTTTTAATTAATTTTATATTAATTTTTATATTAATTTTATATTAATTTTATATTAATTTTTATATTAATTTTAAAATCAATTTTAAATTAATTTTTAAATCAATTTTATATTTAATTTTATATTAATTTTATATTAATTTTATATTAATTTTTATATTAATTTTTATATTATTTTATATTAATTTTAAATCAATTTTATATCAATTTTATATTAATTTTTATATTAATTTTATATTAATTTTATATTAATTTTTATATTTTTTTTATTAATTTTTTATATCAATTTAAAATTATTTTAATTTTATATTAATTTTAAATCAATTTTATATTAATTTTATATTAATTTTATATCAATTTTAAATTAATTTTAAATCAATTTTTATTAATTTTATATTAATTTTTATATCAATTTTATATTAATTTTATATTAATTTTATATTAATTTTATATCAATTTTAAATCAATTTTATGCTAATTTTATATTAATTTTTATATTAATTTTAAATCAATTTTTATATTAATTTCAAATTAATTTTATATTAATTTTTAAATCAATTTTAATTCAAAATAAAAATACTTTTGAAAAGAATTTTGAAGAAAAAGAAACATGAGGTCTTCCATAAATTAAAATAACATGAACAAAAACTCTGGATCTGTAAAGAGTAGGAATAGGTAGATTCCTTAATAAGATCACAAATTGACATGATATCAAATTTTAAAATTTTCAGTAGGTTCTAATTGATCAAGAAAAAGAAACTAATTCATTGGTATCAGTTGAAAAACCTTTAAGAATAACTGGTTTTTCAGAAATTATTGATAATGCATATTCATATTTTATCTGAAAGTCTTGATTTAGATTCTACATACATTTTTATCCATTTTTGCTGTTTGAAATAATGTTTGGAAAATTATCTCCTTCTATTTCTTCTCTTAATTCTTTGTTTAAATCAAGACAAATTAATACTTTTTCTTTTTGTAAATGTTTTTATAATTTGTTTTTCGTTATCCATTTATTAAAAAGAAATAAAAATGAAAAATGAAAAATGAAAAATGAAAAATAAAAATTTTGTTGTTTTTGTTTTGTTTCAATTTTTATTTGAAATTTGAAATCCAAAATAAATTTGTTTTTCTTTTCTTTTTCTGCTGCTTTTTAAGGATATCGAAAAAGAAAAAGAAGAATTAGGGAAAATGAAAAATTTCAAAAGAATCAATCATTTCTTCTTGGCTGGTTCTTCTGTATAACCTTATGGTTCCTCCTTCTTATTGGTTCCTTCTTAACTGGTTCTTGTCTTAACTTTATTTGGTTCTTTCCTTAACTGGTTTGCTTCTTTGGTATGCATTTTGTGTGTGTATAAACTTTTATTAAATTTGTGATGCTTTTAACTTTGATTAATTGCAATTTCGTGATTGGAGATTTTCAGCTCTTTATTTTGTTCTCATGTCTCTATATTGATAATATGCTTAAATATAAATACTTTATAAATATATTTTCATTTCAGGAAATTTTCCTAATTCTTCTCATAATTTATAATTTATTTTCAATTTAAAATTAATAAAATA
>JAPDFW010000102.1:0-117500 GCA_028826165.1 Anaeramoeba ignava
AAAATATCAGTATTCAATGTTCTTTCATGTGCTTCATCAAGAATAATTACTGAATATTTTTGTAAAAGAAAAATCACTTTTCAATTTCTTTAAGTAATATTCCGTCTGTCATAAATTTACCAACTTTGTTTTATCATTAATTTTTATCATATCTAATTTGATAATCCAACTTCTTCTCAAGTTTAAAATTTCAATTCTTCTGAAACTCTTTTCGCCATACTAACTGCAGCTACTCCTTCTTGGTTTGTTATTCCAATTTTACCTGGATTTGCTTTTTGTATTTAAATATTTTAAATATTTTAAATATTGAACAAAAATTATTTACTTCACAACTTTTAATTGATCCATAAACCAGATTCATATAAAATTGAGAACTTGAGTTGTATTATGAGTTATTATGAAATTGTTTGTGAGATAAAGATGATCAGAATCTTGAATTAAAATACAAGAACATTCTTCTTCTTGATTTTTCAATTTTAGTAATAAATCTTTTTAAATGAACATTTTTGTTGATTGATTAAATTAAATTTGTTTAAATTTCTATATTTAAATGGATTTGAATAGATAATTTCACATTGAAATTCTCCATTTTTGAGGTTATTTATAGTGCATAAACCTCCAAGAGATTGAAATTAATTGAATATTTTGGTTAATTTTTGGAATTTTGTTTGATAAATTAAATTGTTTGATTTTGTAATTTTGCTATTTAAATCAAGAAAAGAATGAATAATTTCTTCATCGAATAGAAATTGGAATAAAAATGAATTTTTGGGAATTGATTTTTGTTGTGGAGAAGATATTTTATAAAAGATTGATAGTTTTGAAATTGGTTAATATCATTAAATCTTTTTAGCTAATAAAATAGATGAATAGATAATAATTATTTGATGAAGAAATATCGTTAAATGAAATTGATAATCCAAAAGATAAGGATCAATATCTATTTTTGAGGGAAAAGAATATAGGATCTGGATTTTGAATTGAGAATTTGAATTTTGAAGAATTTTTGATTAATATATTTTAGCAATTGTTTTGTTTTATAAAAGTTTTTGAGGATTTGGATTATTTAGTTTATATTCATCAACAAGCCAAAGATGATCAAGACTACAATCAACAAAATCATTATTATCAAAAATATTCTATAAACAGGCAATTTTCCTTGAGGATAAATTTGAATAATTTTAGAAAAATTTTGATTAAATGGGTAGAACTAAATCTCCTTTTTAAATTTCCATTTTTGAGGACCATAAGGAGTGTAAACAATAGAACTATTTGGTAAACTTTTTCCTGAACCTGTTTCACAAATTATTAATAAGTTTCCATTTCTAATATAGTCTATAATATTATATTCTTACTAATAATAGGAAGTTCTAAACGATGTTTTTGAATTTCTTTTTCTATTTACAAGAACAAAGAAAGCTTTATTTTCCTTATTATTTTGAATTTCAATTTCAATTTTCTTTTCATTTTCAATTTGATTTTCCTTTAATTTATTTTGATTTTTATTTTGATTTTCATCTATAATTTGAAATGAATTTTTCTTTAATTTATTTTTATTTTCAATTTCATTTTGATTTTGATTTTGATTTTGATTTTGATTTTGATTTTGATTTTGATTTTGAATTTGATTTTGATTTTGATTTTTATTTTTATTTTGATTTTGATTTTGATTTTGATTTTGATTTTGATTTTGATTTTGATTTTGATTTTGATTTTGATTTGAATTTTGATTTTGATTTTGATTTTGATTTTGATTTTGATTTTGATTTTGATTTTCATTTTGATTTTCAATTTGATTTTGATTTTGATTTTGATTTTTTTCATCTATAATTTGAAATGGATTTTTCTTTAATTTATTTTGATTTTTATTTTGATTTTGATTTTGAATTTGAATTTGATTTTGATTTTCAATTTGATTTTTCTTTAATTTATTCTTATTTTGATTTTGATTATTTTCATCTACAATTTGAAATGAACTTTTCTTTAATTTATTTTTATTTTGATTTTGATTATTTTCATCTACAATTTGAAATGGATTTTTCTTTAATTTATTTTTATTTTGATTTTGATTTTGAATTTCATTTTCATTTTCATTTTCATTTTCAATTTGATTTTGATTTTGATTTTGATTTTGATTTTGATTTTGATTTTGATTTTGATTTTGATTTTGATTTTGATTTTGATTTTGATTTTGATTTTGATTTTCATTTTGATTTTGATTTTCAATTTCATTTTCATTTTCAATTTCAATTTGATTTTGATTTTCAATTTGATTTTCCTTTAATTTATTTTGATTTTTATTTTGATTTTCATCTATAATTTGAAATGAATTTTTCTTTAATTTATTTTTATTTTCAATTTCATTTTTATTTTTATTTGGATTTTGATTTTGATTTTGATTTTTCTTTAATTTATTCTTATTTTCAATTTGATTTTGATTTTCATTTTCAATTTGATTTTGATTTTGATTTTGATTTTGATTTTGATTTTGATTTTGATTTTGATTTTGATTTTGATTTTGATTTTGATTTTGATTTTGATTTTTTTTTGATTTTGATTTTGATTTTGATTTTGATTTTGATTTTGATTTTCAATTTCATTTTCATTTTCAATTTCAATTTGATTTTGATTTTCAATTTGATTTTGATTTTGATTTTCAATTTGATTTTGATTTTCATTTTCAATTTCAATTTGATTTTCTCTTGTTCTTTCTTGTTCAATTTCTATATCTGTTATATTAATTCCAGCTTTTCTTTCTAATAAACCTCTTTTAAGTTTTTCTTTTAAAGTTTCTTTTTTACCTAAATTTTTTGAAGATCTAAATAATTTTAATTTATCATCATTAAGATTTCCTTTAGCAACTTGATTAATTAATTTATCTTTTAAAATGAATTTATTTTGTTTCATTTTTAATTTCCAAAGTTTTTTTTCTTTTCTTTTACTTATTCTTTTCTTTTTTAAAGGTTGATTTTTTTCAATTTTTTTTTGAAGTTTTTTTTGATTTTGTTTTTCAATTTCTTTTTCATTTTTTTTATTAATTATAATTTGATTTGATAAATCATTAGTTTGATAATCATTTGTTATTCCAAGTTGAGCTGATAATTCTGGAGATAAAATTGATAAATCTTGTTGATTTTGATTATTATTTTTAATTTTTGTTTTGAAATTCTTTTTCTTCTCATATTTTTAAATTAAAAATAAAAAAATTAAAATTTCATTTTTCATTTTTAAAATAATGATTGTTTATGGTTTATTTGGAAAAAAAAAAGAAAAAGATTCAAACCAAAAACAAATTCCAAGACAAATTAATAAAGAAAGAAGAAAAACTGTTGTTTCTCCAAAAGAAAATAAACAAAATGAAAAACCAAAAAAAAGAAGAAGTTCTTTTTCAAATGAATCTTTAGAAAAAAAAGAAACGTTAAAAAAAAATCAAAAGAAAAAATCTAATTCTAATTCTAATTCTAATTCTAAATCTAATTCTAATTCAGATTCTAATTCAAATCAAAATGAAAATTCAAATCAAAATTCAAATCAAAATTCAAATCAAAATTCAAATCAAAATCAAAATCAAATCAAAATTTAAATTCAAATCAAAATTCTAATTCAAATCAAAATGAAAATTCAAATCAAAATCAAAATGAAAATTCAAATCAAAATCCAAATGAATTAAGCTGTATTTTATTCTTAATAATAAAAATAATTTAATCAAAAAAAAATACCTTATTTATAATTCCAAATTTATTTCTTTATTAAATTGGATTGAATTGGATTGTATTTATAAATTTAAATTATTTTTAGATGGAGTTATTCAAGTTGCAACAAAAGATTCACATTTTTTAAAATCAGTTCAAAAAAAAGTTATTCATATTGAAAATGAACAATTAATTGAATCAGCAAAAAATGTTACAATAATTTATAATAAAAATACAGAATCACAATTAAATATTTTAGGAGAACTTATATTAACAAGTTATAGATTATATTTTATACCTGATGATGAATCTATTTATGTATAAAATATTAAAATAAATATAAAATTAAATATTAAAATAAATATTAAATTAAATATTAAAATAAATATTAAATTAAATATTAAATTAAATATTAAAAATAAAAATAAATAAATTAAAATTAAATATAAAAATAAATATTAAAATAAAATTAAAATTAAATAAAAAAATAAATATAAAATTAAAAATAAATAAATTAAATATTAAAATTAAATATTAAATTAAATATTAAATTAAATATTAAAAATTAAATATTAAATTAAATATTAAAATAAAAATTAAATAAATATTAAAATTAAATATTAAAAATTAAATATTAAAAATTAAATATTAAATTAAATATTAAAATTAAATATTAAAATTAAATATTAAATTAAATATTAAATTAAAAATAAATATTAAAATTAAAAATATTAAAATTAAATTAAATATTAAAAATTAAAATATTAAATTAAATATTAAAAATAAATATTAAATTAAAATATTAAAAAAATTAAATATTAAATTAAATATTAAAATTAAATATAAAAAAATTAAAATTAAAATAAATATTAAAATAAAACATAAAATAAAATATTAAATATTAAAAATATTAAATTAAAATAAATTAAAATTAAAAATAAAAAATTAAAATTAAATATAAAAATTAAATTAAATTAAAAATTAAAATTAAAATAACATTAAAATAAATATTAAATTAAATATTAAAATAAATATTAAAATAAATAATAAAATAAATATTAAATTAAATATTAAAATAAATAAAAATTAAATATTAAATTAAAAATAAATATTAAATTAAATATTAAAATTAAATATTAAAATAAATATTAAAATTAAATATTAAATATTAAAATAAATATTAAATTAAATATTAAAAATAAATATTAAAAAAAAATTAAAATTAAAATTAAATTAAATATTAAAATAAATAAAATAAATATTAAAAATTAAATATTAAAATAAATATTCTTAGAATAATCAATTAAGTGAAGAACTTCCAGATATTCTCATGGAATTATTGAAAGAGCTGAAAAATAGGAGGACAAAAAGTCGAAAAGAATATTCATATGGAATTAAAGTTGTTTGTAAAGATTTTAGAACTTATCGTTTTATTTTCTTCAAGAAAATCATAGTAGAAGAGAAATTTTTATTAAAATTTTTCCAAAGAGCATTTATTTCAGATGTTCGTAAAACATTTTCATTCTTTCATAAAAACTCTGAAATAAAAGATTTAGGTTGGTCAATTTATGATCCAGTTAAAGAATATCAAAGACAAGGTAAATCAAAATAATTTTATAATAATTTATTGGTTTTTTCAATTAAAAAAATTTTTTTAATTTAAATTTTTAAAATAGGATTAATTTTTGAATCTGGAGATTGGAGAATATATGATATAAATAAAGATTATTCTCTTTGTCCTACTTATCCAAGAATATTTGGTTTTCCAAGTAAAATGGAACAGAAAATAAAAGATTGTTCTAAATTCAGAACAAAAAATAGATTACCAGTTTTAACTTGGAAAAGTCCAGATAGTGAAGCTGTTCTTTGTAGATCATCACAACCAAAAACAGGTAAAAAGAAAAAAATTATTTAAAAATCGGAAAAAATTTTTAAAAATCGGAAAAAAAAAAAAATTTTAAATGAAAAGGATTTGCTGATTCAAGAAATGCAAATGATGAAAAATTATTAAAAAATATAAGAAAACTTAATAGTAAAGGATTTAAACTCCAAATATTTGATTGTAGACCAAAAGCAAATGCAGTTACTAATAAAGCTAAAGGAGGAGGATTTGAAAATACAGATTTTTATTCCGATTGCAAATTAACATTTTTAGGAATAGATAATATTCATGTTATGAGAGGATCTCTGAAGAAACTAATCAAAATATCACAAAATGCAGTTCTTAATGATAAGAAATGGCTTACTAAATTGGAAGAAACAAATTGGTTTTTACATTTACAAAAAATTGTTTATTGGTCAACAGTAACAGCTAAATATATTGAAGATAAATATTCTATTCTTGTTCATTGTTCTGATGGTTGGGATAGAACAGCTCAAGTTTGTTCACTTGCTGAATTAATATTGGATCCTTATTACAGAACATTTAACGGATTTATTGTTTTAATTGAAAAGGATTGGTTAAGTTTTGGTCATAAATTTTCACAAAGACATGGTCATGCTGATAAAAAATCAAAGGATAAACAAAGATCTCCTGTTTTCTTGCAATGGATGGATTGTGTTTATCAATTTTGGAGACAATATCCTAATGCTTTTGAGTTTAATGAGGATTTCTTATTGGGAGTTATTGAACATGTTTATTCTTTAAGATTTGGCACTTTTTTGGGAAATTGTGATAAAGAAAGAAATGATTTTGAATTATCTAAATATACTTATTCTTTATGGACTTATATGAACCAAAGAAAAGATATTTATCTCAATCAAGTTTATTCACCAATATCTGGATCATTATATCCAAGTTCATTTTTAAGACATTTTTCTTATTGGGAAAGGTGAAGAATTTTTTATTTAAATTTTAATTTTTATTTTAATAAATTATTTTTTATTTTATTTAGACTTTATATGAAAGGAATGACTGAAGCTGGTTTACATTCTTCTGATGAAAAAATTCTTAATATTAATCAAACTTGGCAATATCTTATGGAAAATACTCAAAAATTAAAATCTGAAAATGATAAAATTCATAAAAATTATTAAAATTCAAAAAGAAATTGATAAAAGAAAAGAAAAGAATTAAAATTTAAAAATCATTTTTCATTTTTCATTTTTCATTTTAAAAATAAAAATAAATAAAAATAATAATGAATAAGAATAATAATTTAACTTTTCAACAAATTTTTAAGTAAATGTAAAAAATTCCAAAAGCAGAACTTCATGCACATCTTAATGGATCAATTAGAGAATCAACAATTAAAGAATTTATAGAAAAATCAAATTTAAAAACAAAATAAATCCAGAAGATACAAAACTTCTTGAAAAAGGAAGTGAAAGAACACTTAGTGATTGTTTTAAATTATTTGATTTAATATATTTATTAATTGATGATTTAGAAAAAATAAAAAGAATTACAAAAGAAGTAATTGAAGATTTTTATTATGATAATTGTATTTATCTTGAGCTTAGAACAACTCCACGTTTTTTAAAGAAATCATCAGAAAATCAAGAAAAAGCAACTAAAAAAGAACATATTGAAACAATTATATCAACAATTAAAGAAACAACTAAAAATTTAAATAATGGAATTGTTGTTAAATTAATATTAAGTATAAATAGAGCATATTCAAAAGAAATTGCAAATGAAACTATTGAAATTATATCACAAATTAATCAAAAAGATGTTATTATTGGAATTGATTTTGCTGGAAATCCTTTTAAAAATAAATTTATTGATTTTGTTCCTGTTTTAAAAAGCAAAAGATTTAGGTCTTTTTTTATTACTTTACATTTTGCAGAAAAATTGATTATGAAGAAAGTATTCAAATGTTAAAATTTAATCCTCAAAGATTAGGTCATGCTAATTATTTAAATGATGAAATTCGTAATTTATTATTTGATTCAAAAATTCCTGTTGAAATTTGTTTAACTTCAAATGTAAAAACTGAATCTGTTCCAAGTTTTGAAAAACATCATGCAAAAGAATTTTATAAAAGAAATCATCCAATTTCATTTTGTACAGATGATCAAGGTTTATAAATTTTTTATCCGATTTTTTAATTTTAATTTTTTATCCGATTTTAAATTTTAATTTTAATTTTAATTTTAATTTTAATTTTGATTTAAATTTTAATTTTAATTTTAATTTTTAATTATAATTTTTTATCCGATTTTTAATTTTAATTATAAATTTGATTTTAATTTTAATTTTAATTTTAATTTTAATTTTAATTTTAATTTTAATTTTAATTTTAATTTTAATTTTTAATTTCAAAATTTAATTTTAATTTCAATTTTAATTTTAATTTTAATTTTAATTTTTATCCGATTTTTAATTTTTAATTTTAATTTTAATTTTATTCAATTTTAATTTTAATTTTAATTTTAATTTTAATTTTAATTTTAATTTTAATTTTTTAATTTTAATTTTAATTTTAATTTTTAATTTTAATTTTAATTTTTTAATTTTTTTTAATTTGATTTTAATTTTTAATTTAATTTTAATTTTAATTTTAATTTTAATTTTTTAAATTTAATTTTAATTTTAATTTTAATTTTTTAATGTTTTAGGTGTTTTTTTAACTTCTTTATCTAAAGAATTTGCAAATGTTAGTTTTTATTTAAATTTTTCAATAAAAAGAATTAAAAGAAATTTCAAAAAGTTTTAATTATGCTTTTGCTAAAGATGAAGCATTAAAAAATATAAAGAATTTATAGAGAAAAAGAAAATAAATTTAAAATAGAAAAATTAATTTAGAAAATTAAAAAAAATTAAATAAAAAAAAAAAAATAAAACAATATAAAAGAATTTTTAAAATTATTTTTTTTTTCATTTTTTTTTCTTTTTTTTTAAATTTAAAAAAATGTTTGAAGTTGATTTTACAAAAGATGTTAAAAAAAAACATAAATCTTGGAATACAGGAATACTTAAAATTAATAATAGAAGAGTAATAATTAATAAATTTAATTAAATCAAATAAATTTACTTATAAATTTAATAGGTAACACTTTTTAATGATGAAGATGAAGAATTAGAACGTTCTTGGTTAAAAAAAACTGATGATCTTGAAATTGGAAAGAATATTTATTTATTACATTATTCTGTTATTATAACTGGAATTAAAGAAAAACTTATTAAAAATACTTCTACTTCTTCTATTACTAAAAAAAATAATTCAAATAATTCAAATCAAAAAATATTTAATTCTTTAAATTCTTTAAATTTACCTTCTCAAGAAAAAAAAAGACAAAAAAACAAAAGAAAAAAATTTACAGTTCCTTTTAAAAAGAAACCAAATCAAAATGAAAATGAAAATGAAAATGAAAATGAAAATGAAAATGAAAATGCAAAATGAAAATCAAAATCAAAATAAAAATCAAAATGAAAATCAAAATCAAAATCAAAATCAAAATCAAAATCAAAATCAAAATCAAAATCAAAATCAAAATCAAAATCAAAATCAAAATCAAAATCAAAATCAAAATCAAAATCAAAATCAAAATCAAAATCAAAATCAAAATCAAAATCAAAATCAAAATGAAATTATATTAAAATCTCCTTTAAAAAATAATATTGAAGAATTATATGAAGGATTTAGGTAAAAAAAAATTATTTAATTCATTTCAATAATCTTTACTAAATTTATATAAAAATATTTATTTATTTTTAGACCATTATCTAAATTTTTATTCCCAACAAGTTATCAATGCTTTCATTTACCAGTTAATTCTAAAATAGAAAGAAAAATTAAAATACCACAAGAATTTGAAAATTTTGAAGAATATAAAAATATTTTCATTTCTTCTTTAATTGAGGAAATTAATATTAAAGTACTTGAAATTGGAATGTCTTTTTATTCATTAATTCGTAAACTTAAATGGGTTTCAGAAGATGAAAATATTGTTTGTTGTAAACATGGACCTTGTGTTATTAAAATTGTAAAAAAAGAAGGAGAAAATCAAGGAAGATTTTTTTATTCTTGTAGATTACCTCATAAAGATCCAGATTGTTGTGATGCTTTTGCTTGGGCTGATCGTGATATTACTTCTAAAAACAAAGGAATTAAAATCAAAAAAAGGAAAGAAATTCCAAATTTAGATAAATCAAATTATTCAAGTAGTTTTAATCTTCATCTTCCTGAACTTGAAAAATTATTCTTTTCAAATCAAATTTTATTTCATTCAAATTGTGAAATTTTTAAAAAGATTGAAAATGTACAAGAAAAGAAATCAAAATTATTTACAAAAATGATTAAAAAAAGAAATTTAGCATTTAAAAAAAGACAAAAACAATTTAGAAGAAATCAAAAAAGACGTAAAAATAATGAAAGTGATGAAAGTGATGAAAGTGATGAAGATGAAGATGAAGAAGAAAGTGATGAAAGTGAAGATGAAAAAAAAGATGTATCTTTTATTAAACAAACAACAGGAAATCAATTTTTTTTAAAAGTTAAAAAACAAATTAATGGAGCTGAATATACAAAAGATGATTTATGGGTTATTTCTAATGTTCAAAATTTTGAACCTAAACAAAAAGATGATTTTATTTTTTTTGCTAAAAGTATATTTTTTGGAGTTGGAACATCAGGTTTAGTAACACTTGAACCAATAGGAGATTTTCCAAATTTATTTGAAATTGAACCAAATAAGAAATATAAAGATATTTTTGCAATTAAATGTTTTAATGCATCAACAGAATTTTCAGCAATTAATAATATAGAAATTATAAAAGAAGAAAATATTCCATTACTTGAATTTATATTAAAGAAATATCAAAATCAAGAAAATGAAAATGAAAATGAAAATAATGAAAATGAAAATGAAAATAATGAAAATGAAAATAATGAAAATAATGAAAATGATGAAAATGAAAATGAAGAAAATGAAAATGATGAAAATGAAAATGATGAAAATGAAAATGAAAATGAAAATGAAAATGAAAAACCTTTGAAATCTAAAATTAAATTCCCATCAGAAATTGCTTACAAAAAATCACATAAAATAATTTCAAATTTTAAAACTCAATCTATTCAATACGAAGGGAAAATATTTCCAAATAATCAAAAAAATTATTCATTTCCTTTTGAACAAATTTCAAATGATTTAATTGAAGAATCAAAAATAGAAACAATTAAAAAATATAATTTAAATGAAGATCAAATTGAAATATTAGAAAAAATATCAAAATGGTTTATTAAAAAAGAAAGTTATAAAAATTCAATAGTATTAGTTCATGGAGTATTTGGCTCAGGAAAAAGTTTTTTATTAACAATATTAATAATTTTTATGATTGAAATTCTTGATAACTTAAAATGAATCAGAACATATTAAAATTATGATTAGTGCAATTACTAATATTGCAGTTGATAGAGTATTAGAAGGATTACTTGAACTTGGATTTGAAGAATTTATTAGAATAGGAAGTTTAAAGAAAATTTCTAAAAAAATATTACCATATACAATATCAGGAGAGAAAAAAAAAGATATTGAAGAAACAATCAAAGAATTAAAAGAAATGATTTCAGAAGAAGATTATCAAGATGAGAATGAATTAGAATCAATTAAAAAAACATTAGATGAATATGAATTTATCAAGAATAATTCACATATTTTATACAATCAAAAAATGAAGAAAATAAGAGTTGTTGGAACAACATGTGCTGCTACAAATTTTCCTATTTTATCTGGATGGAAATTTCCAATTATAGTTCTTGATGAAGTGAGTCAAATGATTGAACCAATTTCAATGCTTCCAATTTTAAAATTTTCATGTGAAAGATTATGTTTATTTGGAGATCCATTACAATTACCACCAAATTTAGCAGGAAATGAAAATTATCATAAAAACAAATTATTATTTAAAAAGAAAACTCAATTAATCAAAATTCAATTAATCAAGATTCAAATCAAATTGATAATTTATATAAAACATTATTTGATAGATTAGCAGCAAATGAATATAAACCAATTATGCTTAGAACTCAATATAGATGTCATCCTTTAATTAGTCAAATATGTAATAACTTATTTTATCAAGGAGCTTTATTAGATGGAATTTCCTCAAATCAAAGAAAACCAATTGTGAATAATTTTCCACCACTTTTTTTCTTAGATTCTGAAAATGGAAAAGAAGAGAAAACTTGGACAGGAAGTTATAGAAATTTTTATGAAGCTAAAATTATTATTGGATTAATTGAAATGCTTTTGAAAGAAAATATTAGTTCAAGTAAAATTGGTGTAATCACTTTATATAAAGAACAAGCAAGATTAATCAATAAACTTTTAACAATATTTCAAAATGGGAAATCAAAATCAAAATCAGAAAAAGAAAAGAAGAAAAATAAAAAAGAAAAATCAACAGGAATATTAGGATTAAAAAATACATTTACAAAAAGAAAAACAAACAATAATAATAATAATAAAAAAAGTGGAAAAAATGAAATGAAACAAATTCAAATATCAACAGTTGATGCTTTTCAAGGAGCTGAAAAAGAAATTTGTATTGTTTCTTGTTGTAGAACAGAAAATCTTGGTTTTATTGAATCACCAAATAGATTAAATGTTCTTTTAAGTAGAGCTAAAAATCATTTAATTATTGTTGGAAGACAAAAGGTTTTAAATTCTAGTTCTGTTTGGAATTCTGTTATTAAACATTGTATTTTTTCTATGGGAGGAATTTGTTATGCAAGTGATGTTTGTAAAAATGTTGAAATTTTGAATTTGAAAAAGGAAAAACATTTTGATTTAGGAAATTTTGATTTAAATTTTTTTGGAATTGATTTAAATTCTTTAATTAATTTTGGGAATGAAAATCAAAATCAATTAAATGAATTAAATCAAAATCAATTAAATCAATTAAATCAATTAAATCAAAATCAATTAAATCAAAATCAAAATCAAAATCAAAATCAATTAAATCAATTGAATCAAAATCAAAATCAATTAAATCAATTAAATCAAAATCAAAATCAAAATCAAAATCAATTAAATCAATTAAATCAAAATCAAAATCAAAATAATAAAATGGTTATTGAACAATTAATTAAAGAAAATGATTTAAATGAATTTGAAGATAAAATTATTAAAACAAAAAAAATTGAAGAAAATACAAAAATTTCAGATAACAAAACAAAAGAATTACTTGAAAAATTTCTTGATTTTTAAATAATAAATAAAAATTAAATTTCATTTCATTTTTTTCATTTTTTTCATTTTTTTTTTAAATGAATTCTGAAGAACAAAAAGTTGGAATTGAAACAAAATTATTTTCAGGAATAAAAAAAGGAGATATTAAAGATATTCCAGCTCATTGTGTTCCAAGAACTTGTATTGCAAAAATAACATTACTTGGTTAATAATAATAATAAATAAAAATAAGAAAAAAATTTTAAATTAAAATTAAATTAAAAAAATAAAAATAGAAATTTTTTTAAATGAAGAATTTGATTTTCCTTCACCTTTAGAATTATCATTAAGTATTGATTCAGGAAAGAGTAAACTTTCAACTGGAGCAATTCATATTCCAATTAAACAAGAAGAAGAAAATGAATCAAAAAATCAAAAACAAAATAAAAATACAAAAACAACAATTCAAACAATGAAACAACAAAGAAAATCAACTCCAATAACTATAACTCCTTCAAAAAATGATAAGAAAAATATTTCTAATAAATTAGAATCTTCAAATTTAATTTTACCTTTTACAGAAAATGATTCTCAACTTATTTATCAACTTGCTTATGTTTTTTCTTTTCGTTATTTACACAATTTAAAAGTAAAATTATTTATTAATTAATTTATTAATTTATTAATTAATTTAATTTTTTAATATTTTTTAGTATTCAGATAATATATTAAATATTCATCTTCAAAGAACAAAAAAAAGAGGAAAGAAAAAATCAACAATTGGTATTGGTAAAATAAATCTTGCAGATGTTGTAATTATCAAATTTATTTTAAAATAGAAATTTATCAAATTTATTTTAAAAACAGAAATTTATCAAATTTATTTTAAAAACAGAAATTTATCAAAATTATTTTAAAAACAGAAATTTATCAAATTTATTTTAAAAACAAAAATTTATCAAAATTTATTTTAAAAACAGAAATTTATCAAATTTATTTTAAAAACAGAAATTTATTAAATTTATTTTAAAAACAGAAATTTATCAAAATTTATTTAAAAACAGAAAATTATCAAAATTTATTTTAAAAACAGAAATTTATCAAAATTTATTTTAAAAACAGAAATTTATCAAATTTATTTTAAAAACAGAAATTTATTAAAATTTATTTTAAAAACAGAAATTTATCAAAACTATTTTAAAAACAGAAAATTATCAAAATTATTTTAAAAATAGAAATTTATTAAATTTATTTTAAAAACAGAAATTTATCAAATTTATTTTAAAACAAAAATTTATCAAAATTTATTTTAAAAACAGAAATTTATCAAAACTATTTTAAAAACAGAAAATTATCAAAATTATTTTAAAAATAGAAATTTATTAAATTTATTTTAAAAACAGAAATTTATCAAAATTTATTTTAAAACAGAAATTTATCAAAATTATTTAAAAAACAGAAATTTATCAAAATTATTTAAAAACAAAAATTTATCAAAATTATTTAAAAACAGAAAATTATCAAAATTATTTAAAAACAGAAACTTATCAAAATTATTTAAAAACAGAAACTTATCAAAATTATTTTAAAACAGAAATTTATCAAAATTTATTTCAAAAACAGAAATTTATCAAAATTTATTTTAAAAACAGAAAATTTATTAAATTTATTTAAAAACAGAAACTTATCAAAATTATTTTAAAAACAGAAATTTATCAAATTTATTTTAAAAACAGAAATTTATCAAAATTTATTTTAAAACAAAAATTGATTAAATTTATTTTTTAAAAATTTATTAAAATTAGTTACAAATGACTTTCGATTCATCACTAAAATTAATAGAACCAAATACAAATAATTTAAGAGCTAAAATTAATATTCGTGTAGTAACAATACCTTTAAAAATTGGAGCATTATTAAATATTCAAAATGAAGAAGTTAATGATATTGATGGAGAAGATTTTGAAGAAAAAGATAAACAGTAAAAAAAAATATTTTAAATATTTTAAATATTTTAAAAATTAATAAATTAATAAATTAATAAATTAATAAATTATTATTTAGTTCTTCTGATTCAGATGATTTACAATATCTTATTGAAGGTCCAGAATTAACACAAATTGAACCAAAACAAAAAAAGAAAAGATTTGGAAAATTAAGAAATAAACTTAAATTTGGAGCAAGATTTAGAAAAGGAATTAAAAAGAAAGGAGGAAAACAAGAAAATGAAATTATTTCAATTCAAAATCAAAATCAAAATCAAAATCAATCAAATAATGATTTAAATCAAATGATAAAAGAAGAAGATTCAAGTGATAAAGAAATAATAAATTTGACAAAAATCTTGAACAAGAAAAACAAGGAAATGAATCAACTGAAAAAATAGAACAAGAATCACAATCAGAAACACCTATAAAATTTATGAATGAAGAAAATAAATCACTTAAATCTAGTTTAAAAAAATCAAATTCAGCAAATTCTTATCCTTTAAGTAAATTGATTTTATTGAATTTTAAATTTGAAATTGAAAACAAGTTGGATTTATTAATTTATTATTTTTGTTGGTTCTTTTTATTTATAAATTAATAATCAATTTTTAGTTTCTTTTTGAAAGTGTAACAAGAACATTACAAAATTTATTTAATTCATCAAAAACAGTGGAAAATATATTCCTTTTAAAAGCAGGAAAAAGAAGAACTCAAAAATTATTACCATGGATTAATTTATCATCTCTTCAAGGAAAATTAATTTGGATTCAAAATTTTTTAGATATTCAACAAACATTTTCAACAGTTGTAAAATATCAACAAAAAATTAAAACAAATAGAACTCCTTTTAAAATTGTTGTTCTTGGATCTGATGTTTTTATAACAGAAATTTTACGTTCATATGTTGATATTTTATCAAAAACTCAAAAACCACTTGAATTAATAAAATTTTATATTTTACCAATAGGTAGATTTAAAATTATTTATAAAATTAAATATATAATTATTTATAAAATTAAATATAAAATTATATATAAAATTAAATATAAAATTAAATATAAAATTAAATATAAAATTATTTATAAAATTATTTATAAAATTATTTATAAAATTATTTATAAAATTATTTATAAAATTAAATATAAAATTATTAATAAAATTAAATATAAAATTATTTATAAAATTATTTATAAAATTATTTATAAAATTATTTATAAAATTAATTATAAAATTATTTATAAAATTATATATAAAATTATATATAAAATTAAATATAAAATTAAATATAAAATTATTTATAAAATTAATTATAAAATTATTAATAAAATTATTTATAAAATTAATTATAAAATTAAATATAAAATTAATTATAAAATTATTTATAAAATTATTTATAAAATTATTAATAAAATTATTTATAAAATTAATTATAAAATTATTAATAAAATTATTTATAAAATTATTTATAAAAATTAATTATAAAATTAATTATAAAATTATTAATAAAATTATTTATAAAATTATATATAAACTTATTTAATAAAATTATTTTATAAAATTATTTATTAAATTATTTATAAAATTAAATATAAAAATTATTTATAAAATTAAATATAAAATTATTTATAAAATTATTTATAAAATTAATTATAAAATTAATTATAAAATTATTTATAAAATTATTTATAAAATTAATTATAAAATTATTTATAAAATTAATTATAAAATTAATTATAAAATTATTTATAAAATTAAATATAAAATTAAATATAAAATTATTTATAAAATTAAATATAAAATTATTTATAAAATTAAATATAAAATTAAATATAAAATTATTTATTAAATTAAATATAAAATTAATTATAAATTATTTATAAAATTAAATATAAAATTATATATAAAATTATTTATAAAATTAAATATAAAATTAAATATAAAATTATTTATAAAATTAAATAAAAATTGTTTATAAAATTATTTATAAAATTATTTATAAAATTATTTATAAAATTAAATATAAAATTATATATAAAATTATTTAAAAATTATTTATAAAATTAAATATAAAATTATTTATAAAATTATATATAAAATTAAATATAAAATTAATTATAAAATTAAATATAAAATTATTTATAAAATTAAATATAAAATTATTTATAAAATTAATTATAAATTATTTATTAAATTATTTATTAAATTATTTATAAAATTATTTATAAAATTATTTATAAAATTAAATATAAAATTATTTATAAAATTATTTATAAAATTAATTATAAAATTAAATATAAAAATTAAATATAAAATTAATTATAAAATTATTTATAAAATTAATTATAAAATTAAATATAAAATTAAATTTAAAATTATTTATAAAATTAAATATAAAATTATTTATAAAATTATTTATAAAATTAAATATAAAATTATTTATAAAATTAATTATAAAATTATATATAAAATTAAATATAAAATTATTTATAAAATTATTTATAAAATTATTTATAAAATTATTTATAAAATTATTTATAAAATTATTTATAAAATTATTTATAAAATTATTTATAAAATTATTTATAAAATTATTTATAAAATTATATATAAAATTATATATAAAATTATTTATAAAATTATTTATAAAATCAAAATTAAAAAAGGCAAGAAAATTGATATTGCACTTCATATTGCATCATTAGATTCACAATATAGAACTTTATTTATTCATAGTAATTGGAAAAATTTATTTGATGAACAAGAAAAATTTACAAATCAAGAAATAGAATTTATTGTTTCATCAATGGATAAATATATATATGGAGGAAAATATACAACATTATTAAATATTAATGAAGCATTTTTAACAATAAAAGGAGAAGATTCTGATTCATTAATAATTCAAAAAACAATTCCATTTCTTAAATCAATGAAAATTGGTGAACAAAAAGATTTTGAAAAACAAAATGAACATGTTTCAGAACCTCCTAGAGTTAGTCTTGATTATTGGGTTAGACATCAAAAAGATAAAAAAGAAATAAAAGAGAAAGATGAAAAGAAAAAAGAATCCAAAAAAGAAAGAAAAGATAAAAAAGTAAAATTAAAATAAAAATAAAAAAAGTGGAACAAAATTTATTTTATTTATTAATTCTTAATTTATTTTAGATAACAAAACATGTTACTTTGGAATTTGTTGTTGCTACTCCTTTAAGAACTATTGCACTTGCATTAAAATTAGATCAAAATGAATTACCAATTTCAGGAGAAAGTTTTTCTTTATTAACAGTTTATACAGATAAAAAAAGAAATTTATCAAGTAAAAAAGAAACAAAATATCAAAGAAGAGCTTTACAAATTTCAAAATTATTAGCAAAAACACTTGATAATAAAAAAGGATTTGTTGTTAATATTGATAGTATTGATTGGACTGGAGTTTCTTTAATAACAATTAGACCTCAATGGAATTCTCAAACTAAATATTTTCCTTTAGCAGTTTTTAATAAAGTGTAATTTTGAAAAAAAAAGAAAAAAACCGAAAAGAAAATAATTTTTTTTTTTGTTTTTTTTTTTTTTTGAATTGATAAATTTAATTAAAAAAAAGTGGAACAAAAATGAAAAAATTTTAATTTTTTTTTTCTCTTTTTTTTGAATTTATTTTTAGTTATTTTCCTCAAATTTCTTTTTTTAAATTCAAAAAAAAGAAAAAACGAAAAGAAAAATCGAAAAGAAAAACAAATCAAATCAAATCAAAATGAAAAAAAAAAATAATTTTGAAGAAGTGGAATAATATAAAAAGCTCTCAAAAAAAGAAAATCAAAAATCAAAAATGAAAAATGAAAAATGAAAAATGAAAATGAGGAAAATTTGAAATGAAAAATGAAAAAATAGAAAAAGAAATGAAAAAAAAATTTGATTTGGAATTTAATCCAATTTCATAAAGGACATCATATAGGTAAATAAACTTAAATCCAAAGTAACTTTTCCATCATGATCTAAAACAAAACAAAACAAAAAAAAAAAAGGAAATTAATTTTCAAAAAAAAATGCCAGAAAACAAAAACAAACCTTGATCAAACCAAATGAAGATGTTTTTGGATTGTTGTAATAAAATGCAAAGAGAAATAAAAGCATCATATGCTACGTGTTTTCCATTTTTACCAAATTTACCCATTAAAACTTCAACTGTTTCTTTTGAAAGGTTATTATATCCTGCATGTTGTAAAGCTGGAATTAATTCATCCATTTCAAGAGTTCCATTTCCATCTAAATCAATCTTTTCAAAAGCAGTTCTCATCACTTTTTATTTTTATTTTTTTAATTTCAAAATTGTTTTTATTTTTAATTTCAATTTCAAAATTGTTTTTATTTTTATTTTTATTTTTATTTTCAAATACTTCTTAAGAATTGGAAAAGTTGTTTAAATTCTTGGAAATTGATCTAAATAATAAAAACAAAATTTTTAAAATTTTTAAATTAAATGTTTTGTTTTTTTTTTTTTAAAATTGTTTTTTTTACTCCTCCTTTTTTTTGGAAATCAAAAAGTTTAATTAATTTTGAACAAGTCTCATAAGTGAATTTTTCTGAAGATAATTCTAAAGCTTTCTTTAATTCTTCAGCTTCGATTGTTCCAGATCTTGATAAAAAAAGAAATAAATAAAAAGAAATGAAAAAAGGAAATGAATTAAAAAAAGAAATGAATTAAAAAAAGAAATGAATAAATAAAAAGAAATTAATTAAAAAAGGGATGAATTAAAAAAGGGGGATTTTTTTGTTTTTGTTTTTGTTTTTGTTTTTGTTTTTGTTTACTTATCAACATCAACCTAAAAAAGAATAAAAAAATAAATTAATAAATTATTTATTATTATTATTATTTATTATTATATTATTATTTATTATTATTATTTATTATTATTATTTATTATTATTAAATTAATTTTATATTATTTATTATTATTATTTATTATTATTATTTATTATTTGTTATTTTATTATTATTATTTTATTATTTATTATTATTATTTATTATTTATTATTTATTATTATTATTATTTATTATTATTTAATTATTATTATTATTATTATTTATTATTTATTATTTATTATTATTTATTATTTATTATTATTAAATTATTTTATTATTTATTATTTATTAATGGTTATTTGTATTGTATTTAATTATTATTATTATTTTCAAATTAAAAAAAGGAAAAAAAAAGAAAAAAGAAAAAAGAAAAAAGAAAAAAAAACGAACTTGTTGGAACCAAGTCATTAATTGCATATTAAGTTGCATTTGTTGCTGTTGTTGTTGGAAATAGACTTGTTGTTGTTGCTGTTGTTGTTGTTGCTGTTGTTGTTGGTACTGGAAATATTGTTGGTATTGCTGCTGATTGTAGTTTTGGTGTTGATATCCATATTGGTTCTGTTGCTGTGGTGAGAACTGCTGTTGCTGATACTGATACTGTTGATACTGTGGTTGATTGAATTGTTGTACCATCCGTGTTTGTGTTGTGTTCGTTGTTGTGTTCGTTGTTGTGTTAGGTGTTGTCTTTTGAAACATTCTTTGTTGGAATGGATACATTTTTTTGTTTTCAAAAATCCCAAAAAAAAAAAAATAAAATAAATTTAAAAAAAATAAAAGAAAAAGAAAAAGAAAAAGAAAAAAATGAAATTAAATTTTTTTTATTTTTTTTAATTATTAAAAGTGAGAAAAGATGACTAAAAATTATTTTTCCTTTTTTTTTCTTTAATTTTCCCTATTTTATTTAAATCTATTTTTTATAAATAATTTTAATAATAATTAATTAATTAAAATAATAAAAATCAATTATTCACTTTATTTAATAATTAATTCAAATTTAAATTTAAATAATTTATATTGAAAAAATTTAAAATAAATTAAATTAATATTTTATATCTATTTTATATAAATAAATTTAATAACAATTAATAAATAAAATAATAAAAATTAATTATTTACTTTATTTATAATTAATCCAAATTTAAATTTAATTAATTTATATTGAAAAATTTAAAATAAATTAAATTAATATTTTAAATCTATTTTTATAAATAATTTTAATAATAATAAATTAATTAAAATAATAAAATCAATTATTCACTTTATTTAATAATTAATTCAAATTTTAATTTAAATAATTTATATTGAAAAAATTTAAAATAAATTAAATTAATATTTTAGATCTATTTTATATAAATAATTTTAATAACAATAAATAAATAAAAATAATAAAAATCAATTATTTACTTTATTTAATAATTAATTCAAATTTTAATTTAAATAATTTATATTGAAAAAATTTAAAATAAATTAAATTAATATTTTAAATCTATTTTTATCAATAAATTTAATAATAATTAATAAATAAAAATAATAAAATCAATTATTCACTTTATTTAATAATTAATCTAAATTTAAATTTAATTAATTTATATTGAAAAATTTAAAATAAATTAATCAATATTTTATATCTATTTTTATAAATAAATTTAATAATAATTAATAAATTAAAATAATAAAAATCAATTATTTACTTTATTTAATAATTAATCTAAATTTAATTTTAATTAATTTATATTGAAAAAATTTAAAATAAATTAAATTAATAATTTAAATCTATTTTTTATAAATAAATTTAATAACAATAAATAAATAAAAATAATAAAAATCAATTATTCACTTTATTTAATAATTAATTCAAATTTTAATTTAAATAATTTATATTGAAAAAATTTAAAATAAATTAAATTAATATTTTAAATCTATTTTTTATAAATAATTTTAATAATAATTAATTAATTAAAATAATAAAAATAAAATCATTTCCTAAAAATTTTTTTTCATTTTTATTCCAAATTAAGGTTTCTTTTTTATTTAATTAAATTGAAAAGTTTGTTTTTTTTTTCTTTTCCAATAAAAACAAGCTTTTCTTTTTAAATTTCCTTTTTTTTTTAAAGAGGAAAATGAAACCAAAAAGAATTTTGTGTTAAGAGAAGATTTAAAAGAAAAAACTCACTTAAATCTTCATAATTGCACAAAAACATAAATAAAAACATTTTTAAATAATAATTTACAAAATAATTTAAATTGGAATTTTATATTTATTATGATTAAAAATTTAGTAAAATATTTTAATTAAATTTTATCTTTATTTTTAATTAATATTAAATAATAATTTATAAATAATTTAATAGTATTTTATATTTAATAAAATATTTAAAAGGAATTAATTAAATTATTTATATTTATTTTGATTAAAAATTTAATAAAATATTTTAATTAAATTTTATCTTAATTTTTAAATAATATTTAATTATAATTTATAAATAATTTAATAGTATTTTATATTTAATAAAATATTTAAAAGGAATTAATTAAATTATTTATATTTATTATGATTAAAAATTTAATAAAATATTTTAATTAAATTTTATATTAATTTTTAAATAATATTAAATAATAATTAATAAATAATTTAATATTATTTTATATTTAATAAAATATTTAAAAAGGAATTTATTAAATTGTTTATATTTATTATTATTAAAAATTTAATAAAATATTTTAATTAAATTTTATCTTTATTTTTAAATAATAATAAATAATAATTAATAAATAATTAAATAGTATTTTATATTTAATAAAATATTTAAAAGGAATTAATTAAATTATTTATATTTATTATGATTAAAAATTTAATAAAATATTTTAATTAAATTTTTATATTAATTTTTAAATAATATTTAATAATAATTTATAAATAATTTAATAGTATTTTATATTTAATAAAATATTTAAAAGGAATTAATTAAAATATTTATATTTATTATGATTAAAAATTTAATAAAATATTTTAATTTAAATTTTATATTTATTTTTGAATAATAATAAATAATAATTTATAAATAATTTAAATATTATTTTATATTTAATAAAATATTTAAAAGGAATTTATTAAAATATTTATATTTATTATGATTAAAAATTTAATAAAATATTTTAATTAAATTTTATCTTTATTTTTAAATTAATAATAAATTATAATTTATAAATAATTAAATATTATTTTATATTTAATAAAATATTTAAAAAGGAATTAATTAAATTATTTATATTTATTTTGATTAAAAATTTAATAAAATATTTTAATTAAATTTTATCTTAATTTTTAAATAATATTTAATTATAATTTATAAATAATTTAATATTATTTTATATTTAATAAAATATTTAAAAGGAATTAATTAAAATATTTATATTTATTATTATTAAAAATTTAATAAAATATTTTAATTAAATTTTATATTAATTTTTAAATAATATTTAATAAGAATTTATAAATAATTTAATATTATTTTATATTTAATAAAATATTTAAAAGGAATTTATTAAAATATTTATATTTATTATTATTAAAAATTTAATAAAATATTTTAATTAAATTTTATATTAATTTTTAAATAATAATAAATAATAATTTATAAATAATTAAATAGTATTTTATATTTAATAAAAATATTTAAAAGGAATTTATTAAATTATTTATATTTATTATTATTAAAAATTTAATAAAATATTTTAATTAAATTTTATCTTTATTTTTAAATAATATTTAATTATAATTTATAAATAATTTAATATTATTTTATATTTAATAAAAATATTTAAAAGGAATTAATTAAATTGTTTTATATTTATTATTATTAAAAATTTAATAAAATATTTTAATTAAATTTTATCTTTATTTTTAAATAATATTTAATAATAATTTATAAATAATTTAATATTATTTTATATTTAATAAAATATTTAAAAGGAATTAATTAAATTATTTATATTTATTTTGATTAAAAATTTAATAAAAATATTTTAATTAAATTTTATCTTAATTTTTAAATAATAATAAATAATAATTTATAAATAATTTAATATTATTTTATATTTAATAAAATATTTAAAAGGAATTAATTAAATTATTTATATTTATTATGATTAAAAATTTAATAAAATATTTTAATTAAATTTTATATTAATTTTTTGAATAATAATAAATAATAATTTATAAATAATTTAATAGTATTTTATATTTAATAAAATATTTAAAAGGAATTTATTAAATTATTTATATTTATTATTATTAAAAATTTAATAAAATATTTTAATTAAATTTTATCTTAATTTTTAAATAATATTAAATAATAATTAATAAATAATTTAATATTATTTTATATTTAATAAAATATTTAAAAGAAATTAATTAAATTATTTATATTTATTATGATTAAAAATTTAATAAAATATTTTAATTTAATTTTATCTTAATTTTTGAATAATATTTAATAATAATTTATAAATAATTTAATAGTATTTTGTATTTAATAAAAAAAAATTATTTTTTTTTGAATTTTCATTTTTCATTTTTTTCATTTTTTTCTTTTACCAGAAAATGAATTACACTTGTTTAATTGTCATTTTAACAGGTTTAATATCAACAATTTTTGGATGTGGATATTCAACACATTTCTACATCTCACAGCTAGCAATTGGGGAATCTGGACAATTAACACCAGAATTATACAATTTACTTTCAACATATTCAGATATAGTACAAGTTGGATCGAGTTCACCAGATTGGGGATGGAATTTCCTTATTAAGAGATACCAAGAACGCTCGTTATTCATGCATGAAGAAATTTTTTTAACAACATCATTTGATTATGTGAAAAAAAAGTTCTCAAATTTTAACGATGAAGAAGCAAAAAAATATTTGGCATTTTTCATTGGACTTGGCGGACATCAAACAGCAGATCTTTACTGGCATGGATACAACGGGGATCCATTAGCATTTCTTCTTGAGGCAGCGCATAAAGATTTCAACAAAGAAAATTTCGAAGGAATAACTGAGCAAATAGTTGAATGGGGAGTGGATCTTTTTATTTGGAGAAATCAGAAACCGACCGTTAATTTCAAATGGTGGATTCCTGCCCAAGCTGTTTCGGATATATACACACAAGCCGGCGGTCCTGATGTTTCTCCAACAGAATTTGTGCTTGGAATGGATCTTTTAAAAGCGATTATTTTACTTCTTAAAACCCTTAATTGGTTCGGTGATGAACTCGGCAAAATTATCGAGCCATGGACCCATGATAACTACATGACCTATGCGCCAGGCGGTATAAATCACTGCGCAGAAATGTCTGTTCCTTATTATTCTGATGCTTGGCTTTATCTTAATGATAAACAATCAGATTTATCTTCTTTTTTTGCCAAGCCAAAAATTGAATCCGTTTTTGATCAAGATTTCGAATTTTTTGAAAATGTTATTCCTGCTGCTCAAGAATTGATTGATAATGGTATCCTTGTTATAGACCATACTGATCTTGGTGATGGTGTTGTTGTTACTGAATCCCCTCATATTCCTGATTTGTCAAAATTCCTCGGTTTGTTAACTCGTTATTTCGGAATTGAAATTTTGCAGAAGCTTTCTTATGAAGCTCTTCGTGATTTTCTTTAATTTTTCGTTTTGATTTCTTTTCCAATTCAATTTGATTTTTAATTCAAATTTCTTTTTCAATTCAATTTTGATTTCCATGTTGAATGGAAATAAAAACAAATGATTCACAAAATTCATTTTAAAATTTTTTTGGTTTAGATTTATTTAAAATTTAATTAATTTGTATTTTTCTGTTATTTTTCTTTTGTTTCTTTTCGAGAAATGAAATGTAAATTAACTAAAGATTGTTCACCAGAAACTCCATAACGAATTGGAAATCCATAAAAACCTGTTCCTTTATGAACATAACAAAGATTATGATTTCTAACAAAAACCTATTTTAAAATTGATTTAAAATTGATATAAAATTGATTTAAAATTAATATAAAATTGATTTAAAATTAATTTAAAATTGATTTAAAATTGATTTAAAATTGATTTAAAATTGATTTAAATTTGATATAAAATTGATATAAAATTGATATAAAATTGATTTAAAATTGATTTAAAATAGATATAAAATTGATATAAAATTGATTTAAAATTGATTTAAAATTGATTTAAAATTGATATAAAATTGATTTAAAATTGATTTAAAATTAATATAAAATTGATATAAAATTGATTTAAAATTGATATAAAATTGATATAAAATTAATTTAAAATTGATTTAAAATTGATTTAAAATTGATATAAAATTGATATAAAATTGATTTAAAATTGATATAAAATTGATATAAAATTGATATAAAATTGATTTAAAATTGATATAAAATTGATTTAAAATTGATTTAAAATTGATATAAAATTGATATAAAATTGATATAAAATTGATTTAAAATTAATATAAAATAGATATAAAATAGATATAAAATTGATATAAAATTGATATAAAATTGATATAAAATTGATATAAAATTGATATAAAATTGATTTAAAATTAATATAAAATAGATATAAAATAGATATAAAATTGATATAAAATTGATATAAAATTGATATAAAATTGATATAAAATTGATATAAATTTGTATACTCCTTGATCTAATGTTCCAAGTCCAAGAAGTGTAAAAGGAAGTCCAATAAAATTTAAACCAATATGACCACCATGTGTATGTCCAGAAAATGTTATTGATTTATCTTCATTTGGAATAAAGGGAAAATCTTGTGGATTATGTAATAAAATTATTCTAAGATCAACATCTTCTTCACAAACATTTTGTATACAATTTTGTTGGGTTTGTTGTTCTCGATTTCGAAAATAGAAATCTAATCCAACAATTTGAATTTTTAAAGAACCTAAAAATAAAATACATTTCAAATAAAAAATAGAAGAAAAAATATCCAAAAGAAATATTTTTACTAATTTTAATATTAACAGAAGAATCTTTGAGAATTTGAGCTCCAATTTCATTCAAAACTGTAATTTAATTTAATTTAATTTAATTTGGTTTGATTTGATTTAATTTAATTTGATTTGATTTAATTTGATTTGATTTAATTTAATTGGATTTAATTTTAATTTGATTTGATTTAGTTTGATTTGAATTAATTTGATTTAATTTGGTTTGATTTAATTTAATTTAATTTAATTTAATTTAATTGGATTTAATTTTAATTTGATTTAAATTAATTTAATTTGATTTAATTTTAATTTGATTTGATTTAATTTGGTTTAATTTAATTTAATTTGATTTAATTTAAATTAATTTGATTTAAATTAATTTGATTTAAATTAATTTGATTTAATTTGATTTAATTTAATTTAATTTGATTTAATTGGATTTAATTTGATTTTATTTGATTTAATTTGATTTAATTTAATTTGATTTAATTTAATTTAATTTGATTTAATTTGATTTAATTTGATTTAATTTTAATTTGATTTGATTTAGTTTGATTTAATTTAATTTGATTTGATTTAATTTTAATTTAATTTAATTTAATTTGATTTAAATTAATTTGATTTGATTTGATTTGATTTGATTTAATTTAATTGGATTTAATTTTAATTTGATTTGATTTGATTTAATTTAAAATTAATTTGATTTAATTTTGTTTGATTTAATTTGATTTGATTTAATTAATTTAATTTGATTTAATTTGATTTAAAATTAATTTTGAAAAAAAGAAAATAAAAGAAAAAAAATTTTTTCTTTTAGGGAAAATTTTTTTTTGTTATTTAAAATTAAAATAAACCTTCAACAGTTTCTTGTATCATTTCGTAATCATGATTTCCAAAACAAGCAAAAACTTTTCCTTTCATTTTTTTGAGAGGAGAAAATGCAGTTTTCATTCCAATAACTCCTTCTGTACTTTTTGTAACTTTTGTAAATAAATCGCCAGTTATTAGAACTAAATCTGGATTTCTTTCAACTGTTCTTTCACAAATTTTCTTTAATCTTGGAACACTCATAAATAATCCTAAATGTGGATCTGTAATTTGAATAATTTTTATATCTTTCCAGTTTTTAAATGCATTTGATTTTTTCCTCATTTTCTGAATGAAATTTTGTTGAAGGAATTGATTTGCTTTTTTAGTTTTGTTTCCAAAACTTTTTCATTTGAAATTTAAAATCAAAATTAAAATTATAATTTAATTTGAATATAAATATAATAATCACAATTGAGTTGGATCAAAAAATAAATCAACAACAGATTCAGAAGTAAATAAACTTTGAAAAGAACCAATCAAAGCAGCAATAAAAAAAACAATAGCAATAATAAAAGAGAAGGATTTAGACTGAATAGATTTAATAAACAAAACTCTAAAAACCAAAATAGGAAGAAAAGAAAGAAGAGAAACTGAAGAAAAAATTCCACTTGGAATTGAAAGAAAAAAAACTGTCATTTTTGAAGGCATTTTCGATTTTGATAAAGAGAAAGATTGAAAAAAACTGGAAATAAATCCAAATATAAAAAGTGAATGAACCCAAAAAATCCAACGAATTCCTGAACCACAAATATCAAGTTTTGTTAGAAATTTTGTTGGAATCCATAAACATTTCTGTGATTCAAAAAATGGTTCAAAATAAAAATTATATTCAAATGTTGAAAATAAAAGTGCTAATGTATAATATCCATGTTCATATAATCTTAATCTTTTTTTTCTTGCTCTAACAATTGCAAATATACTAATAGGAAGTGCAAGAGTTGAAAAAATTGAAATCATAGAATTAAAAAAAATGAAAAAAAGGAAATGAAAAAATGAAAAAATATTTTTTGTTAAAATTATTTTTAAATTAAATTTTAAATTAAATATTAAATTAAAACTATTAAAAAACTTGAATAAAAATTATCAAAATAATTTAATTTATAAAATATAAAAATTTAAATCTATTTTTATTTATACTTAATTAATAATTTATTTTAAAATTATTTTTAAATTAAATTTCAAATTAAATATTAAATTAAAATTATTAAAAAAATTGAATAAAAATTATCAAAAAAATTTGATTTATAAAATATAAAAATTTAAATATATTTTTATTTATAATTAATTAATAATTTATTTATAAATTATTTTTAAATTAAATTTTAAATTAAATATTAAATTAAAATTATTAAAAAGTTGAATAAAAATTATCAAAATAATTTGATTTATAAAATATAAAAATTTAAATCTATTTTTATTAATAATTAATTAATATTTTATTTATAAATTATTTTTAAATTAAATTTCAAATTAAATATTAAATTAAAATTATTAAAAAGTTGAATAAAAATTATCAAAAATTTAATTTATAAAATATAAAAATTTAAATATATTTTTATTAATAATTAATTAATAATTTATTTTAAAATTATTTTTAAATTACATTTTAAATTAAATACTAAATTAAAATTATTAAAAATTGAATAAAAATTATCAAAATAATTTAATTTAAAAATATAAAAATTTAAATCTATTTTTATTTATAATTAATTAATAATTTATTTTAAAATTATTTTTAAATTAAATTTTAAATTAAATACTAAATTAAAACTATTAAAAACTTGAATAAAAATTATCAAAAATTTGATTTAAAAATATAAAAATTTAAATCTATTTTTATTTATACTTAATTAATATTTTTGTTAAAATTATTTTTAAATTAAATTTCAAATTAAATATTAAATTAAAATTATTAAAAATTGAATAAAAATTATCAAAAATTTGATTTATAAAATATAAAAATTTAAATCTATTTTTATTTATAATTAATTAATATTTTATTTTAAAATTATTTTTAAATTAAATTTTAAATTAAATATTAAATTAAAATTATTAAAAAGTTGAATAAAAATTATCAAAATAATTTAATTTATAAAATATAAAAATTTAAATCTATTTTTATTTATAATTAATTAATATTTTATTTATAAATTATTTTTAAATTAAATTTCAAATTAAATATTAAATTAAAATTATTAAAAAGTTGAATAAAAATTATCAAAATAATTTGATTTATAAAATATAAAAATTTAAATCTATTTTTATTTATACTTAATTAATAATTTATTTATAAATTATTTTTAAATTAAATTTCAAATTAAATACTAAATTAAAATTATTAAAAAGTTGAATAAAAATTATCAAAATAATTTAATTTATAAAATATAAAAATTTAAATCTATTTTTATTTATACTTAATTAATATTTTTGTTAAAATTATTTTTAAATTACATTTCAAATTAAATATTAAATTAAAATTATTAAAAAGTTGAATAAAAATTATCAAAATAATTTGATTTATAAAAATATAAAAATTTAAATCTATTTTTATTTATAATTAATTAATAATTTATTTATAAATTATTTTTAAATTAAATTTTAAATTAAATATTAAATTAAAATTATTAAAAACTTGAATAAAAATTATCAAAATAATTTAATTTATAAAATATAAAAATTTAAATCTATTTTTATTTATAATTAATTAATAATTTATTTTAAAATTATTTTTAAATTACATTTTAAATTAAATATTAAATTAAAATTATTAAAAATTGAATAAAAATTATCAAAAATTTAATTTAAAAATATAAAAATTTAAATCTATTTTTATTTATACTTAATAAATAATTTATTTATAAATTATTTTTAAATTAAATTTCAAATTAAATATTAAATTAAAATTATTAAAAAGTTGAATAAAAATTATCAAAAATTTAATTTATAAAATATAAAAATTTAAATCTATTTTTATTTATAATTAATTAATGTTTTTGTTAAAATTATTTTTAAATTAAATTTCAAATTAAATATTAAATTAAAATTATTAAAAAAATTGAATAAAAATTATCAAAAAAAATTTAATTTATAAAATATAAAAATTTAAATCTATTTTTATTAATAATTAATTAATAATTTATTTTAAAATTATTTTTAAATTAAATTTTAAATTAAATACTAAATTAAAATTATTAAAAAGTTGAATAAAAATTATCAAAATAATTTAATTTATAAAATATAAAAATTTAAATATATTTTTATTTATAATTAATTAATATTTTTGTTAAAATTATTTTTAAATTAAATTTCAAATTAAATATTAAATTAAAATTATTAAAAATTGAATAAAAATTATCAAAAAAATTTAATTTATAAAAATATAAAAATTTAAATATATTTTTATTTATAATTAATTAATAATTTATTTATAAATTATTTTTAAATTAAATTTCAAATTAAATATTAAATTAAAATTATTAAAAAGTTGAATAAAAATTATCAAAATAATTTGATTTATAAAATATAAAAATTTAAATCTATTTTTATTTGTAATTAATTAATAATTTATTTATAAATTATTTTTAAATTAAATTTCAAATTAAATACTAAATTAAAATTATTAAAAAGTTGAATAAAAATTATCAAAATAATTTGATTTATAAAATATAAAAATTTAAATATATTTTTATTTATAATTAATTAATAATTTATTTATAAATTATTTTTAAATTAAATTTCAAATTAAATATTAAATTAAAATTATTAAAAAACTTGAATAAAAATTATCAAAATAATTTGATTTATAAAATATAAAAATTTAAATATATTTTTATTTATAATTAATTAATATTTTATTTATAAATTATTTTTAAATTACATTTCAAATTAAATATTAAATTAAAATTATTTTCATTTTTTCATTTTTTCATTTCAAATTATTTTAAAAAAATGTCACAACAAAATAATAATAATAATTCTAATCAATTAAGAGTATATAAAATAGGAGTTTTAGGAGAAGGTTATACAGGAAAATCAACATTTATAATTCAATATATAGAAAGGAGATTTATAAGAGAAGAAGAATATCTATTTTTTTATGATCCATTAAGAAAACAAACAGAAATGGATAAAGAAAGAATTATAGTTCAATTATATAAAAATCCACCACAAGAAGAACATGCCATTTTACCAATTAATGCGACAATAAGAGCAAATGATGGATTTATTATTATGTATTCAATAGCAAATAGAAGAAGTTTTGATGAAGTTCCAATTTTGATTGAAAATGTTTTAAGAGGAAAAGATGTTGATTCTTTTCCAATCTTTGTTGTTGGAAATAAAATTGATTTGGAAAATGAAAGACAAGTTACAAAAGAAGAAGCTGAAGATTTTTGTATTGACAAAAAAATACCTTTTATGGAATTGGATTGTCATAATTATGAGCAAGTTGAATCAGTTGTTATTCAATTATGTAAATTGATGAAAAATTGGGATCATATTATTGAAACGGAAGAAAGAAAAAAGAAAAAGAAATGGTTAAGGAAATTATTAGTTCCCAAAAAGGAATGTGAATTACCTGATGAATTTACTCTTCCTTCTATTGATATTCAACAAAGCTCTTTCCAATTTGATTATGATAAGATTTTCCAAGATAAAATCAATACTGATGTTAAATTTAGTTTTGTTGATAATTCAAATAATCAAGGTTATTCATCATTTGATGCTCATCAAGCTATTCTTGCTTCAAGATGTTTTACATTTGGTAAAATTTTCAGAGGATTAAAAGAAAATAAACTTGAAGAAGTTCAACAAACTTGCAACAGCGTTAATTTGAAATTGATTGAAAATAAAGGAGAAATACTTACTCTTTCAACTGAATATTTCTCGATTCAATCTTTTTATTCAATGATAAGATTTTTATATTCAGCAATTATTGATGAAGAAGTGAAAAAAAGTGTTAAATTATCAAATGATTTACTTTCAATTTCACAAACTTTCAAAATTGATAGTTTGAAAAATATTATGAATAAGAATATTTCAATTTTGGATTTGCAAGATAAATTGAAAGAAAAAAGAGAAAATGAGAAAGAAATATTAACACAAATTTCAGATTTGGAAAATCAAATTTCAGAATTACTTTCAAATGAAATTATAACAATGTCAAATCGATTTGCAATGCTTCTTAGAAAATCACCATTTAGTGATTTCAGAATTATAATCAAAGAAGATGAAAAAGCAAGAGAAAGAAGATTCTTTGTTCATTCACCAATTCTTTCACAAAGATGTGAATATTTTCAATTAGTTCTTCGAAATGAAATGATGGAAAAAAAGAAAGAAGAAATATTACTTTCTGATATTAGTTTTGATTCCTTTTTACTTGCTATTGAATATATTTATTCAGATAGATTCTTGCCACCAAATCTCACTTCAGCAAAACAAAGTGGAAATACAAAACAAATTATTCAAGCTAATAAAATTATGTTGGAACTTCTTATTATTTGTGATTATTTCCAAATTCCAAGACTTCATCAATTATGTCAAAAGGATTTAATGGAAAATCTTCATGAAGATATGTTTGTTTTTGCTTTAAATGTTTCAAGTCAATGTAATGCTCAAATTCTTGAAGAATTTTGTACAATTCAAATTGGCAAAAATTTCCAAAAATTCAAAAAAGATCCTCAATTTAAAAATTATTTAGATCAAGAACAAAAAGATCAAATTAAAAAATATCAATTTCCTCCTGAAAATTATATTAAATATCACAAGAAATTTAAAGTTAAATTAGCAAAAAAATTTGGACTTATTGAAAAAGAAGATGAAAGATTAAAGAAAAATTAATTTTGAAAAAACGAAAAAACAAAAATCATTTTTTTTCTTTTTTTTTCTTTTTCAAAAATGAATGAAATTTTATTTTTTGGTGAAAATAAATCTCCAAAACTTTTCAAAAATGAACCAGATTCAATAATAAAACCAATTCAATTTAAATTTGAAAATGAAAATGAAAATAAAAATGAAAAACAAATTAAACAAATTTCATCAGGTTATTCAATAATTTTCCTTTTTAAAAATGGAAAAGCAATAGAATATTTAAAAGAAGATGAAAATCCTGAAAAAATTCAAATTGAAAATATTCAAAAAGTAACTGTTGGTTATTACAATGAAGCTATTTTAACAATAGAAGGAAATGTATTTGCCAAAGGATTAAATATTAATTCAATAAAACGAAATGAATTTATCAATATTTCATCATTAATTGAAGATACAAATGATAGAATAATTGAAAATGTTGTTTGTTCTGCTCAATCAGTTTACTTATTAACTTTAAATCAAAATGTTTATGGAATTGGTTCAAATGGAAATTATCAACTTGGTTTAGACTATAAAAAACTTCAAAGAACAGAAAAACCAATTTTAATGATGAAAAATGTTTCTAAAATATTTTCAGGAGTTATCTCTTATCATCTTTTTCTTTTAAATTCAAATCAAGAATTATTTTGTTGCGGTTGGAATAATCATGGTCAACTTGGATTAGGTGAATCAAGAAAAGAAGATAAAATAAATAAAGTAACCCAAATCCAAAATATTCCAAAAGGCAAAATAATTGATATTCAATGTGGGAATTCCCATTCAATAATGTTGATTGAATTTCAAGGAAAAAGAAAATTTTATTCAACCGGAAATTATCAAACTAATGGACTTGGCAAAGATGAAGATAAAGATACTTATGAATTTACTGAAATTAAATCAACTTTATTTGAAAATGATGATAATATTATTCATTTTTCTGTTGGATATGAGCATACTTTGATTCTAACATCCAAATCAAAATTGATAGGTTTTGGAAGTAATGGTGTTGGTCAATTAGGAACTGAAGATCGAAATAAACAAAGAATTCCAATTAAAATTGAACTTCCTAAATTAAGATTTAATGAAAATATTTCCAATTATCATGTTTATTGTGGAGATGAAAACTCATTTCTTTATTATTCTCCTTTTCTTTCTTTTTCCAATCTTGAAGAAGATTTGATAAAATTATTTGAAAGAAAAGAATTTTGCAATATTTCATTTAAAACAGAAAATGGAGAAATAATTGAAGCTCATAAATTAATATTGAAATATAGATTAAATCAAAATCAAAATGAAATTGAAAAACTTCAAGAAATTATTTCAAAAAAATCAATTCAAGAATCAAATCAAATATTTGAAATGATTTATTCAAACAGAATAATAAATCCAATATTATATTCCGAAATTAAAGGAATTATAAATTCAAATGAAAAAATTGAAGAAACAATGAAAAGAATTTATTTAAATGAAAATGAAAAAGATTTTATTATTGAAAGAAAAGAAAAACAATATAAATTTCCTAAATTAATATTAATAATGAGAAGTGAATTATATCGAGGAATGTTTTTATCTGTAACTGAAGACAAATCTAATAAAGTTACAGATTATAGTGAATTAAGTAATAAATCATTTCAATTATTAGAATATTGGATTTATTCAAATCAAATTAAAGATGGAATTAAAATTACAGAGCAAACCATTGATGAACTTGAAAGAGGAATTGATTATTTTCAATTAAATCAAACATATCCAAATTTATTTGATTTATTAATTAACAAATTTAATAATTAAAATTAAAATTAAAATTAAAATTAAAATTAAAATTAAAATTAAAATTAAAATCTAAATTAAAATCAAAATTAAAATTTTGAGAATTTTCTTTTAAAAAAAAGAGATCAAAAGAAAATAAAAAGAAATTTATAAAGAATTCTAAATTAAAATTAATTTAAATTTTTGAAATAAAATTGATTTAAAAAGAAAAAAGAGAAAAAGAGAAAAAAACTCAAAAAAAAAAGAAATTATTCATAAATTAATCATAAATTAATAAAAAAAAGAAAATAAAAGCAAAAAAAATTAATTTGATTAAATTCATTCTTTTTCTTTTTTTTTTTTTTTTATTTTTGATTTTCAATTCTTTTTAAAAAATTTTGTAAGAAGAAAGAAAAAAATTCCAATTTATCCAAAAAATAAAAAATTTTAATCTTTTTATTTCTTTTTAAATTCTTTTTAGTTTAAAACAAAAATGGACGGTGATGATATTGCAGCATTAGTTATTGATAATGGTTCAGGAATGTGTAAAGCAGGATTTGCAGGAGATGATGCACCAAGAGCAGTTTTTCCATCAATAGTTGGAAGACCAAGACATTTAGGAGTTATGGTTGGAATGGGACAAAAAGATTCATATGTTGGAGATGAAGCACAATCCAAAAGAGGATATTAACATTGAAATATCCAATAGAACATGGAATAGTAACAAATTGGGATGATATGGAAAAGATTTGGCATCATACTTTTTATAATGAATTAAGAGTTGCACCTGAAGAACATCCAGTTTTATTAACTGAAGCTCCATTGAATCCAAAAGCAAACAGAGAGAAAATGACTCAAATCATGTTTTTGAAACATTTAATACTCCAGCAATGTATGTTGCTATTCAAGCAGTTTTATCACTTTATGCTTCAGGAAGAACAACAGGAATGGTTGTTGATACTGGTGATGGTGTTTCTCATACTGTTCCAATTTATGAAGGATATGCTTTGCCTCATGCTATTATGAGAATTGATTTGGCTGGAAGAGATTTAACTGATTATTTGATGAAGATCTTAACTGAAAGAGGATATTCATTTGTAACAACTGCTGAAAGAGAAATTGTTAGAGATATTAAAGAAAAACTTTGTTATGTTGCTTTAGATTTTGATCAAGAAATGGATATTGCAGCTGAATCTTCTTCTATTGAAAAGAATTATGAATTACCTGATGGACAAGTTATTACTATTGGAAATGAAAGATTTAGATGTCCAGAAGTCTTATTCCAACCTTCTTTCATTGGAATGGAACAACCAGGTATTCATGAAACAACTTATAATTCAATTATGAAATGTGATGTTGATATTAGAAAAGATCTTTATGGAAATGTTGTTTTATCTGGAGGAACTTCAATGTTTCCAGGAATTTCTGACAGACTTCAAAAGGAAATTACTCAATTAGCTCCACCAGCAATGAAAGTTAAGATTATTGCACCTCCTGAAAGAAAATATTCTGTTTGGATTGGAGGATCAATTTTAGCTTCTCTTTCTACTTTCCAAAACATGTGGATTTCAAAAGAAGAATATGAAGAATCAGGACCTTCTATTGTTCACAGAAAATGTTTCTAAATCTCAATCTAAATCAAAAATCAATTTCCAAAATCAATTTCAAAAACAATTTTCAAAATCAAATCCAAATCAAATTCTTTTTTCTTTTTTCTTTTTTTTTTAAAAAAATTGAAAAAGTAAAATTCCAATTCAAAATCAAATTTTTAAATATTTAGAATTAAGTTTAAAAATATTTAATTAATTTTATTATTAAATTATTATTTTTAAAAATAAAGTTTTGATTTATTATTTAATTTAGAATTAAGTTTTAAATTATTAAAATATTTTGATTTAATTTATATCAAATTTTTAAATAGTTTTGATTTAATATTTAATTTAGAATTAAGTTTAAAAATATAATTTTATTATTAATTTTATTATTAATTTATTATTTTGTAATTTAAATTTAATTATATTTTGTTATTAAATATTTTGATTTAATTTATATCAAATTTTTAAATAGTTTTGATTTATTTAATTTAGAATTAAGTTTAAAAATATAATTTATTATTAATTTTATTATTAATTTAATATTTTTAATTTAAAATTAATTATATTTTGTTAATAAATATTTTGATTTAATTTATATCTAATTTTTTAAATAGTTTTGATTTAATATTTAATTTAGAATTAAGTTTAAAAATATAATTTATTTTTAATTTTATTATTAATTTAATATTTTTTAATTTAAATTTAAATTAAAATTTGTTTTTTTCATTTTTTCATTTTTTTCTTTTTTTAAAAAGTAAAAATAATTAATTTTATTTTAATAAATTTATTCGGAATATAAAATAGAAATTAAAATAATGTAAAATAATAATTTAAAACTAATTTTAATCCTTTTATTTTTTTTGTTATTTTTTAAAAAAAAAAAAGCAAAAATGAATCAAAATCAAAAAGAGTTAAAATTAAAGAAATTCAATAAATTCTTAATAAAACAAGCTAATAAACAATTTGGTTTAATTTTTGAAAATGAAGAAAGTTCAGATTTTAAAATTTATTGTGGAAAAGATAAAATTTCAATTCCTTGTCATAAATTTATTTTAGAATCTCGTTCAAAATATTTTATGATAAAAACAAAAGAAAATCAAATAAATTCAATTCATTTTAATAATTTTAGTTCAGAAATTGTTAAACCAATTATTAAATTTTTTTATAATGGAAAATTTAAATTTGATAAACAAAAATTTGAAGAATATTTTAATTTTGCAAATGAAATCAAATCAAAAGAAATTAAAACAAAAATTGAACTTGAAATTGAATTGATTTTAAATGTTGAAAATATTTTGGAAATTTATTCCAAAACCCAAAAAATCAAATCAAAAAATCTTTTACAAATTTGTCAACAATTCATTTCTCAAAATGTTCAATTTATCATTTCAAATCCAGAATTTGAAAAAAATTTAAATCAAAATGAAATTGAATATCAAAATGAAATTGGATATCAAAATCAAAAAGAATTTTTTACAAGTTTTCCAAATGGAAGTGAATTGTTTAAAATTTGGAAAGAAATTATATCAAAGAATTATACTGAAGTAAAGAAAAAATAATTTAATTTAAAATAGTCAAACAAAAAAAAATTAATTTAATTTTCTTTTAGATTAATGAAAAAATTATTGAATTTGGTTTATTATTTCAAACTTCATTTCAAAAATGGAATCCAATTCAAACAAAATCAAATCAAAATCAAAATGAAAAATATTTTGAAAATGAAGCAATTAATGAAGCAATTTCACAAAAAGAAGCTCATCCAATAAAATTTATTCATTTCATTATAAATTTATTAATTTATTCAAAAGATTTTATTAAAGGTTTTTATTGTTATTTTTATTATAATTCTTTTTTTTTTTTTTTGAAAAAATGAAAATATTAAAAAAAATTTTTTAAAACACAAAAAAGGAAATCAAAAGGAAAACATTCAAGCTCATAAAAATTTGATTTCTTTATCAATCATTTCAATCATTTCAAAATCAAAATTTAATCGTCAAATTTTATTTGAAAATGAAATTTTTCAAATTATTCAAGATTTATTGGAATTTACAAAAAATCTTTTTAAATTAATGGAAAACTTATTTTTTCAAAAAAAACAAAACGAATCAAATTCTTCACTTTCAATTTATTATTTAATTGAAATCCAATTTATTCTTTCAGAAATTATGACAATTTTATCTCAATTTTTAAGAGAAAGACAAGTTCTTCCAAATGAAAAAATTTTAGAATCATTTAAAGAAACAAAAATAATTTCATTATTAATTGGTAAATTTAAATTTAAATATTAAATATTAAATTATTTAAAATTAATTTAAAAAAAAATAATAGAATGTTTTGAAATTATTTTAAATCTCAGAAAGTCATTCATTTTCACAACAAAACAATTTACAATTCTATCACAAATTCTTCAAATTTTTAAAGTTATCTATGAATTAAGTTTATTATCAGAAAAAGAAAAAATTGATTTAATTTTACTTTTTTTAACATCTTTTAAACCTCCAAATTTATCATCATCTCTTCCAAATATTGGATTTTCAAATGAAAATCAAAATCAAAATCAAGAAAAAATAGTAGAATATGAAATGAATGAAATTGAAGATTTTTTCCAAACAAATTATTTTGTATTTGATCCAAAAATCAAAAAAGAAGAAAATCATTTCATTTTACAAAATTTCAAATCTTTAAAAGGAAATTTAATTCATTTGGAATTTCATTTTCGTTTAGATATTTTTAAATTACTTGCTAAAATTATTGAAGAAGAAAATATAATTGAACAAATTATAAACAATAATAATATTTCATATATTGGGGATTTTATTCTTTGGGTTTCTTATTATTTTAAAGAAAAATTAACAACAAATGAAAATCAAAATGAAAATCAAAATATTAAACCAAAAAAAGTATCAGAAATCAATCTACATCACCCCTATTTTGATTCTCTTTTTAACAATCTTAGAGATTTCCAAAAGATTGAAAAATCAAATGAAAATGATTTATCAAAAAAAAATATAAGAAAAGAATTAGATAAATTTGCAAATGAAACAAAAAGAAAAGTTAATAATTTCAAAGAAAGATTAATTTTAACTTATATTGATTTATTCAAAAATCCAAATGAAAATTCATCTTTAATTCATATTCTATCAAATCAAAAAATTATCAAAATTCAAAAATTTATCAAAAATATTTATCCTCAAGTTCAAATGTATGTTTTATTTGAATTAAAGAGAATGATTATTAATGATGTAGATAAAGAAATTCTTAACTTTTTTCAAAAAAATGGAGGTTGGGAAATTTGTTTTTCTGATTATTTTATCAGAAATAATTCCAATAATTCGAATGTAAAGAAAAAAAAAATCTAAAATTTAAATTTAAATTTAATTTTAATTTAATTTAATTTTAATTTTAATTAGATTAAATTAAATGAAATGAATTCAGATTTACAAACATTATTAATTGATCTCATGCTTAATGTTCTTTTAACATTTCAAGATTATTTTGATTATAAATTCTTATTTAATCAAATTTCCAAAAATCAAAATATCAAATCAAATTTATCGTTATTAAATCGATTTTTAGAAATGATAATTGAACTTATCAATAAAAATCCTCAAATTTCATCAAATAAGATTATTGAAATTAAAGCATTTGAAGGAATTGAAGAAATTTTGTTTCATTCAATCCAAGAAAAACAAAATAAATCAATTGAATTATGTTTAAAAATTCTAGATTTGTTATTTCAAAAAGCAGATATTGAAATTATTTTGCAAAATCAAGAACTTACCAATAGTTTAATTAAATTATTTAAAAACAAAATTACTCAAAAAATTTCTTTAACTCATATTCCAAAAATTCTTGAAAAAACAAAAAATTCAAATGGAGAAAAGGAGAATCAATTCATCTATTTTTTATTTCAAAAAATTTTATTTTTAATTCAAGAAATCAATTCAAAACAAAATCAAAACCAAGAATCAAATGAAATTGAATTTAATGATATTGAAGAACTTTTTTCAAAATGTTCAGAATCAATTTCAAAAAACCGAGAAGTTATTCAACAAATATTTTTAAATTCAAAACTATTATACATTTTCAGAGCATTGTTAGATGAAAAAGAACAAAAATCAACTCATCTTATTTTAATATTTTTGAATGAACTTATCAGAAACAATGAAACAATTATTTACGAATTTCATCAAGTAATTCCAAAATCTGAATTTATTAAATTACTTTATGAAACAGAAAAAGAAAAGCCAACAGAAAAATTATTACAAATTCTTTTTGATTTAATGATTAGTAATGGCAAATTTTCATTAGAGAATAATTTTATTATCAGAAACAAAAATATGATAAATATTATTTTGGAACTTTATTGCCAAAATCAAAAGGAAAATGAAAAAGAATTTGATAAAGTTTTGGAAACTTTTATCGAACTTTGTGAGAAATCAATTCATAATATTTATTGTTTTTGTGAAAAAGAAATTATTTCCTTTTTACTTGAATTAATCCCCAATATTCAAAATTTAAATTTATTCAAAAAAATTATTCAATTTATTGGAAAACTTGGAACACATAAATTTCTTGTTTCTGAAATGAAGAAATATTTTTCCATTTTGAAGGATCAATTAAGAAAAAGAAAAAGAAAAGCAAATCAATTTGCAAATTTAATGTTAATTGAATTAAGAAAAATGATAAATCAAAATCAAGATCAAGATCCAATAAATTTTTTTGATTTTTATGAAGAAAATTCAAATATAAAACTTCCAACTTTCAAAAATGATTTAATTTCGAAAAATTTCAGTTTTTTTACTTGGATAAGAATTGAAGATTTTCAAATGAGCAATATTCCTTTATCAAAAGAAAATGAAAATGAAAATGAAAATGAAAATGAAAATGAAAATGAAATTTGTTTAAAAAACAAAATATTTAGTTTTTTAACAGAAAATTCAAAAGGAATTGAATTACTTTTGGAATTTAACAAAGAAAACAAAAAACCAAAATCGTTTATTTATCAAATCTATTCAAATCAAGAAAATCAAATTATTGAATCAAGATTTCCATTTGAAATTGAAATGAAAAAATGGTATTTTTTCTTTTTCACACAAAAATACAAAAAATCAAATTCAGAACTTGAAATAACAATTTATATTGATGTAAATCAACAGAAAACAATAAAAATTAATTTAAAAAACAAAATTGGAAATGGAAAAAATTTTATCAAAAATGAAATTGGTTCAAATTTTACATTTTCAATTCAACAAAAAGAAATTCAAAATCAAATTCAAATTCAACAAAAATCATTTTATGGACAAATGGGAACAATTTATATTTTCAAAGAATCTCTTAATGAAAATCAAGTTAAAGCAATTCAATTTCTTGGAGCAAATTATAATTTATTTTTTTATCAAAATGAAATTTTCAAATATTCAAGTTCAGAATTTGAAAAAGAATTAAAAGAAATTTTAAATGGGAAATTAACTCAAAAAATAATAATTTATCATAATCCAAAAACAATAAAAGAAAATTTCTGTTTGAATGAATCTTCAACAAATATTATCAAAAAACATTCAAAAATAAATAATATTTATTCATTTACAACAACTAAAATACAAGATATTATTCACTGTTTAGGAGGATTTGAAATATTTTTTTATTTAATTCTTGAAATTGATGAATTATTCCAAGAAGGAAATGAAAAAAATGAAAATCAAAATCGAAAATCAAAATGAAAATCAAAATGAAAATCAAAATGAAAATAATGAAAATAATCAAAATAATGAAAATAATCAAAATGAAAATAATGAAAATAATGAAAATAATGAAAATAATGAAAATCAAAATGATGAAAATAATGAAAATAATGAAAATAATGAAAATAATGAAAATGAAAATAATGAAAATAATGAAAATAATCAAAATAATGAAAATAATGAAAATAATCAAAATAATGAAAATCATGAAAATAATGAAAATAATCAAAAAAATGAAAATAATGAAAATCAAAATGAAAATCAAAATGAAAATAATGAAAATAATCAAAAAAATGAAAATCAAAATGAAAATAATGAAAATAATGAAAATAATGAAAATAATGAAAATAATGAAAATAATGAAAATAATGAAAATCAAAATGAAAATAATCAAAATAATCAAAAAAATGAAAATAATGAAAATAATGAAAATCAAAATAAATTGATTTTTGAAGAAATATTAAAAATAATTCAAGATAGTTTACTAAAAGATCAATTTTTTCAAGAAGAAATTATCCAAAAACAAAAATTCCTAATATTCAGTCTAATACTTAAATCAATTCATTCAAAATATTTTTCAAACCAAATTTATCATCTTATCAAAACATTGAAAGAAAAAATTCAAAATGAAAAATTCCAAATACAACTTAAAGATCATTTAATTTTTGATTTTGAAATTTGGAAAAATTTCAGTTTTGAAATTCAGAAAGAAATTATCTCTCAAAATAAAAATCAAAATATTACAATATTTGATTTATTAATTATATTGAATTATTATGATGAATCTTTAAACAAAATGCAAAAATCAAATTCGTCTCTTCAATATTCCAATTTCCAAAATCAATTTGATGAATTATCTCAAAATTTATTTTCAATTATTGAAATTCTTTCTGATCAAATTGAAAATGATATCTCAAAATTAGAATATATAAAATCTTTGGTTTCATCATGTTTACTTTTCAAAACACAATATTTTATGGAAAAAACACTTGAATTTATTTACAAAATTATGAAGGAAAATATAAAACAAAATTGGAAAGAATTATTTACAGATGAATTATTTGAACCGTTCATTCAATTAATGAAAGAAAATAAAAACAATATAAAAATAATTGAAATATGTCTTGAAATTATTTATTTTATTGATATTTCTCTTAATGAAAATCAGGAAAGTAATCAAAATTTGGAAAAGAAAAAAGAATTAGATAAATTGGAAGATTTTTATCCTTTAATTCACAATATATTGATTAATAATATAAATCAAATTTCAAAAGAAATTGTGGATATTCTTTTCAAAATGATGATTTATGAAAAAATAACTGAGAAATCTAAAATTTTATTTATTCAAAACGCATTTATTTTAGAAACAATTTGTGAAATTTTTAATCGTTCTCCAAATTTATTTAATATCATGAATTTCAATAATCTATTCGTTTTAATAGCAGAAAATAATTTCAACAAAGAGAAAATTCTCTCACAATTTGGATGGCAAAAATGGTTAAGTTCTTTAATAAATTTCAATTATTTTCATGAAAACGAAAATAATCAAAATCAAATTGAAATTGAAAATCAAAATGAAAATCAAAAAGATATTAATGAAATTATTTTCAAATTTTTCAATTTAATGTTTATTTATTGTTTCCATAATCAATCTTACAATTTCCCAGAAATATTTGAAAATTTTCTTTCATCTGTTTACTTAGTCCATTCTACATCAACAGATAAAGAAACAATTCCTAAAATAATTAAAAGAATAATAAATGATATTTTTGAGGATCTTAATCAAAATTCAAAACAAGAAATTGATAAGAAAAACACTAATCGATATTTATTTATATCAATTTTAACAAATTCAAATATATCAAAAGAAGATTTTTTCAAGAATTTATTTTATTTAGTCAAAGTATTAAATGGAATTGTTTTCAAATTATCAAAAAATAAATTTCAATTCCCAATTTCAGAAAAAAAAATACCAGATTCATTGATTCAAACAACAATTTCAAAACATTTTACAAAAATTCTCAAAACTCCAAAATCAAATGAAAAAATCAATTTAAAAAATGAAATGGATTTAAATAACATTTTACAAATTAAATTTCATTTATTTGAAAAAACAGAACTTTTGAAAAATTTAATTCTTATTTTGGAAAATTTTGAATTTTTCAAAGAAAAAGAAATTCAAATCAAAAGAAGAGAAGAAACAAGAATAATTCACAAAATTATCATTTTCTTAATTTTTGTAACAATTCCAAAATCAGACCTTAAATTAACTAATTTTCTTCTTTCCAAATTAAATGAAATGATAAACCAATTAATAAATTTTAAATCATCTCCAATTCAAAATCCACAAGAATTAATTACAATTTGTTTCTCTTTCTTATTTTCTTATATTCAAAATGAAAATGAAAATGAAAACGAAAATGAAAATGAAATTCAAATTCAAAATCAAAATCAAAATCAAATTCAAAATCAAGCAAAAAAGAAAATTTTATTAACCTATTTTCAAATGATTATGCAAGAAAATTACAATTTCTTATTTGGATTATTTTCAAGTCAAAACAAAAAACATTCTTTACTTCCTCGAAATTCAAATAATTCAATAATATTTTCAAGTAAAGATATTGAAGAATTTGAAGAAGAAATAATGAAAGAAAAATGGAAAAAGGCAGTAAAGATTGTTTTCTTTCCAATAAATGAAAAAATTTGCAAAGATATTGAAGAAAATGAAAAAGAATTTGTTAGAATTCAATCAAACAATATATCTTATTTGAAAAAAATATTTAATCAAGAATATATTATTAAACAAAAAGAAATTTCAATCATTTCAAACAAACTTGAAAAACAAAAGCAAAATATCATTTCAAAAGAAAAAGAACGAAAATTGAAAATGGAAAATAATCAAGAAGAAAATAAAATCAATTATTTAAAGGAATTTAAGGAAATAATTAAAAATTCAATTTTAGAAAAATATCCTTGGAGTTCAAATTCAATAAGTATTTTGGATAAAGAATTTAAAAATGAACAAGAAAATTATTATATTAAAATTTCAGAAATTGAAGATGAAATGAGAAGACAAAAGAAACTAAAATTTTATTCTCAAAAAAATGAAAATGAAAATGAGCAGAATTTGATAAAATTAAATCAAAAAATCAAAACTAAAATAAATGAAATTGAAGAAGAATTATCACAAATACAAAATGATGATAATAATTCATTTACAACAAAATGTGAAATAATTTCCAAAACCAAAATAACAAAAGGAACATTTGAAATTACAGAAAACTCAATTAATTTTTTTAATTTTGATTTAACAAAAGAAAAAGAAAAAGAAAAGAGTTATTTATGGAAAATTGAAATGGTTGAATCAATACATAAAAGAAGATATCATTTCAATCATTCAGCATTAGAAATATTTTTTTCGAATAATAGGAAATTTATATTTTTCAATTTTGAAACAATGGAAAAAAGAAATGAAATTTATGATAAAATTCAAAATCATAAATTAACAAGTATTTATCAATCAAAATATAATTATTCAGGAAATGAATCAACAAAATGGATTGAAAAAACACAAATAACAAACCAATGGAAAGAAAGAAAAATATCTAATTTTGAATATATTATGTATTTAAACACAATATCAGGAAGATCATATCAAGATATATCACAATATCCAATTTTCCCATGGATTATTTCTGATTATGAATCTGAAAAACTAGATCTTAATAATCCAGAAATATTTAGAGACTTATCAAAACCTATTGGAATATTAAATAATAAAATACAAATTATTAAAGAGAAATATCAAATAAAAGGAAAAGAACAAGAATTTGATTTCAATTATCAAACACTTTATTCAAATCCAGAAATTGTTTCATCTTATTTGATTAGATTAGAACCATTTACTTCAATTTGTTTAAAAGAAAAATATTCAATATTCAAATCAATTCCGGAAACATGGAAAAAAATCAAAGAAGAAAATAACCAATTTATTGGAGAACTTATTCCAGAATTTTTCCATTTACCAGATTTTTTAAGAAAAAGAAAAATATTTTCAAATCAAAATCAAAATCAAAATCAAAATCAAAATCGAAAATCAAAATCAAAATCAAAATCTAAAAACAAAATCAAAATCAAAATCAAAATCAAAATCAAAATCAAAATCAAAATCAAAATCAAAATCAAAATCAAAATCAAAATCAAAATCAAAATCAAAATCAAAATCAAAATCAAAATCAAAATCAAATTGAAAATGAAATTGAAAATGAAATTGAAAATGTTGAACTTCCAAAATGGGCTAAAACACCAGAAGAATTTATTCAAATAAATAAAGAAGCACTTGAATCAGAACATGTTTCAGAAAATATTAATGAATGGATTGATTTAATATTTGGATATAAACAAAAAGGAAAACAAGCCAAAAAATCAATTAATTTATTTCATCCAAATTTATATGAAGAAAATATTGATTTTTCAAAATTTGAGAAAGAAAAAATCAAAAAAGAAATTCAAAGAAATGGACAAATTCCAATACAATTATTTACAAAAAAGCATCCAAAAAGATTTACAAAAAAAGAAATGGAACAACAATATTTTTCATCTCGTTTTTCATCATTTGAATGGAAAAATATCTTGTTATCAAATATAACTCTCAATTTTGTCAGAAAAAGATTTACAATGAGTTCAAATGCAATTATATTTATCAATTATATAGAAATGATTGAATCTATAAAGATACTTGGTGGATTTGATAAAATTATCACATTTGATAAAGAAATAAATATTGGAAAACTTGAATTTTCTTTAGTTTATCCAAATTCAAATCAACCAAATTTTGATTTCAAAATTGAAGGAAAAGAAGAAGAAAAAATTGGAGTTTCATTTGCAAAAGATTTTAATAATTTCCAAGAATGTTTAGCAATGAATAAAGATTCAAAATATATTGTTTGTTGTGGATTTTATGACAATACTTTCAAAATAATTGATATTGAAAATTTCAAAATTATTCAAAGTATTTCAAAACATATAGATATTGTGAATTGTTTGAAAATGAATTGGAAATATATTGTTACAGGATCACAAGATACAACAGTAATTGTTTGGGAAATTGATTTGAAAGAAGGGAAAGTGAAAGAAATTCCAAAACATATTTTTTTTGAACATGAAAAAGAAGTGAAAAGTGTTGCAATTTCAGTTGAATATGATATTGTTTTAAGTGGATCTATTGATGGAAAATTAATATTTCATTCGTTAAACAAAGGAAAACTTATTCAATCAATAATTTTATCAGATCAAAAACCAATTTCAATTATTAAAATAATTAAAGAAGGAAATATTATTACATTTTCAGAAAATTCTAATAAATTAAGATTATTTACAATTAATGGATATTTACTAAAAGAAGTTAAATGTTTGCAAAATATTTATTCAATTTCAATTACAGAAGATTCAAATTTTATATTTTTAGGAGGAGAAAAAGGAATTCTTGAAATTAGGAAATTATTTAATTTAGAACCAATTCAAAAATTGATTTAAAAGAAAAAATTTATTCAATTTCTATTATTGAAAAAGGATTTTCAATTATTATTGGATTTGGAAATGGAGAATTAAGTATTGGGAATTTTATTGAAAGAAAAGAAAACTAAAAATTTAAAATTTAAAATTTAAAAAAAAAAAAGCAAAAAAAATATTTTTTATTTTTCATTTTTTTTTTCTCTCTTTAAAAAAGCAAAAAAATGAATCAAAACGAAAAAAACAAAAAATTATTTTCAGTTTGTCAAAATGGTTCAGTAAAAGAAATTAAATTCCTAATAGAAAACGGAGCAGATATTACAATTAAAAATTCAATTTACCAAACACCTTTACATTTAATTTGTAAATTTCAAAAACCAGAAGATTCAAGTTTATTTGAAATTATTAAATATCTAATTGAAAAAGGAATTGATATTAATTCTAAAAGTTATGGAAATGAAACACCTTTACATTTAATTTGTCAAAATCAAAACCAAAATCAATTTGAAATTATTAAGTACTTAATTGAAAAAGGTTCTGATATTAACTCTAAAAGTTATGGAAATGGAACAGCTTTACATTATATTTGTAAATTTTCAAATCAAAATCCGAATTTATTTGAAATTATCAAATATCTAATTGAAAAAGGTTCTGATATTAATGCAAAAACTACTTCTAATGAAACACCTTTACATTATATTTGCAAAAATCAAAATCAAAATCAATTTGAAATTATTAAGTACTTAATTGAAAAAGGTTCTGATATTAATTTAAAAAATGAAAAGAATGAAACACCTTTACATTTAATTTGCCAAAATCAAAATCCAAATTCATTCGAAATTATTAAATATCTAATTGAAAAAGGTTCTGATATTAATTTAAAAAATGAAAAGAATGAAACACTTTTACATTTAATTTGCCAAAATCAAAATCCAAATTCTTTTGAAATTATTAAATATCTAATTGAAAAAGGTTCTGATATTAACTTAAAAAATGAAAAGGATGAAACACTTTTACATTTAATTTGCAAAAATCAAAATCCAAATTCATTCGAAATTATTAAATATCTAATTGAAAAAGGTGTTGATATTAACTTAAAAAACAAATTGGGTGAAACACCTTTGCATTATATTTGCAAAAATCAAAATCTAGATGCACTTGAAATTATTAAGTATCTAATCGAAAAAGAAGCAGATATTAATACAGAAAATGAAAAGAATGAAACACCTTTACATTTAATTTGCCAAAATTCAAATCCAAATTCATTTGAGATTATCAAGTTTCTAATTGAAAAAAAGGCAAATATGAACATAAAAAACCATTTGGGTGAAACACCTTTGCATTGTGCTTGTAAATTCACGAATCCAAATTCATTTGAAATTATTAAATATTTAATTAAAAACGGAGCTTATATTGATCAAAAAGATTATTCAAGTGAAACACTATTACACTTAGCTTGCAAAAATCAAAATCCAAATTTACTTGAAATTATTAAATATCTAATCAAAAAAGGTTCTTATATTCACACAAATACAAATCACAACGAAACAGCTTTACATTTAGTTTGTCAATTTCAAACTAAAAACCCGAATTTATTTGAAATTATCAAATTTCTAATTGAAAAAAAGGCTAATATTAATGCAAAAACAAATCAAAATGAAACACCTCTACATTTACTTTGTAAATTTCAAAATCCAAATTCATTTGAAATTATCAAATATTTAATTGAAAAAAAAGCGGATCTTAATGCCAAAACTTATCAAAATGAAACACCATTATTTTACTCTTTCAAATATTATTTGCAAAATCCAATTCCAATTCCAAATCAAAATCCAAATTCATTTGAAATTATCAAATATTTAATTGAAAAAGGATCAGATGTTAACGTACAAAATTCTCAAATTGAATCACTTTTGCATCTTGTTTGCCAAAATCCAAATCCAAATCTAAATTTATTTGAAATTATCAAATTTCTAATTGAAAAAGGAGGATATATTAATTCAAAAAATAACTTAAATGAGACACCGTTACTTTTACTTTGCAAATTCCAAAATAAAAATCCAAATTCATTTGAGATTATCAAATATCTAATTGAAAAAGGTGCTGATGTCAATATCAAAAATTCACAAAACGAAACACCATTATTTTATTCTTTTCAAAATCATTTCCAAAATCCAAATCCAAATCCAAAATCATTTGAAATTATCAAATACTTAATTGAAAAAAGATCAGATGTGAATGTAAAAAACAGATATATTAACGAAACACCTTTACATTATGCTTGCATTAATCAAAATCCAAATCCAAATCTAAATTTATTTGAAATTATCAAAATTCTAATTGAAAAAAGAGCTGATGTTAATGCAAAAACCGATAGAAATGAAACACCTTTACATTTAATCTTGCATTAATCAAAATCCAAATCCAAATCTAAATTTATTTGAAATTATCAAAATTCTAATTGAAAAAAGAGCTGATGTTAATGCAAAAACCGATAGAAATGAAACACCTTTACATTTAATTTGTCAAAATCGGAATCCAAATCTAAATTTATTTGAAATTATCAAATTTATAATTGAAAAAAGAGCTGATGTTAATGCAAAAACCGATAAAAATGAAACACCTTTACATTTAATTTGTCAAAATCGGAATCCAAATCTAAATTTATTTGAGATTATCAAATTTATAATTGAAAAAAGAGTTAATATAAATGCAATCAACAAACAAAATGAAACACCATTACATTTAGTTTGTCAATTTCAAGCTCCAAATCCAAATTTATTTGAGATTATCAAATATTTAATTGAAAAAAAAGCAAATATAAATGCAATCAACAAACAAAATGAAACACCATTACATTTAGTTTGTCAATATAAAAATCCAAATTTATTTGAGATTATCAAATATCTAATTGAAAAAAAAGCAGATATAAATGCAATCAACAATCAAAATGAAACACCATTACATTATTCTTGCAGATATACAAGTATGAATTCATTTGAGATTATCAAATATCTAATTGAAAAAAAAGCAGATATTCATGCAAAAAACAAACAAAATGAAACACCATTGCTTTTTCTTTTCAGATATCAAAACGTGAATCCAAATTCACTCGAAATTATGAAATATCTAATTGAAAAAGGAGCTGATATTCATTCCAAAAACAGTTCAGATGAAACAGCTTTACATTTAGTTTGTCAATTTCAAGATAAAAATCTAAATTTATTTGAGATTATCAAATTTCTAATTGAAAAAAAAGTTGGAATTAATGCAAAAAACAATTCAAATCAAACACCTTTACATTTACTTTGCGAAAACCAATATCAAAACCCCAAATTATTGGAAATTATTCAATATCTAGTTGAAAATGGAGCTGATATTAATTCAAAAAACAACTCAAATGAAACACCTTTACATTTAGTTTGCAAAGTCCAAAATCAAAACCCAAATATATTCAAGATTATCAAATATCTAGTTGAAATAGGAGCTGATATTAATTCAAAAAACAACCAAAATGAAACAATACTACATTATTTTTTTCAAAACTATTATCAAATTCAAAAGGAAGATAAATTACTTGAAATTAGCAAATATTTAATTGAAAATGGAGTTGATGTCAATGTAAAGAACAAACAAGACGAAACATTTTTAATTTTAGCTGTCAGATTCCAATATTTGAAACTGATGAAATTTCTGATTATGAATGATGCGAATATATTTGATTTCGCACTAAATGAAATGAATTCCAAAATTTATGAATTGTTTCCGAAAATTTATTCAATTAATGAAGATATGGAAAAATTATTGAAATCAAATGATAATTTATCAGATTATCAAATTGAATCAAATGAGTTTTTCAAATTTAAAGTTCATAAGCTTATGCTTTTAACAAGGTTCAATAACGATGAAATAATTTTACAAAAATTTGTTGATATTTGCCAAAGAAAAACAAAAGAGCAAGTTCAATTTGCTTTAAATTTTCTTTATACAGGTTTTCCTAATTTTGAACATTTAATGGAAAAATTTGAGCTTTCCAAAGATTACAATAATCAATATAAGAAAACTCAAAGTGATTATTATTCATCCAAAATTGATTGGAGTAATTTTATGCAAAAAGAAAATGAAATTAAAGAAATGAGAACAAATCTAACCAAAGATGATAAAAAGGAAGAAGAAATTATTGAAGATTTTTTCAAAGAAATTGGATTTGATTCAAAATGGATTGAAGCAAAAAAAGGAAGAAAAGGAATATTAAAAGATTTACAAAAATTATATGAAGAAGATCAAACAAAAAAAGATTTTACAATAATTAGTGAAGAAAAGGAAATTAAAGCTCACAAATTAATATTAATGATAAGAAGTGATTTATTTCGAGGAATGTTTTTAAATGTTCAAGATTCTTCTAACCAAGTTCATGATTATTCAGGAAAATCATTTGAAACAATTCAACATTTAATTTATTTTCTTTATCATGATGAATTTGAAAAAGAAACAAAAGAAATTAAAACAGAAATTATTGAAGAATTTGAAGATTTAAAAGATTATTATCAATTAAATCAAAATTCAATAATTGATTTAATTTTAAACAATCAAAATTAAAATTCATTTATAAAATTAAAATTAAAATTCATTTATAAAATTAAAATTAAAATTAAAATTAAAATCAAAATCAAAATTAAAATCAAAATCAAAATCAAAATCAAAATCAAAATTAAAATTAAAATCAAAATCAAAATCAAAATCAAAATTAAAATTAAAATTAAAATTCATTTATAAAATTAAAATCAAAATCAAAATCAAAATCAAAATCAAAATTAAAATTAAAATTAAAATCAAAATCAAAATTAAAATCAAAATTAAAATCAAAATTAAAATCAAAATTAAAAATTAAAAATCCAAAAATATTTTTTTCATTTTTTTCTTTTTAAAAATGAATGAAATTATATTTTTTGGTCAAAATGAATTACCAATTCTTATCAAAAATGAACCAAATAAAATAACAAAACCAATTCAATTTAAATTTGAAAATGAAAATGAAAATGAAAATGAAAATGAAAATGAAAATGAAAATGAAAATGAAAATGAAAATGAAAAACAAATTAAACAAATTTCATCATCAAGTTTATCAACAATTTTCCTTTTTGAAAATGGAAAAGCAATAGAATATTTAAATGAAAATGATTCAAATCAAAATCCTGAAAAAATCCAAATTGAAAATATTCAAAAAGTAACTGTTGGTTATCAAAATGAAGCTATTTTAACAATAGAAGGAAATGTATTTGCTAAAGGAAGAGATATTAATCCAAATAATCCAAATAAATTTATCAATATTTCATCATTAATTGAAGATAAAAATGATAGAATAATTGGAGATATTTCTTCTGGATATCAATCAATTTATTTATTAACTTCAAATCAAAATATTTATGGAATTGGTTCAAATCAATATGGTCAACTTGGTTTTGATTCTAAAACACTTGAAAAAACAGAAAACCCAATTTTAATGATGAAAAATGTTTCTAAAATATTTTCAGGAAATTCTTCAAAATATATTTTTCTTTTAAATTCAAATCAAGAATTATTTGGTTGCGGATATAACTATTTTGGTCAACTTGGATTAGGTGAATCAATAAAAAAAAGAAAAATCCAAAAATTAACCAAAATCCAAAATATTCCAAAAGGCAAAATAATTGATATTCAATCTGGATTTTTTCATTCAATAATGTTGATTGAAAATGAAAATGAAAATCCAAAAAGAAAACTTTATTCATGTGGAAATCGGTATTATAATGGACTTGGAAATGATAAAAACAATTATGAATTTACTGAAATCAAATCATCTTTATTTGAAGAAAATGATAATATTCTTGATTTTTCTGTTGGAAATCAACACACTTTGATTTTAACTTCTAAATCAAAATTAATAGGATTTGGAAGAAATGGTGTTGGTCAATTAGGAACTGGAGATATAAAATATCAATTAATTCCAATTCAAATTGAACTTCCTAAATTAAGATTTAATGAAAATATTTACAATTATCATATTTCTTGTGGATATGATAATTCATTTCTTTATTATTCTCCTCCTTCTTTTTCCAATCTTGAAGAAGATTTGATAAAACTATTTGAAAGAAAAGAATTTTGTAATATTTCATTTAAAACAGAAAGTGGAGAAATAATTGAAGCTCATAAATTAATATTGAAATATAGATTAAATCAAAATCAAAATGAAAATCAAATTGAAAATCAAATTGAAAAACTTAAAGAAATTATTTCAAATAAATCAATTAAAGAATCAAATCAAATATTTGAAATGATTTATTCAAATAATTCCAAAATAAATCCAAAATTATATTCAGAAATTAAAGAAATTATAAATTCAAATGAAAGAATTGAAGAAACAATGAAAAGAATTTATTTAAATGAAAATGAAAATGAAAAAGATTTTATAATTGAAAGAAAAGAAAAACAATATAAATTTCCCAAATTAATATTAATAATGAGAAGTGAATTATATCGAGGAATGTTTTTATCTGTAACAGAAGATACTTCTAATAAAGTTACAGATTATAGTGAATTAAGTAATGAAGCTTTTGAAATATTAGAATATTGGATTTATTCAAATCAAATCAAAGATGAAATTCAAATTACACAAGAAATTCTTAATGAAATTCAAATTGGAATTGATTATTTTCAATTAAATCAAACAAATCCAAATTTATTTGATTTATTAATTAAAAAATTTAATAATCAACAAGAATTGAAAGAAAAAACAAAACAAACAAAACAAGAAAAATGTTTAATTTTTTAAAAAGAAATAAAATTAAAATTCAAAATTCAAAATTAAAATTAAAATCAAAATTAAAATTAAAATCAAAATTAAAAATTAAAAATCCAAAAATATTTTTTTCATTTTTTTCTTTTTAAAAATGAATGAAATTATATTTTTTGGTCAAAATGAATTACCAATTCTTATCAAAAATGAACCAAATAAAATAACAAAACCAATTCAATTTAAATTTGAAAATGAAAATGAAAATGAAAATGAAAAACAAATTAAACAAATTTCATCATCAAGTTTATCAACAATTTTCCTTTTTAAAAATGGAAAAGCAATAGAATATTTAAAAGAAAACGATTCAAATCAAAAACCTTCAAAAATCCAAATTGAAGAAAATATTCAAAAAGTAACTGTTGGTTATCAAAATGAAGCTATTTTAACAATAGAAGGAAATGCATTTGCCAAAGGAAAACAAATTAATCCAGAAAATCCAAATAAATTTATCAATATTTCATCATTAATTGAAGATAAAAATGATAGAATAATTGAAGATATTGTTTCTGGAGCTAATTCAATTTACTTATTAACTTCAAATCAAAATATTTATGGAATTGGTTCAAATCGATCTTCTCAACTTGGTTTTGATTCTGAAACACTTCCAAAAACAGAAAAACCAATTTTAATGATGAAAAATGTTTTTAAAATATTTTCAGGAAATACTTCCACTTCTGTTTTTCTTTTAAATTCAAATCAAGAATTATTTGGATGCGGAAATAATAATGGAGGTCAACTTGGATTAGGCGAATCAAAAGTAAAAATGAAAATTGAAAAGTTAACCAAAATCCAAAATATTCCAAAAGGCAAAATAATTGATATTCAATGTGGAGATGCTCATTCAATAATGTTGATTGAAGATGAAAATCAAAATGAAAATCCAAAAAGAAAACTTTATTCATGTGGTTATCCTGGATTTAATGGACTTGGAAATGATAAAAACAATTATGAATTTACTGAAATCGAATCATCTTTATTTGAAAATGATGATTATATTCTTGAAATTTCTGTTGGTCAATTCCATACTTTGATTTTAACTTCCAAACGTAACTTGATCCGATTTGGAGATAATTTTTATGGTCAATTAGGAACTGAAAATACAAAATTTCATCGAGCCCCAATTCAAATTGAACTTCCTAAATTAAGATTTAATGAAAATATTTCTAATTATCATATTTCTTGTGGAAATTACAGATCATTTCTTTATTATTCTCTTCCTTCTTTTTCCAATCTTGAAGAAGATTTGATAAAATTATTTGAAAGAAAAGAATTTTGTAATATTTCATTTAAAACAGAAAATGGAGAAATAATTGAAGCTCATAAATTAATATTGAAATATAGATTAAATCAAAATCAAAATGAAAATCAAATTGAAAAACTTAAAGAAATTATTTCAAATAAATCAATTCAAGAATCAAATCAAATATTTGAAATGATTTATTCAAACAATTCCAAAATAAATCCAATATTATATTATGAAATTAAAGAAATTATAAATTCAAATGAAAAAATTGAAGAAACAATGAAAAGAATTTATTTAAATGAAAATGAAAAAGATTTTATAATTGAAAGAAAAGAAAAACAATATAAATTTCCAAAATTAATATTAATAATGAGAAGTGAATTATATCGAGGAATGTTTTTATCTGTAACTGAAGATAAATCAAATAAAGTTACAGATTATAGTGAATTAAGTAATAAATCATTTCAAATATTTGAATATTGGATTTATTCAAATCAAATTAAAGATGAAATTCAAATTACAAAAGAAATTATTGATGAATTAGAAACTGGAATTGATTATTTTCAATTAAATCAAACAAATCCAAATTTATTTGATTTATTAATTAAAAAATTTAATAATCAAAATTAAAATTAAAATTAAAATTTAAATCTAAATTAAAATTAAAATTAAAATAAAAATAAAAATTAAAATTAAAATTTAAATCTAAATTAAATTTAAATTAAAATTAAAATTAAAATTAAAATTAAAATTAAAATTAAAATTAAAATTAAAATTTAATTTAAAATTAAAATCAAAATCAAAATTAAATTTAAAATTAAAATCAAAATTAAAATTAAAATTAAAATCAAAATCAAAATTAAAATTAAATTTAAAAATTAAAATTAAAATCAAAATTAAAATTAAATTTAAAATCAAAATTAAAAATTAAAATTAAAAATCAAAATTAAAATTAAAATTAAAATTAAAATTAAAATTAAAATTAAAATTAAATTCAAAAATATTTTTTTCATTTTTTTCTTTTTAAAAATGAATGAAATTTTATTTTTTGGTGAAAATAAATATCCAAAACTTATCAAAAATGAATCAAATTCAATAAAAAAACCAATTCAATTTAAATTTGAAAATGAAAATGAAAATGAAAAACAAATTAAACAAATTTCATCAGGTTATTTTGGAACAATTTTCCTTTTTAAAAATGGAAAAGCAATAAAATATTTAAATGAAAATGATTCAAAACAAAATCCTGAAAAAATCCAAATTGAAAATATTCAAAAAGTAACTGTTGGTGCTGATAATGAAGCTATTTTAACAAAAGAAGGAAATGTATTTGCCAATGGAATATATATTAATCCAAATAATACAAATAAATTTATCAATATTTCATCATTAATTAAAGATAAAAATGATAGAATAATTCAAGATATTGTTTCTGGAGATAATTCAATTTACTTATTAACTTCAAATCAAAATGCTTATGGAATTGGTTCAAATAATTATGGTCAACTTGGTTTTGATTCTGAAACATTTTATGAAAGAGAAAAACCAATTTTAATGATGAAAAATGTTTCTAAAATATTTTCAGGAAATACTTCATATTCTGTTTTTCTTTTAAATTCAAATCAAGAATTATTTGGATGCGGAAATAATTATTCTGGTCAACTTGGATTAGGTGAATCAAAAAGAAAAGAAACAAAAATCCATAAATTAACCAAAATTCAAAATATTCCAAAAGGCAAAATAATTGATATTCAATCTGGAAAAACTCATTCAATAATGCTGATTGAAAATGAAGATCAAAATCCAAAAAGAAAACTTTATTCATGTGGAAATCGGTATTATAATGGACTTGGCAAATATCAAAATACTTATGAATTTACTGAAATTAAATCATCTTTATTTGAAAATGATAATATTCTTGAAATTTCTGTTGGATTTACTCATAATTTGATTTTAACATCCAATTTAAAATTAATTGGATTTGGAGATAATGAATATGGCCAATTAGGAACTGGAGATACAAAAGATCAATTAATTACAATTCAAATTGAACTTCCTAAATTAAGATTTAATGAAAATATTTCTAATTATCATATTTCTTGTGGTGCTTACAGATCATTTCTTTATTATTCTTTTTCTTCTTTTTCCAATCTTGAAGAAGATTTGATAAAATTATTTGAAAGAAAAGAATTTTGTAATATTTCATTTAAAACAGAAAATGGAGAAATAATTGAAGCTCATAAATTAATATTGAAATATAGATTAAATCAAAATGAAAATCAAATTGAAAAACTTAAAGAAATTATTTCAAATAAATCAATTAAAGAATCAAATCAAATATTTGAAATGATTTATTCAAACAGAATAATAAATCCAAAATTATATTATGAAATTAAAGAAATTATAAATTTAAATGAAAAAATTGAAGAAACAATGAAAAGAATTTATTTAAATGAAAATGAAAATGAAAATGATTTTATAATTGAAAGAAAAGAAAAACAATATAAATTTCCTAAATTAATATTAATAATGAGAAGTGAATTATATCGAGGAATGTTTTTATCTGTAACAAATGATACTTCTAATAAAGTTACAGATTATAGTGAATTAAGTAATGAATCATTTCAAATATTTGAATATTGGATTTATTCAAATCAAATTAAAGATGAAATTCAAATTACAAAAGAAATTATTGATGAATTAGAAACTGGAATTGATTATTTTCAATTAAATCAAACAAATCCAAATTTATTTGATTTATTAATTAAAAAATTTAATAATCAAAATTAAAATTAAAATTAAAATTCATTTTTAAAATTAAAATTAAAATTAAAATTCATTTTTAAAATTAAAATTAAAATTAAAATTAACATTTTTAAAATTAAAATTAAAATTAAAATTAAAATTCAAAATTAAAATTAAAATTAAAATTAAAATCAAAATCAAAATTAAAATTAAAATTAAAATTAAAATTAAAATTAAAATTAAAATTAAAATCAAAATTAAAATTAAAATTAAAATTAAAATCAAAATTTAAAATTAAAATTAAAATTAAAATTCAAATTAAAATTAAAATTAAAATTCAAATTAAAATTTAAAATTAAAATTAAAATTAAAATTAAAATCAAAATTAAAATTAAAATTAAAATTAAAATTTAAAATTAAAATTAAAATCAAAATTAAAATTAAAATTAAAATTAAAATCAAAATCAAAATTAAAATTAAAATTAAAAATTAAAATTAAAATTAAAATTAAAATTAAAATTAAAATTAAAATTAAAATTAAAATTAAAATTAAAATTAAAATTAAAATTAAAATTAAAATTAAAATTAAAATCAAAATTTAAAATTAAAATCAAAATTAAAAAATCAAAATTAAAATTAAAATTAAAAAATAAAAATTCAAAATCAAAATTAAAATTAAAATTAAAAAATAAAAATTCAAAATCAAAATTAAAATTTTTTATTGAATCAAAATATTTATTTCTCTGTTGAGAAATCAATATGAAAAGATGGAAATTCTTTCAATTCAAACACTTCATTATATTTCTGTTTTTTAATAACATCACAAAAATATAAAAGAATTTTTTTATCAAAAATTGAAACATCAGCAAAATTGAATTTTTTAGCAAATTTTTTTTGATTTCGAGTTTCCTGAGTCTGATAATATAAGAAAGCTTTGATAGAAAACTCGAACAAAATTTGGTGCATGTAAGAAACACGGAAGACATTTGAAAAATAATTTTTGTGAGGAGATAAAAGCCTTGAAATTAAATTTGAATTTTCAAATGGATAATTTGGACCCAAAAAGTTTTTATTCAGTAAATCCATAACAGAAACAAATGGAAGAATTTGGGGTGAAATTTCGGTGTCTAAGGAAAGTCCGCAAATCTTTAGTGTTTTCAGATCTGCTGGTTTAATAGGATTTTCCTTCCAATATACAACAGATTTTTGAGGAATTAAATTTCCCGGAATAAAAGAAGTTAAAAAAATAATCAGTTTTCTTGCGAGTTTGGCTTGGGTTTTTTTGCGTGAATAACAAGAATTCTTCCTGTTAAGACAGAATAAAGAAGATTATGCATTTGGAATTTTGTTTCCCAATTTTTATAATGAGGGAAGTTGTTGGGATTTTTCCAGATTGTGTCAATTTTGCTTGTTAAATTTTCTTGATTTAGAGATTGTATTAAGTGCTTTTTCAAATCTTCATTGGATAAAGATTCAAAGGGATTTCTTGAGAACACATTTGTGTAATCCTTTTCGAGTTCTTCATATTCTGTTCTGTCTCTGTAAAAGCTGCCATATAAATTATGCTCATCATTTACTTTTGCAAGATCGATTTCTTGGTTTTCAATTTTACTGTTTGAATCTTCTTTTGAGAGATTTTCTGAATCTGAAAACTTGACGCTATCTTCATTAGAGTTATTGTTGTTATTCTTATTTGATGATTGATTTTTTTCGAATAAAATTTTTTGATGAATAGGATTAAATTGATTTTTTTGAGTGTTTTCATTGCGATCTTCACTGTTGCCGTTAAGAACAGGACTCTTTTGATCGCTGTAAATATCTGTTACCAATTCAAATTGATTTGGATAGTCTTTGATGTTGAGATTTTCTGATGAAAAATCTGTTAAATCAAAATCAAGTTGATTTGACAGGTTACTTTCGTCCACTATATCATCTTCAAAAGAGTTTGAAGGCATTTCTTGCTGGGGATAAAGACCCAATAAAGAAGTGCGACAAATCCCTGTCTTTTTTTCATTAAACAGAAAAATATTTTCTGGGGTCATTTTGGGGAAGTTTTTAATTGCAGAATTATCAATTTCAAATAAATTTGAATGAAAATTATTGATTTCAAGATCGCCAATTTTAAGAACAAAACATTTGGGAGATTTTGGGATTGCCAGTTCCATATCTGAGCGGATTTGGAAGAGTTTTTTTGAATAATTATTATGGATTTCTTTGATTTTGACATTAATAACTTCTTCAAATATTTCTGGATAACAAATTGAATCAATTGGTTGAAGAACCGAATCGAGTCTTGAAAGTTGAAATAATTTTGGAGTGTAATTTCGAATGTTTTCCTCTTCAATTATTTTTTTCAACATTTTTGATACGTGAATACTTGATAATATTTGATCAGTTTTTTCTTTGTCTTGAAGTAGTTGATTCATTTCTGCTGAGTAACTCATGATTTTCACTATTTCTCGTGCTTGTTCGTTGTTTAATGATTTATAAATGCGTTTTTTGATTTGGCTTGAATCTCGTAAATAGTCTTGAATCAGAGAAATTGGGATTTTTGGATATTTACTTTGTGTATTCTTTTTAAATTTTATAAATGAATTTTAATTTTATTTTTAATTTTAAATTAATTTTAATTTTAATTTTGATTTTGAATTTTAATTTTAATTTTGAATTTATAAATTAATTTTAATTTTAATTTTAATTTTAATTTTGAATTGATTTTAATTTTATAAATTAATTTTGAATTTAATTTTAATTTTGAATTTATAAATTAATTTTGAATTTATTTTAATTTTAATTTTAATTTTGGTTTTGAATTCATTTTGAATTTATTTTGAATTTATTTTGAATTTATAAATTAATTTTAATTTTAAATTTTGAATTTTGATTTTTTTTAATTTTTGATTTTGATTTTTGATTTTTAATTTTTAATTTTAATTTTAAATTAATTTTAATTTTGAATTTTAAATTAATTTTGAATTGATTTTGATTTTGAATTTATAAATTAATTTTGAATTGATTTTGAATTTATAAATTAATTTTCATTTTATAAATAAATTTACAGATTGTAACATTTGTTTCCTCATTTCAAGAGTTGACCGAATATCAGCAATTCTATTTTCCAAATTTTTTAAAAAAACAACAAGATTATATAACTTTATAATTTTTGTCATTTCTGAAAATTCTCTTAAAAAATCAAGAATGCATCGCATAATTTTATCATGACTCCTTGTGGCATAACTAAAACACAATCTTCTAAGAAAAGCCCTTGCATTAATATCATATAATGTAAAATGATAAGCCTGTATTTTTTGATCAAAACCAAAAAATCAACAAAAAAAAGTTGAAAAAAATTTTTTTTCAATTAAATCAAGTTGGAAAGTATGATTTACAACAAATAAAAAAATCATTGGTTATTGGTTTTTTCATTGACATACATATACATAATAGACTCTATGTTCTATTCTGGATTTTATTACAAAGGAGGCATCTTTTGTAGGCTCTCCTAAACGTGTTTGTTGATGTTCTGTTGACATGACTTGAATAACTAATTCTTCAAGTTGTGAATTATTTTTTTTTGGATAAGTAAATATAACTGAAGGACCTTTTTTTTGACAAAATTCTGAAAATATAATAAAATCTCCTGTTATTGGATTTGCCATTATTGAATTATTTTTAATAAATTAAATGAAAAAATGAAAAAATGAAAAAATGAAAAAATGAAAAATGAAAAATGAAAAAATGAAAAAATGAAAAAATGAAAAATATATTTTTGGATCGTTTCTTGTGTTTATTTCTTTTGTTTATAACTTAAATTTATTCATTTCTTTCTTTTAATTTCTTCTAAATTTTCATTTTCTTCGTTTTCTTTTTCAATTAAATTTTCAATTATTTTTTCTTGTTCAACAACATTCCCATCATTTTGATCAACATCAACCTTTCTCTTCCTATTATCTGCAATAGCGACCTCTTCAGGAAGCCTAAAACTAATACAGAGCATATCTTTTTTAGTTGAAACAGAACGAATATTTCGACAAGAAAAATTGCGAATTTGAAAATCCAAAATTTGGTTAATTCTTTGGATTGCATCTTTTTCCTTATCAACCTCCTTCGAAAAACAATAGCAATGAATCATCGGCATCTGAACTTGATGGTACACTGGGGTTGAAGGTAAAAAGCTTAATATACCACGGAAAACATCAAGGAAAAAAATGGACAACTTGGGGAGGTTCATTATAAAATGAGAGCAAAACTGAGTCGGATCACAATTATGGTTTGTTTGCCAATCGCTCACATACTTCTTGACAAACTCTCTGGCGTCGAGATTGAAAGGGATTATATTGCTCTCAACTTGATTTATTTTTGCATTTAATTTTAAATAAAAAAAAGAATCCGGATTCAAATCATTAGCGTACACTAACGCTCCCCTTTTTGCTGCACGAACCGCAAATGGTCCGATTCCACAAAACATATCGCAGATTATTAATGGAGAATTTTTGGGTGTTTTTGTGGAGAAATCTGCGAAAAGACTTGTTGTCAACCGTTCATGTTCTGTTTGCAATCTTGAATTCCAATAAACTTTTGAATAATTTAAACGGAATCGAATTGAATCACATTTTACTTCCGTTTCGAAATTTTCTTCCCCTGCAAGAATCTCCATTGGAAATACCCGATATTGATTTGAAATCATGTTTGTTTTGTTGACAACAGTTTTTATTTTTGGATTTTTGTCAAGAATTACTTCCCCAATTATTTTTTTGTATTTAAGTAGGTTTTCTTTTAGATTTAAGTGTGCAATGTGTCCTATTGTTTCGAAAGATGTTGGTAATTCGAGTTCTTTTGGTAATATTTTTTCGAGAACTTGTTCTTTAAGAAATGAATATAAAAATCAAAAAGAAATTCAAATTCAAATTCAAATTCAAATTTTAAAATTAAAATTAAAATTAAAAAGAAAATCAATATCAATTTTTAAAATTCAAACTTGAAGTCAAAGAATCATATCCAATTTTAACAGAATATTCAAACGGTTTGATTGATTTTTCTTCAAGTATTTTCTTTTTTTCTTCTTTTAATCCATTCAATTTAATTGGATCTGTTATATTTTCACAAAATACAAGTATTCTAACATTTGGATTTTCTGGATTTTTATATAAAAATTTAACTTTTGGAATATCTAAAAAATATTCTTTAAATTCTTTTATATAAAATTTGGTTTCTTTTGCTGGAATTGAAATTGCTATTAAATTTAAATTTTTTTCAAATTGTGATTTATCAAGAATTTCCATTTAGAAATAAAGAAAGAAAGAAAGAAAAAAATGATTTTTTTTTAATTTGATTTAATTTGATTTATTTTTTGTTTCTTCTTTCCAAATAATTTTTTTAATTTTGTTTTTAGAAATTTGTTTGCAATTTCAATTTAAAAATAGATTTGAATATTTTCAAAAATAAAAAGAAAAAAAAATCATTAACAAAAATTCTCTAAAAAAAAAGATAGAATAACCTAAATTAGGGAAAAATAACGGAAAAAAGCAAAAAAAAAAGAGAAAAGAAAGAAGAACCAAAATGGATGAGAATAAAAACGATTTTAAACAGAATTAATTCTTTGATTTTTCTTTCTTTTTTGGAAGAGATTTTTTTCTGGGACTTTTTTGAGTTGGAGAAGGATTTCTATGATTCAAATCACCAAATCTTCTTGAGATTATATTTTGGATTTTTTTTCCATAAGGAAGATTTCTAATAGCAGATAAATGGGGTCTAATCATTTCACTTAAAGCTTGAGCTTGATCAGGATCAGCGACTCTTAATGAAGTTTGGACCACATAATTTCCATAAGCATCACAAAGTAATTGTTTCATTTTTGTTGAGTCTTTTGATAATTCTTTGATTATTACATTTCTTAAATGCAAGTTATTAATATTTAAACATTTTTCAACTACATTTGATGAGAATTTTTGAGTTGAAAGTTCGAATAAATTTGTCTTCATTTTTTCTTCAAATTCTTCTGGAATGTCTCCTCTTTCTAAAACATATTGAATCACGTAGTTTGCAAATGGATCTTGCATTAATTCTACTGAATGTTCAACGACTACTTTGATAAGTGCTGTTCTTTGTGAATCTATTGCTGCATCTAAACATCTTTGCATAACACAACATCCGTGTTTGTGTGTTGCTATTGATGTACAATTTCTTGCGACTTCATCGAAAATGAACTTTTATTTTTTAAATTTTAATTTTATAAATTAATTTCAATTTTAATTTTTTAAATGAATTTTAATTTTAATTTTAATTTTAATTCTAATTTTGATTTCAATTTAAATTTTAATTTTAATTTTAATTTAAATTTTAATTTTAATTTTAATTTTAATTTTAATTTTATAAATGAATTTTAATTATAATTTTAATTTTAATTTTAATTTTAATTTTAATTTTAATTTTAATTTTAATTTTAATTTTAATTTTAATTTTAATTTTAATTTTAATTTTGATTTTAATTTTAATTTTAATTTTAATTTTAATTTTAATTTTAATTTTAATTTTGATTTTAATTTTAATTTTATTTTTAATTTTAATTTCAATTATAATTTTATAAATGAATTTTAATTTTAAATAATTGGATTTCTTCTTCAAATCATATACTTGAGTTGCTTCAGAAGAAAAACGATTTAAACAACGTTGAATAACATGATTTCCATTTGGACTATTTGAAAGAGTAACAACAAAAGGACGAATAATACTCAAAAACAAACGAATTTCCTCATCAGTTGACAAAGATTCAATCATTTTTTGAGTTGCTCTTGTTCCATAAGGATTTAAAGCAATCTGAGAAATTGAAGGTTGAATTGCTGTTATCATTTGAATTCTTTGAGTTGGAGCACAATATTCTAATAATTTTTGACACAAATAATTTCCATAAGGATCAATCATTAATTCACTAAAATGATCAATAACTTCTGAAAAAATCATCGAAATAATTTGATCATTTCCTTCTTCAATTTGTTTCTGAAGAAATCTGCATCCGCTTTGATCGCGGCTTAATGAATATACTTTTCCTTGAATTTGTGAAATATCTGTTATTCCATATTGATTTGTTGGATAATAATTTGGTCCATATTGATATGTTGATTGAACTGAGTGACTTCTTTGAATATCTGAATAATATGGATAATCTTGATAATCTTCATAACTCATGTTTTGTCCTGTTGTGTAATTCATTTGTTGTTGTGGGATTATATTTCCTTGTTTCTTTTAATTTTAATTTTAATTTTAATTTTATAAATGAATTTTAATTTTGATTTTGATTTTAATTATAATTTTAATTTTATAAATGAATTTTAATTTTAATTTTAATTTTATAAATGAATTTTAATTTAAATTATAATTTTAATTTTAATTTTAATTTTGATTTTAATTTTATAAAATGAATTTTAATTATAATTATAATTTTAATTTTAATTTTGATTTTATAAATGAATTTTAATTTTAATTATAATTTTAATTTTAATTATAATTTTAATTTTAATTTTAATTTTAATTTTAATTTTATAAATGAATTTTAATTATAATTTTAATTTTATAAATGAATTTTAATTTTAATTTTAATTTTAATTTTAATTTTATAAATGAATTTTAATTTTAATTTTGATTTGATTCTAAAAATTTACTTCAAATGAAAAAGATTTTTTATGTCCAAATCGTTTAATTTTTGGAGTATTATTTAGATTATTTTCAGGATACATCATTAAATTTTGTTCTTGATAACTTTGATTCCTATTTTCAAAAGCATGATTTGATAAAAGATATTGAGTATTTTCAGTTGAAATATTTCTATTTTCTTGTGGAATTCTAACTCCCAGTAACTCCCAATAATTGTTTTAATCTTTGAAAAAAATGAATTTTAATTGAAAAAAATTTAATTGAAAAATTTTAATTGAAAAATTTTAATTGAAAAATTTTAATTGAAAAATTTTAATTGAAAAATTTTAATTGAAAAAATTTATTTACCACTTATATATCTTGAAGGTAAAGGTCGAATAAGAGATGGTGATTGTTCTTTTTGTTGAGAAGATGAAAAATAAGGTTGTGGTTGTGTTTGTTGTTGTAATTGAGGATTTTGATCTGGAATTTTTGTTTCATTTTGAATTAAAGAAGATTCTTTCAATTTACTTTCATTTTCTTGATGATCATCATTTTCACCATCAATTAAATAATCAATAGGAGAAGGAGGTTGAAAAATAGCATGTCTTGGAGAATCAACACCATTTCCTTTAATCAAAATTAAAATTATAAATAAAATTAAAATTAATATTAAAATTATAATTAAAATTATAAATTAAAATTAATATTAAAATTAAAATTAAAATCAATATTAATATTAATATTAAAATTAAAATTAATATTAAAATTAAAATTAAAATTAAAATTAAAAATTAAATATTAAAATTAAAATTAAAATTAAAATTAAAATTAAAATTAAAATTAAAATTAAAATTAAAATTATAATTATAAATTAAAATTAAAATTAAAATTAAAATTAAATTCATTTATAAAATTAAAATTAAAATTAAAATTAATTTATAAAATTAAAATTAAAATTATAATTAAAATTAAAATTAAAATTAAAATTAAAATTAAAATTAAAATTAAAATTAAAATTAAAATTAAAATTAAAATTAATAATTAAAATTATAAATTAAAATTTTTTTCTTTTTAATTACCAAATTCATCTTGTGAAATTAATTCCATCCGTTTTTGTTTTAATTCTCTTTCTAAATTTAAATTTTGAAAATTTAAATTTCCAATATCAGAATCACTTTTTGATAAATAAGAATTTTTATTATTGTTTCCAAAACGGAATTTTGATCCAATTCTTTCATCAAATGATCGAAATAATTCTCTTGTTTCTTTTTCTCTTTCTTGTGGTATTTTTCTTTTTTGTTTATTCATGAGTTGACTTAAATCACTAAATTGATAATTTGGAATTCTTTTATTTGCTTTTGGATGATTTAACGGAATTGAAAATGGTTGAGAATGAAGATTTAATTTTTGGAAATTGATTTGACTTTGATTTGAATTTGCATTTGCGTTTGCATTTTGATTTTGATTTTGATTTTGATTTTGATTTTGATTTTGATTTTGATTTTGATTTTGATTTTGATTTTGATTTTGATTTTGATTTTGATTTTGATTTTGATTTTGATTTTGATTTTGATTTTGATTTTGATTTTGATTTTCAATTTTCTTTTGTTTTTTTTGTTTTTTGTCGCTTTTGATTTTGATTTTGATTTTGATTTTGACTTTGATTTTGTTCTAAATTTTGCTTATTTTCAATTTTCTTTTGTTTTTCTTGTTTTTCAATGTAAAAATATATAAAATGTTCTTGATTTAAGGAAATAAATGTGAAAAGAAAAATGAAATTGAAAAATTAAAAATTAATTAAAAAGGGAAAAATTTTTTTTTGTTTTTGTTTTTAATTAAAAATTTTTATTTTTCATTCAATTTTTCATTTTTCATTTTTTAATTATTTAAAAATATATAAAATAAAATATTGTTGGGAAAATAAGGAAAAATAAAAAGTTAAAAAATGAAAAGAAAAATGAAAAAAAAGAAAAATTGGAAAAAATTAAAAATTAAAAAGAATTTGGAAAAAAATTATTTTTCTCCTTTTTGTTTTTAATTAAAAATTAAAATTTTTAATTTTTAAATTTTTCATTTTTCATTTTTTTAATTTTATAAAATAATGGGAAGAATTTTAAAATTTTAATTTTGTTTTAAAATTTTAATTTTTAATTTTAATTTTAATTTCAATTTTTTAATTTTTTTAATTTTGAAAACAAATTAAAAATTGAAATTACACAATTTTAATTTTAATTTTAATTTTAATTTTGAAAAAGAATCTAATTTTAATTTTAATTTTAATTTTTAATTTTAATTCTAATTTTGCAAATTTTGATTTTAATTTTATTTTTAATTTGGAATTTTTAATTTTAATTTTAATATTAATTTAAATTTTAATTTTATAAAATGAATTTTAATTTTAATTTTAATATTAATTTATTTTTAATTTTAATTTTTTAATTTAATTTTAATTTTAATTTTAATTTTAATTTTAATTTTAATTTTAATTTTAATTTTAATTTTAAATTTAATTTTATAAATGAATTTCAATTTAAATTTTAATTTTAATTTTAATTTTTAATTTTAATTTTAATTTTAATTTTAATTTTAATTTTAATTTTAATTTTAATTTTAATTTTAATTTTAATTTTAATTTTAATTTTAATTTGAATTTTAATTTTAATTTTAATTTTATAAATGAATTTTAATTTTAATTTTAATTTTAATTTTGATTTTATAAATGAATTTTAATTTATAGAACAACATCCGCTATTACAGCAAGAAGTACAATTCGTCGTCTTCGTGAAACAAATTAGATTTATATCTCAATTTTTTCTCAATACAAAAAAAAATATATCTTCAACCTCTTAAAAATTTAAAAAAAAAAGAAAAGAAATCATTTCCTAATTTTCTTTTAAATAATTTTCTTACATTTCTTTCTTTAAAACAATCAAAAAACTCTTTTTTTTTTCCAATTTAAAAAGAAACTTAAAACATTTAGAAAATAATAAACAAGTTTTATTGAAAGAAAAAAAAAAGATTATTTTTATCATTTTTTTAAAAAAAAACAAATTTAATCAAAATGAATAGAATTTTAAAAAAAAAATCCTTTATTAAATGAAAATATTCTTCAAACTCGACAAAAACTAAATTCGAATTTTTTTTTTTGGAATTAAATTTTGAGTTTGTTTTGTTTTGTTTTGTTTTGTCTTGTCTTGTTTTTGATTAAAAATCCAAAAAATCAAAAAAAAAAAAATTGGAAAGAAAAATTAATGAAAGAAAAAAATTAATTAAAGATTATTATATTGTTGTCTTGAAGTTTTATATTTTCTAATGAACCAACCAGCCATAAAAGTAACAGAAGCTCCCATTGTAACAAACAAGAAAACATAACTACCTTTAACTCCTGTAGGAGAAGAAGAAGCAGCAAGAGGACAAGGAGAAGATGATGGACATGGTGAATATGAAGGAAATGGTGGACAAGTTGGACAAGGTGTTGTTGTTGGACAAGGTGAATTTGATGGACAAGGAGAAGATGATGGACATGGTGAATATGAGGGAAATGGTGAGCAACTTGGACAAGGTGAATTTGTTGGACAAGGTGATGCTGTTGGACAAGGTGAACAACTTACACATGGTGATATTGTTGGACATGGTGATATTGGATTTAGTGGACATCCTTAATTTTAATAATTTTAAATAAATTTAATAAATTTCATGTTTTTGAAATAATTTTAATAAATTTAATAAATTTCATGTTTTTGAAATAATTTTAAATAAAGTTAATAAATTTAATGTTTTTGAAATAATTTTAATTAAATTTATTAAATTTAATGTTTTTGAAATAATTTTAAATAAATTTAATAAATTTCATGTTTTTGAAATAATTTTAAATAAAGTTAATAAATTTAATGTTTTTATAATAATTTTAAATAAAGTTATTAAATTTCATGTTTTTGAAATAATTTTAAATAAATTTAATAAATTTCATGTTTTTGAAATAATTTTAAATTAAATTTATTAAATTTCATGTTTTTGAAATAATTTTAAATAAAGTTATTAAATTTCATGTTTTTGAAATAATTTTAATTAAATTTATTAAATTTCATGTTTTTGAAATAATTTTAATTAAATTTATTAAATTTAATGTTTTTGAAATAATTTTAAATAAAGTTATTAAATTTAATGTTTTTATAATAATTTTAAATAAATTTATTAAATTTCATGTTTTTGAAATGGTTTTAAATAAATTTTTCTTTTTATTTCTTACCATGAGCAGTAACAAAAGTTACTTCTGTTCTTGGTGGAGTTAAATGATCATTTTCATAAACATCCAATAAAACAGCTAAATTTTTTTTTAATTAAAAAAATCAAATAATAAATAATTAAAAAAATCAAATAATTAAAAATATTTACGAGTTATTATTGATGGTTCGCAAACAAAATCAATTCTTAAAGAATGTGAAACAGTTTGACCTGATTGAACTTGATAATATAATGCAATACCATCACTACTATCATTACTTCCAGGTAAATAGGAATAACTTGAAGTATTAAGTTGACCTAAAGAAGTACAAGATCCACTTTCATTCATCATCCAACCAGTAAATTCATTATCAACACAACACTAAAGAAATAAAAATAAAATTAAAATTAAAATTAAAATTAAAATTAATATTAAAATTAATATTAAATATTAAATACAGTGCAGTTTGTTGCATTTGTAACATTTTGGCAAACACCAATCCAGAAATTAAGATTTCTAAAACCATCAAAAAAATAATAATTATTTTTCAAAGTTTGAAGATTATATAAATCATTTGCAAAGATAGTTTTGCAAAGAGAAGGATCAGGAGTAGGAGAAGGTTCAGGAGAAGGTGTTGGTTCTAAACATGCCATATCCGATGCTACATTTATATGTATTGATGGTGGTGTTGTTCCAAGTTCAAATGTTGAAATGATTGAAAAATGTTCGCTTTCTTGACAAAATGCATTGTAAGTCATCACTCGTGATGTTTTGTTGTTTTGCATTATTCGATATGTTAAACTAACTCCCATGTTTGTATTGTTCACATCTTTATATCATTTCAATTTTATTAATAAAATTATAAATAAAAATATTAATAAAATTATAAATTAAATTTATAAATTAAATTATAAATAAAAATATTAATAAAATTATAAATAAAATTATAAATTAAATTATTATTAAATTTATAAATTAAATTATAAATTAAATTATAAATTAAATTATTATTAAATTATAAATAAAATTATAAATAAAATTATAAAAATAAATAAAAATTATAAAAATAAATAAAAATAAAAAATATAAATAAAATTATAAAAAAATTATAAAAAATTATAAAAAATAAAATTATAAAACAAAAATAAAAATAAAATTATAAATAAAATTATAAATAAAATAAATAAATAAAATTATAAATAAAATTATTAAAATTATAAATTAAAATTATAAATTAAATTATAAATTAAATTATAAAATAAAATTATAAATAAAATTATAAATAAAATTATTAATAAATTTATGGATAAAAATATAAATAAAATTATAAATAAAATTATTAATAAATTTATGGATAAAAATATAAATAAAATTATAAATAAAATTATTATTAAAATTATAAATAAAATTATAAATAAAATTATAAATTAAATTATAAATAAAATTATAAATAAAATTATAAATAAAATTATAAATAAAATTATAAAATTAAAATTATAAATAAAATTATAAATTAAATTATTATTAAAATTATAAGTAAAATTTATGGATAAAAATACCCAAATAATCCCAAGTTTCGTTATAATTAGTAGAACCCCAAGCATCACAACTAGAATTAGTATCCATTGTAAAACCAGTATAATTATCAAGATTAGTACAACAAGGACAAATAGTTTGATTGACAGGATTTAAAGGACCACATAAATTGTAAATATAAAGAAGAGATTCTGAAGTGTCAAAATAATAATAATTTGTGTCATTTTTTCGTGCAGGGTTAAAGTCATATGTATGTGATGTTGTTTCCCAAATGCATGTTTGTGTTTTGACATTCACAAATAACAAAAAAATGCTTGAAATTAACAATAAAACACGAAACCTAATTTTTATCGAAACATCAATTTATTTTGTTTTGTTTTTTTTTATTTAAAAAATTTTTTTTTGTTTTTTTATTAATAATAAAATTAAAATTAAAATTTAAATTTAAATTTGAATTAAATTCCCAACATTTTTTAAAAAAGAAAGAAAGAAAGAAAGAAAATGAAAAAAATGATAAAAATTTTTTTAATTTATTTTTTTTTTATTCTAAAAATTAATAATTATTTTTTTTTCTTAATAATTTATTATTTTTTTTTATTTTATTTTTTTTTCATTTTTTTTTTCATTTTTTTCCTTTTATTATGTCACAAACTGCAAGAAAAAATTTTGAGTTAGCTAATCAAATCAAAGAAATTTCTGAAGAAGATTTATACAAATATGATGCAGATCTCCAAAACACAATAATTACAACTCGTCCTTGGAAAGAAGACCCTCATTATTTTAAAAGAGTTACTATTTCTGGGATTGCTTTACTTAAAATGGTATAAAACAAATTAAAATTAAAATTCATTGAAGTTCTTATTTTTTCTCTTTTTTTTTAATTTAAAAAAGAAGAAAAAAAATCAAAATAACAAAATTTTATTCAATTCCAAATATAAATATAAATATAAATATTAATATAATTATAAATATAAATATAAATATAAATATAAATATAAATATAAATATAAATATAAATATAAATATAAATATAAATATAAATATAAATATAAATATAAATATAAATATAAATATAAATATAAATATAAATGTAAATATAAATATAAATATAAAATAAAATATAAAATATAAATATATAAAATATAAATATAAATATAAATATAAATATAAATATAAATATAAATATAAATATAAATATAAATATAAATATAAATATAAATATAAATATAAATATAAATATAAAATAAATAAACATAAACATAAAATAAAAATATAAATATAAAAATATAAAAAATAAACATAAATATAAATATAAATATAAATATAAATATAAAAATATAAATAAACATAAATATAAATATAAATATAAATATAAATATAAATATAAATATAAATATAAATATAAATATAAATATAAATATAAATATAAATATAAATATAAAATAATATAAAATATAAATATAAATATAAATATAAATATAAATATAAAAATATAAAATATAAAAAAAATAAACCCAAAAATATAAACATAAAATATAAATATAAAATATAAATATAAATATAAATATAAAAATATAAAAATAAATAAATAAATAAAAAATATTTTAAATAAATATAAAATACAAATAAAAATTTAAAAAAAAAATATAAATATAAAATAAAATATAAAATAAATATAAATATAAATATAAATATAAAAATAAAATATAAATATAAATATAAATTTATTTTATGTATTTTCTCAGGTTATGCATTATAAATATAAAAATGGAGGAAATGAAGAAGTTATGGGGTTAATAAAAGGAAAAAAATATGGAGATAAATGTTTATAAATTTAAATATGATTATAAATATTTGCAAATATAAATATAAACAGAAATATAAATGTAAAATGCACAATAAAGAAATATAAATATAAATATAAATATAAATATATTTAGAAAATATTAAAACATTTTTTGTTTTTTTTTTACAAAAAAAAATTAAAATCAAAATTAAAATTAATGCAAGGAAAAAATTAAAATTAAAATTCATTTAAAAATAAAAATTAAAATTAAAATTAATGGTTATTTGCAATCAAACAAGTTTGTTTCTTTTAAAATTAAAAAAAATTAAAAATTAAAATTAAAATTAAAATTAAAATTAAAATTAAAATTAAAATTAAAAAATTTAAAAATTAAAATTTAAATTAAAATTAAAATTAAAATTAAAATTAAAATTAAAATTAAAATTAAATAAATAATTAAAATTAAAATTAAATTAGGCTGGTCGTTTAGAAAATGCTATTGGATGGTATCATTCACATCCAGGTTATGGATGTTGGATGTCAGGTGTTGATGTTTCAACACAATTACTTCAACAACAATTTAATGAACCTTGGCTTGCTATTGTTGTAAATATTTATAAAAATGAATTTAAAAATAAATTTAAAAATGAATTTAAAAATGAATTTAAAAATAAATTTAAAAATGAATTTAAAAATGAATTTAAAAATGAATTTAAAAATGAATTTAAAAATGAATTTAAAAATGAATTTAAAAATGAATTTAAAAATAAATTTAAAAAAATGAATTTAAAAATGAATTTAAAAATAAATTTAAAAATAAATTTAAAAATGAATTTAAAAATAAATTTAAATTTAAAATAAATTTAAAAATAAATTTAAAAATGAATTTAAAAATAAATTTAAATATAAATTTAAAAATAAATTTAAAAATGAATTTAAATATAAATTTAAATATAAATTTAAAAATGAATTTAAATATAAATTTAAATATAAATTTAAAAATAAATTTAAAAATAAATTTAAAAATAAATTTAAAAATAAATTTAAAAATAAATTTAAATATAAATTTAAAAATGAATTTAAAAATGAATTTAAAAATGAATTTAAAAATAAATTTAAAAATGAATTTAAAAATGAATTTAAAAATAAATTTAAATTTAGGTTGATCCAAAAAGAACAATTTCATCAGGAAAAGTTGAAATTGGAGCATTTAGAACTTATCCACAAAATTATAAACCTCCAGAAACTAAAGAATCGGAATATCAAACAATTCCAATGGATAAAATTGAAGATTTTGGAGTTCATGCAAATACGTAAATATTAAAAAATTTATTAAAATTTATTAAATTTCATTAAATTTCATTAAATTTCATTAAATTTCATAAAATTTCAAAAACAGTTATTATTCTTTATCAATTTCATATTTCAAAAGTTCACAAGACAAGAAAGTTTTAGATTTATTATGGAATCAATATTGGTTAAATACATTATCTTCATCACCATTAATTAGAAACAAAGATTTTGTAAGTGGACAAGTTTCTGATTTATCAATTAAATTAGAAAATGCAGAACAAAAAATGCATTCAGGAGGTGGAATGCATAGAAGAAAGAAAGAAGAATCACAACTATCTAAAATTTCAAAAGATGCTACAAAATCTGCTACTCAACAATTAAATGGTTTAATTTCTCAAGTTATTAAACATAATTTGTTTAATATACTCAATAGCAAAAAATGATTGATTTTCTTTCATTCTTTTTAATCCTTTTATTCTCTTTGATTTTCTCATTCTTTTTCTTTCAAATTTTTGATTCCGTTTTTTTTTTTTTGATTTGATTTGATTTGATTTGATTTCTTTTTTTTTTTTCAAAACAATTTCCATTCAAAAAATTTTAATTCAAATGAAAAATCATTAAAAAAATTTCCATTTACAAAACATTTCCGAAAATGATTTTAAATTTAAATTTTTTTTTTTTCAAATTTTTATTTTTCATTTTTTTTATTTATCTTTTTCTTTTTTTTTTTTAAAAAAAAAATTATAATGATTTTTCCACGTTTTCTTTTATTTTTATTTTGTTTTTTTCTGTCAATGACTGCGCAAATAACAAAAGAAGATAAGTCAGCAAATGACATTAGCATAACAACATTGACAACATCAATATTTGCAACTACAATAGCACTCATTGTCATTTTCCAATGTGCAACACAAAGTCCACAGACATCGACAATCGGAGGAGAAACCTTTTATGAAAAAACATCAACCGCAAATACAACAGAATCACGAGTAACAAACGCGGTAAATTTACGGTATGGAAATCCTGACCAAGATTTAGGATTTGGAGCGTTAAGTTTTAATACCGGACCTCCAGCTTACAATGCAGGACCACCTGCTTATAATAATCAAGGCTATACAAATCAAGCTTACAATAATCAATCATATGCGAATCAACAATATGGAAATCAAAATTATAATTATCCTCCTCAAAATTATGATCCAAATAATACTGGTTATTATGTTCCTAATAATCAAAATCAAGGTTTTCAAATGAAGTAAAAGGAAAAAAAGTTTATTATGTTTTTTTTTCTTTTTCTTCATTTTTTTTTATTCATTTTCCAATTTATTTTTTTTTTCTTTTTTTAAATAAATTTCTCTTTTAAATAAAAAAAAAGAATAAAAACAAATTTATCTTCTTTTTTTAGAAGAAGAAAAAATGAAGATCCATTTATTATTTCATTAGAAGAAAATGAAATTGAAAGAAATTTAATTAGATATATTGAAAAAATTCCAAATCCTCAAAAAGAAATCATTTCAAAAGCAAAATTAATTTATAATTCAATTTTGGAAAGAAAACAAAGAATTGATAACAATATAAAAATAAGAGAAAAACAAGAGGAAGAAAACAAAAGAAGAAGAGAAAAAGAAGAAATGATTGAGAAAATGAAAATACCACTTTTGGGAAACTTAATTTTCTTATTTATAGCACTTTTTACTTTCATTATTTTAATTAATGTTTATATTGACAAACGTCTTTCATCAAATATTCTTTATTTTTTTATTCCAATTCTTTTATCAATATTTTCATTTACTCTTCTTTTCTTTATTTGGATAAAATTTTCAATGGATTTGAATATTTTATTATCTTCAATTGGAATGATAATTTTATTTATTGAATTATTATTGATTGGATTAAGAATTGAAACAACAATCAAAGGATCTTGGTTATTGATTTTTATTCCATTTTTCATTTTTATTGGATTTATTATTATTTATTTTATTATCACAATTTCTAAAAATGATGAGTTTTATTTATTTAAAATTGGATTATTAATCACTTCCGTTTTATTTTTGATATTTTTCATACTTCTTGGATTAAGATTGGATCAAACAATCAAATCAAATTATGGAATTATTTTTATTCCTTTATTTCTATTTGATTTATTACTTTTTTTTGTTATGATTGTGATTCCCTCTAAATTTTTTAATTTATATACTGATGATGATCTTTTTAAATATTTTGGGTTTTTGTTTGCTTTGGCTCCAATTTTGAGTTTTGAAATAGTTCTTGTTTTATTTATTAATGGTTTATTTAGTTCATTTTTTTATGTTTTCATTCCATTTTATATCGGTTTTATTATTGCTCTAATTGTTGTTATTGTTATTTGGTACGAAGATTCCTGGATGTGATCGTTTTTGTGATACTTTTTGTGATTGAATTGATAGACGAAGATTGAGGAATTTAAATAATTAATTTTTTTGCTTTTTTTTATTCTCTTTTTCAAAAATAAAAAAAGCAACAAAAAAAAGCAAATTTATTTTTTCATTTTTTTCTTTTCATTTTTAAATTTAAAAATGAATATTTTTGAAACAACAAATTATAAATCAAAACAAGCAATAAAAATTGGAAGAGAACATTTAAATGAATTAAAAAGAGGAGAATATTGTGAATTTGCAGAACATTTAAAATTACCACCTAAAGAAGAAAATTTAATACTTGAAATGCTTCCAGAAGATAGTAAATTAAAAATAAAAATTCTTAATTCTTAATTCTTAATTCTTGATTCTTAATTCAAATTCCCTTTTTAATTAAAAATAATAAAAAAGTTTTTCTTTATATTTTCAAATATTTATCACCTGGTGATTTAATAAGAGTTGCTTCAACTTGTACAACATTAAATGAATTATCTCAAGATATAAATACTTGGAGAATTATTACTTATAATTATAATCAATTTTTAATTTTAAAAGAAATTGAATTTGAAAAAAGAGATAATGTTTATCAAGAAAATGAAATTCCAATTTATGGAATAATTGAAAAACTTAAATCATTAACTAATAATAATATTGATAATGAATTTATTACTGATTCTGGATTTATAACTGAATTTATTACTGATTCTGAATTTGATAAAAAATCAAATCTTATTAATCTAAATCCAAAACAAAAACTAAGTGAAACAAAACCAAATTTATCTTCTTTTTTTAGAAGAAGAAGAAATGAAGATCCATTTATTATTTCATTAGAAGAAAATGAAATTGAAAGAAATTTAATTGAATATATTGAAAAAATTCCAAATCCTCAAAAAGAAATCATTTCAAAAGCAAAATTAATTTATAATTCAATTTTGGAAAGAAAACAACAAATTGATAAGAATATAAAAATAAGAAGAAAACAAGAAAGAAGAAGAAAACAAAAAGAAGCGAGAAGACAATTTCTCAAACAATATAAACACCAACTATTATCACTTTTATTTTTTTTATTAATCACAATTTTTGTTTCCATTATTCTAATTAATGTTTATATTGACAATAATCTTTCATCAAATATTCTTTATTTTTTCATTCCACTTTTTATATCAATTTTGATTACTGCCTCTTTTTTCTTTTATTTGTACAAAGTTTTACAAGATTCCGAAATTTTAATATATGAAACTGGAATGATAATTTTATTTATTGAATTATTATTGATTGGATTAAGAATTGAAACAACAATCAAAGGATCTTGGTTATTGATTTTTATTCCATTTTTCATTTTTATTGGATTTATTATCATATACTATATCAACTTGATTTTGAAAAAAAATGATTTATTCTATAAATTATTATTATTATCAATTTTCGTTTTATTTTTGATATTTTTGATACTTCTTGGATTAAGATTAGATGAAACAATCAAATCAAATTATGGAATTATTTTTATTCCTTTTTTTCTGATCAATTTAGTTACTTTTATAATATTATTTTATCTGATTTATGGGAAATATAAAAGGATAATGATTTTTATAATTTTAGCTGGAATTTTGTTATTTGAAATACTTCTTGTTTTGTTTATTGAAGGTTCAATTAGTCGAATTACTTATGTTTTTATTCCACTTTACTACTTTTTGGTTTTTAACTTTCTTTTCTGTTTTTTTGTTTTGTTTTTAATTTTTAATGTGCTTCCCTTTGTTTGTTTTGAAAAATAAAATTTTTTCATTCAATAATTCAAATTTTAATTCAAAATTTAATTAAAATTAAAAATTTTTTAAAAAGTTCCAAAAACATTTTTTAAAACAAAAAGCAAAAATTTTTCATTTTTCATTTTTCATTTTTTTTTTTTAAAAATGAATATTTTTCAAACAATAAATTATAAATCAAAACAAGCAATAAAAATTGGAAAGAAACATTTAAATGAATTAAAAAGAGGAGAATATTGTGAATTTGCAGAATATTTAAAATTACCACCTGAAGAAGAAAATTTAATACTTGAAATGCTTCCAGAAGAAGGTTTTTATTTTAAATTAAAAAAAAAATTCTTAATTCAAATTCCCTTTTATTAATTAAAAATAAATATAAAAAAGTTTTTCTTTATATTTTCAAATATTTATCACCTGGTGATTTAATAAGAGTTGCTTCAACTTGTACAACATTAAATGAATTATCTCAAGATACAAATGCTTGGAGAATTATTACTTATAATTATAATCAATTTTTAATTTTAAAAGAAATTGAATTTGAAAAAAGAGATAATGTTTATCAAGAAAATGAAATTCCAATTTATGGAATAATTGAAAAACTTGAATCATTATTAATAACAATATGATAATGAATGATGAATCAAATCTTATTTCATCTGAATTTGATAAAAATCAAATCTTATTCATCCAAAACAAAAACTAAGTGAAACAAAACCAAATTTATCTTCTTTTTTTAGAAGAAGAAGAAATGAAGATCCATTTATTATTTCATTAGAAGAAAATGAAATTGAAAGAAATTTAATTGAATATATTGAAAAAATTCCAAATCCTCAAAAAGAAATCATTTCAAAAGCAAAATTAATTTATAATGCAATTTTGAAAAACAAAAAAACAACAAATTGAAAATAATACAACAAATTGATAACAATATAAAAATAAGAGAAAAAGAAAAAAAAAAAGAAATGAAGAAGAAAAAAGAAGGAAATTTCTCAAACAATTTAAAGGAAGATTATTTCTATTTTTATTGTTGTTATTTGCCATAATTACTATTTTCATTATTCTAATTAATGTTTATATTGACACTAATCTTTCATCAAATATTCTTTATTTTTTCATTCCACTTTTTATATCAATTTTGATTACTATTCCTTTTTTATTTTATTTGTTCAAATTTTTACAAGATTTCAAATTTTCAATTTATGGAATTGGAACAGCAATTTTATTTATTGAAGTATTATTGATTGGATTAAGAATTGAAACAACAATCAAAGGATCTTGGTTATTGATTTTTATTCCATTTTTCATTTTGGTTGGATTTATTATCATATACTATATCATCTTGATTTTGAAAAAAAATGATTTATTCTATAAATTATTAGTATTATTATCAATTTTCGTTTTATTTTTGATATTTTTGATACTTCTTGGATTAAGATTAGATGAAACAATCAAATCAAATTATGGAATTATTTTTATTCCTTTATTTTTGATCAATTTAGTTACTTTTATAATATTATTTTATCTGATTTATCGGGAACCTAAGGATGAAGATGATGCATATTTATTTGATGGTTTGTTTTGTTTTTATTTTTATAATTTTACTTGTAATTTTGTTATTTGAAATACTTCTTGTTTTGTTTATTGAAGGTTCAATTAATCGAATTAGTTATGCTTTTATTCCAATTTACGCTCTTTCTGGTTTGTTAATGTGCTTCCTATTTTGTTGGAATTTATGTTTCTTTTTGTTTGATTTTTTTTGTTGGATATGCATTGGTGGTTTGAATTTAATTCAAAAATTTAATTCAAAAATTTAATTCAAAAATTTAATTAAAAATTTTTCCAAAACATTTTTTTATTAAAAAGCAAAAATTTAATTTTTCAAAATTTTTCATTATTTAAAAAATGGAAAAGTTTAAAATAATAAATTATAATTCAAAACCAGCAATAAAAATTGGAAAAGAACATTTAAATGAATTAAAAAAAGGAGAATATTGTGAATTTGCAGAATATTTAAAATTAGCACCAGAAGAAGAAAATTTAATACTTGAAATGCTTCCAGAAGAAGGTATTTTTTAATCTAAAATAAAAATTTAAAATAAAAATTCTTATTCCCCTTTTTTATTAAAAATAAATAAAGTTTTGCTTTATATTTTCCAATTTTTATCTCCTGGTGATTTAATAAGAGTTGCTTCAACTTGCCAAACATTAAATGAATTATCTGAAGATACAAATACTTGGAGAAATATCTCTTATAATTATAACCAATTCTTCCTTTTAAATAAAGTTGAAGTCCAAAGAAGACCTTATCGTTATCAAGAAAATCAAATCCCAATTTATGGAATAATTAAAGAAACTCAATTACTAACTGATAACATTGATGCTTTGTCATAATGATGATAATGATAAAAATTCAAATCTTATTCATCCCAAAAACTTAAAAACAAAATCAAATTTAACCGCCTTTTTTAGAAGAAGAAGTCAAAAACAAATTATTTGAATACATTGAAAAAATCCCGAATCCAAAAGAAGAATTAATTTCAAAAGCAAATCTAATTTATAATGGAATAAAAGAAAGAAAAGAAGAACTTGAAAAGAATTTGAAAAAAAGAGAAGAAGATGTTAAAAAATGGAGAAAAATTGATCGAGTTGAAACTTCTTCAGTTGCAAATTTGATATTTTTAGCGTTATTGCTTTCTTACTGAATGTCCATATTGACAAAAAACAATCATCAAATGTTATTTATGTTTTCATTCCATTTCTTTTACCAGTTTTTATATTCATTATTCTTTTCTTTATTTTGTATAAATATAAATCTCAATTTGAATTTTCAATTTATGGATTTGCAATGTTAATATTATTTATTCAATTGTTACTGATTGGATTAAGATCTGATTCAACAATAAAAGGGTCTTGGCTGCTGATTTTTCTTCCATTTTTGATTTTCTTTGTGGTTCTTATAATTGGATCAATTATTTTATATCAGAAAGAAAATGCTGATTGCATAGCTACAACACCAATAACTATTTTTATTATGATTTTGTTGTTTTTAATATTTCTTGGATTGAGATTGGATGAAAAAGTCACATGGAATTATGGAATTGTTTTTATTCCGTTATTTTTCATTAATTTATTTTTTATAATTTTATTTTATCTTTGGATCTTTTGTGAAGATGATGTATCTGGAATTTTTTTTTTTTTTTTCTTTTTTTGTTTATTGAAGTTTTCCATTTCACTTTTTATTTGAAATATTTCTTGTTTTATTTCTTGAAGGCAATTCAAAATTTAATTATATAGCTTATGCTTTTATTCCGCTTTATATTTATTTAGGTTTTTTTTTTTTTTTTTTTGTTGAAATCTTTTTTTAATGCTTTCAAATTTAATTCAAATTTTAATTAAAAATTTAATTAAAAAACAAAAAATTTTTTTTTCATTTTTAAATTCTTTTTTCTTTTCTTTTTTAAATTTAAAAATGAATATTTTTGAAACAATAAATTATAAATCAAAACAAGTAATAAAAATTGGAAAAGAACATTTAAATGAATTAAAAAGAGGAGAATATTGTGAATTTGCAGAATATTTAAAATTATCACCTTTAAAAGAAAATTTAATACTTGAAATGCTTCCAGAAGAAGGTATTTTTTAAATTTAAAATAAAAATTAATTTCTCTTTTTTTATAATAAAAAAAGTTTTGCTTTATATTTTCCAATATTTATCACCTGGTGATTTAATAAGAGTTGCTTCAACTTGTACAACATTAAATGAATTATCTCAAGATATAAATACTTGGAGAATTATTACTTATAATTATAATCAATTTTTAATTTTAAAAGAAATTGAATTTGAAAAAGAAATTATGTTTATCAAGAAAATCAAATTCCAATTTATGGAATAATTGAAAAACTTAAATCATTAACTAATAACAATATTGATAATGAATGACTGAAATTATTGATTCTGTTACTGATTCTGAATTTATTAAAATTCTTGATAAATAAAAAATCAAATCTTATTCATCCAAAACAAAAACTAAGTGAAACAAAACCAAATTTATCTTCTTTTTTTAGAAGAAGAAGAAATGAAGATCCATTTATTATTTCATTAGAAGAAAATGAAATTGAAAGGAATTTAATTGAATACATTGAAAAAATCCCAAATCCTCAAAAAGAAATCATTTCAAAAGCAAAATTAATTTATAATGCAATTTTGCAAAGAAAACAACAAGTTGATAACAATATAAAAAGAAGAAAGAAGAGGAAATAAGAAGAATGGAAGAAGAAGAAAAACAGAAAATAAGAAAAGAACAAGAAAAAGAAAAAATTACTCAAACAATTTAAAGAAAGATTATTTCCATTTTTATTTTTGTTATTTGCCATAATTACTACTTTCATTATTCTGATTAATGTTTATATTGACAATAATCTTTCATCAAATATTCTTTATTTTTTCATTCCACTTTTTATAGCAATTTTGATTACTATTCCTTTTTTATTTTATTTGTTCAAATTTTTACAAGATTCCAAATTTTCAATTTATGGAATTGGAACAGCAATTTTATTTATTGAAGTATTATTGATTGGATTAAGAATTGAAACAACAATCAAAGGATCTTGGTTATTGATTTTTATTCCATTTTTCATTTTTATTGGATTTATTATCATATACTATATCAACTTGATTTTGAAAAAAAATGATTTATTCTATAAATTATTATTATTATTATCAATTTTCGTTTTATTTTTGATATTTTTGATACTTCTTGGATTAAGATTAGATGAAACAATCAAATGGAATTATGGAATTATTTTTATTCCTTTTTTTCTGATCAATTTAGTTCCCCTTGTTTATAACTGGCTATTATTTTTGGTTTGTTTTTTATATTTCCATTGGAATTTTGTTATTTGAAATTCTTCTTGTTTTGTTTCTTGAAGGTTCAAAATTTAATTCCCTTTTGTGTGGGTTTTTTAACTGATATCCCTGTTTGTTTTGAAAAATGAAATCTTTATTCAATAACAATTCAAATTTCAAATTTTTCAAAATTTAAAATTTTAAAAATTTTTTAATTCAAAAATTTCAAAACATTTTTTCATTTTTTTCTTTTTCATTTTTTTCATTTCAAAAAAATAAAAAATGGAATCATTTCAAATAACAAATTATAAATCAAAAAAAGCAATAAAAATAGGAAGAGAGCATTTAAATGAATTAAAAAGAGGAGAATATTGTGAATTTGGAGAATCTTTAAAGTTGCTTCCTTTAGAAGAAAATTTAATACTTGAAATGCTTCCAGAAGAAAGTAAATTAAAAAATTTAAAATAAAAATTTATAATTCAAATTCCCTTTTCAATTTAAAATTTTAAATGAAAAAAGTTTTGCTTTATATTTTCCAATTTTTATCACCTGGTGATTTAATAAGAATTGCTTCAACTTGCACAACTTTAAATGAATTATCTGAAGATAAAAATACTTGGAGAAATATTTCTTATAATTATAATCAATTTTTTATTTTTGATAAAGTTCAAGTTCAACAAAGAGATTATGTTTATCAAGAATATCAAATCCCAATTTATGGAATAATTGAAAAAACTCAAATTACCAAATGATAATATTGATTCAAATAAACTCAAAAAAACCAAATCAAATTTAACAGGTTTTTTTAGAAGAAGAAATCAAAAATGAAAATCAAAAAAAATGAAAATGAACTTAGATCCATTTAAAATTTATTTGATCAAAATGAAATCAAAAATAAATTAATTGAATACATTGAAAAAGTTCCAAATCCAAAAGAAGAATTAATTTCAAAAGCTAATCTAATTTATAATGGAATAAAAGAAAGAAAAAAGCAAATTGAAGAAAATTCTAAAAGAAGGAAAGAAAATGATAAAAAATAAAAAAGAAAAAAAAGAAGAACTGAAAATTTTTTATTTGGAAATTTAGTATTTTTAGCTTTTGGACTTACTTCTTTTCTGATTGCACTTAATATTTATATTGACAAAAAACTATCTTCAAATATCATTTATGTTTTCATTCCATTTATTTTACCAGTATTTATATTAATTATTCTTTTCTTTCTTTTGTCTAAATATAAATCTGAAGTTGAATTTTCAATTTATGGAATTGGGATGGCAATTTTATTTATTCAATTATTACTGATTGGATTAAGATCTGGTTCAATAATCAAAGGATCTTGGTTGTTGATTTTTATTCCATTTTTCATTTTGATTGCAATTATTATCATTGGATTTATTATATTTTTTATGAAAGAACATTTTAATTGCATATTAAATACATTATTATTATTATCAATTAATTTTTTTTTATATTTTCTTATTTTTAATACTTCTTGGATTAAGATTGGATGATAAAGTCAAATGGAATTATGAAATTGTTTTTATTCCTTTTTTTATCAATTTTTTTTTTTTTTGGATCATTTTTCTTTGATTTATAAAGAACTAAGGATGAAATGATATGTTTATCATTTTTTTAATTTTTTATTTTTTCTTTTTTTTTTTTATTTGAATCGTTTCTTCTTGTTTTTTTTATTTGAAATTCAATTATTTTTTTCTTTATTGAAGTTCCAAAAAAATTTTGGTTTGTTTATAACTTATGCTTTTATTCCACTTTATATTTATTTGTGTTTCCTATTATTTTATGGTTCTGTTTTTGTTTGTGTTTATATTTTAAAGGATTTGATTAAATTTTTTTAATTTTTTTATTTTTTAAATTAAACAAAAAAATTCAAAAATTTTTCATTTTTTATTTTACATTTTTTTCATAAATGGAATTATTCCAAATAATAAATTACAATTCAAATCCAGCAATAAAAATTGAAAGAGAACATTTAAATGAATTAAAAAAAGGAAAATATTGCGAATTTGCAGAATATTTAAAATTAGCTCCAGAAAAAGAAAATTTAATAATTGAAATGCTTCCAGAAGAAAGTAAATTTAAAATAAAAAATTTATAATTCAAATTCTCTTTTTAATTAATTTAAATTAAAAAAAAAGTTTTGCTTTATATTTTCCAATTTTTATCACCTGGTGATTTAATAAGAATTGCTTTAACTTGTCAAACTTTAAATGAATTATCTCAAGATAAAAATACTTGGAGAAATGTTTCTTATAATTATAATAAATTTTTATTTTAAATAAAGTCGAATTTGAAAAAAGAATTTATTTTTATCAAGAAAATCAAATCCCAATTTATGGAATAATTGAAGAAACTGAATTATCAAATGATAATATTGATTCAAAAAAACTTAAAAAAACAAAATCAAAATTATCTTCTTTTTTTAAAAGAAGAAATGAAAATGAAAATGAAAATGAAAATGAAAATGAACTTGAAAATTTATTTGATCAAAATGAAACAAAAGAAAAATTAATTGAATACATTGAAAAAGTCCCAAATCCAAAAGAAGAATTAATTTCAAAAGGAAAATTAATTTATAATGGAATAAAAGAAAGAAAAAAACAAATTGAAAAGAATTTGAAAAGAAAAGAAAAAGATATAAAAAATAGAAGAAAAATTCAACAAATTGTGAAGATTTCATATAGAAATTTACTATTTTTATTGATCGGATTTATTGCATTCCTGATTGCACTTAATGTTCATATTGAAAAAAAACTATCATCAAATACTATTTATGTTTTCATTCCAATTCTTTTACCAATATTTATATTCATTATTCTTTTCTTTCTTTTGTCTAAATTTGAAAAAGATTTTAATTTTTCAATTTTTGGATTTATAATGACAATCTTATTTATTCAATTATTTTTGATTGGATTAAGATCTGATTCAACAATCAAAGGATCTTGGTTAGTGATTTTTATTCCATTTTTCATTTTGATTGGAATCTTTACAGAATCAATAAATACATTTCCCATTAATTACTTTTATTATGATATTCTTGTTTTTGATATTTCTTGGATTAAGATTGGATGAAAAAAACAAATGGAATTATGGAATTGTTTTTATTCCTCTATTTGTGACTAATTTATTTTCTTGTTGGATCAGTTGTTCTATTTCTAATAGCTTTTTTGATTTTTTTGTGATCATAATTTCAATTCCAATTTTACTATTTGAAGTACTTATTGTGTTATTTCTTCAAGGAAGTTCAAGCTTAAATCACATAACTTATGCTTTTATTCCAATTTATATTATTTTTAGTGGTTTATCTATTTTTGGTTTTTCTAAAGATATTTCATTGATTATTTTTTTATTCTCCATTTTAACACAAAAAAAATTTTTTCTTTCATTTTTTTCATTTTTTTCATTTTTTTCATTTTAAATAAAATAAATGGAATCATTTCAAATAATAAATTATAAATCAAATCCAGCAATAAAAATTGAAAGAGAACATTTAAATCAATTAAAAAAAGGAAGTTATTGTGAATTTGGAGAATCTTTAAAATTAATTCCAAAAGAAGAAAATTTAATAATTGAAATGCTTCCAGAAGAAAGTAAATTAAAAAATAAATAAAAATTCTCAATTTAAATCTTAAATTAAATCTTTTAAAAAGTTTTGCTTTATATTTTCCAATTTTTATCACCTGGAGAATTAATAAGAATTGCTTCAACTTGTAAAACTTTCAATCAATTATCTGAAGATAAAAATACTTGGAGAAATATTTCTTATAATTATAATCAGTTTTTTATTTTTGATCAAATTGAACTTGAAAAAAATAATTATGTTTATCAAGAAGATCAAATTCCAATTTATGGAACAATTAAAGAAAATCAACCAAAAAATGAAAATCAAAATGAAAATGAAAATTCATCTTTTGTTGATTCAAAAACAAAATCAAGTTTGAAAGCTCTTTTATTAAGAAGAGATCAAAATCAAAATCAAATTGAAAATGATGAAGATATATTATTTGAAAATGAAATCAAAAATAATCTAATCGAACACATTGAAAAAACATCAAATCCAAAACAAGAATTAGTTTCAAAAGCAAATTTGGTTTATAATGGAATGAAAAAAAGAAAAGAATTAATTGATGAAAATTTGAAAAGAAAAGAAGAAAATGATAAAAAAGCCAAGAAAATCCAAAAAATTGATAAAGTCTCGTTTGTAAATTTGCTATTTTTATTGATAGGATTTATTGCATTCCTGATTGCACTTAATGTTCATATTGAAAAAAAACTTTCATCAAATACTATTTATGTTTTCATTCCAATTCTTTTACCAATATTGATATTCATTATTCTTTTTTTTTATTTGTCAAAAATTGAAACATATTTATTTTCAATATATGGAATTGGAATGATAATGTTATTTATTCAATTATTACTGATTGGATTAAGATCTGATTCAACAATCAAAGGATCTTGGTTATTGATTTTTATTCCATTTTTCATTTTGATTGGAATCTTGATTATTATGTTGATTGTTTTTTATTTTATTGAAGATCATAAGTTCATAAATACATTTCCATCATTTAATTTTATTATGATATTCTTGTTTTTGATATTTCTTGGATTAAGATTGGATGATGAAATCAAATGGAATTATGGAATTGTTTTTATTCCTCTATTTTTGATTAATTTATTCCCTTTTTGGATCAGTACTTCTTTTTTGGGTGGATTAACACTTGATGAACATGGAGAATTCATTTTTGGTGCTTTTTTGTTCCTTTTCTCCTTAATTTCAATTCCAATTTTAATAATTGAAACATTTATTGTTTTGTTTCTTGAAGTTCCAAAATTTAATAATATAACTTATGCTTTTATTCCACTTTATCTTTTTTTAGGTTTATTATTATGTTTTTTATCTATTTTAGGTTTTTTTAAAATATTTCGTTGAGAAAAAAATTTTTTTTTTTTATTTTTATTTTTTATTTTCTCATTTTTTAAAAAAATGAAAAATTTTCAACTAATAAATTATAAATCAAAACCAGTAGTAAAAATTGAAAGAGAACATTTATATTCTTTACAAATAACGGAAAGTTCTAATTTTGGAGAATCGTTAAAAACACCTCCTTTAGAAGAAAATTTAATACTTGAAATGCTTCCAGAAGAAAGTAAAATTTGAAAATTAAAAAAATTTTTTTTAAATTCAAATTCCCTTTTTTAATTTTAAAATTTTAAAAAAGTTTTGCTTTATATTTTCCAATATTTATCACCTGGTGAATTAATAAAAGTTGGTTCAACTTGCACAACTTTAAATGAATTATCTGAAGATAAAAATACTTGGAGAAATATTTCTTATAATTATAATCAGTTTTTCCTTTTTAATAAAGTTGAAGTTCCAAAAAGAAATGAAATTTATGAAGAAAATCGAATTCCAATTTGTGGAATAATTAAAGAGTCTCAATTGATAACTTATAATATTAATTCAAAACAAAAAAAACCTGAGAAAACAAATTCAGGTTTAACTTCTCTTTTTAAAAGAAGAGATCAAGATCAAGATCAAAATCAAAATCAATTTGTAAATGAAATTATTTTATTTGATCGAAAAAAAACGGAGAAGAAATTAATTGAATACATTGAAAAAATCCCAAATCCAAAAGAAGAATTAATTTCAAAAGGAAAATTAATTTATAATGGAATAAAAGAAAGAAAACAACAAATTGAAAAAAATTTGAAAAGAAAAGAAGAAAATGCAAAAAAATGGAAAAAAATTGCAAGAATAGATGATTTTTTATTTGGGAATTTAATATTTTTAGGAATAGGATTTGTTGCATTTATTATTACACTTAATGTTTATATTGAGAAAAAATTATCATCAAATACTATTTATATTTTCATTCCACTTCTTTTGCCACTATTGGTATACATTGTTCTGATTTTTTACTCATTAAAACTTGACAGAGAAACAACATTTTTAGTATATGTATTGATGATTACCGTTTTATTTATTCAATTATTATTGATTGGATTAAGAGCTGATTCAACAATCAAAGGATCTTGGTTATTGATTTTTCTTCCATTTTTCATTTTGATTGGAATTACTATAATTGGAATAATTATTTGGATTTGCAATGATCCTGATTCTATAATTGCAACATTATTAATGATTTTTATTATGCTTTTCTTGTTTCTGATGTTTCTTGGATTAAGATTGGATGGAAAAATCAAATGGAATTATGGAATTGTTTTTATTCCTTTGTTTTTTATTAATTTATTTCCTTTTTTTATGAGTCTTTCTTTATTTTGTTTGCATCCTCGAACTTATGCTTGTACAATTTTCTTTTCTAACATCCTGATTTTCTTATTCATTTCACTTCCAATTTCACTAATTGAAACATTTATTGTTTTGTTTCTTGAAGTTTCAAAATTTAATCATATAACTTATGCTTTTGTTCCACTTTATGCTATTTTCAGTTGCTTTCTTTGTTGGTTATTCTATTTTATTCACGATGAATTTTGTTGATTGATTCTTTTTTTTCCAAATAAAAATAAAATTCAAAAATAATAAAATTCAAAAATTCAAGTAAATTTTGTTTTTTTTTTTTTGAAATCAAATCAAATCAAATCAAAAGAAAAAAAAATCATGAACCAATTTTTGGAATTGATCAATATAAACTCAATAATTCTTTTTTGTAATGATTCTCAATAAATTTCCTTCTCAATTTCATTGTTGTTGTCATCATATCATTTTCAACTGAAAAAGGTTCAGTTTCAATGTAAATATTTCTAATAATTTCAAATCCAAATCGACCGGATTCTCTTCCAATTTTTTCCATATCTTTGAGAATCAACTGTTTTGTTTTTTCACTTTGAGAAATTCTTTTGAAAAAAGCTTCTGAATCCTCATTCTCTTGTTTCTCGTCCTTAAAATACTCCAAAACAGTAGTCTTTTCAGGAACAACAACACCAACCAAATAATTTTGGTCTGAATTACCATAAACAAGAATCTGCATAACATATTGAGAGTTTGAATAAACGCCTTCGAGAACATCAGGAGCGATATATTCTCCTTGTGATAACTTGAAAATATTCTTTTTGCGGTCGATTACTCTGAAATTACCATTTGGAAGAGCTTCTCCAATATCTCCTGTATGAAACCAACCGTCAACAATGGATTCCTCTGTTGCTTTCTGGTTTTTGTAGTATCCGTTGAACACATTGTATCCTCTCATCAAAATTTCACCTCTTGGATTTGGTTGGTCATCAACAGTGTAGTTTAATTCGGGAACATTTTCCAGTTTGAGTTCACAACAACAAACAGGAGGTCCAATTTCTCCATTGGAAAAAACATCTTCAAAAACTTGGACAGTTCCTCCTGCTGCAGTTTCGCTTAGTCCCCATCCTTGGATGAGATGGGGGTTAATCAGGACTTTGAAGAATTCTTGATGTAAAGGAAGAAGTGCAGCGCTTCCACAAACAATGATATTGATCCTTCCTCCAAGAAGCTGTTTTGTTTTATTGAAAACTAATTTATCCCACAAATCATAAGATTCTCCATTTTCAATCGCCTTTTTTTTTGCTTCGTAGGCGACTTGGAAAAGATATCGACTAAAAACACTTTTTTTCTGGAGTCCTTGTGTGATTTTCTCGTAAACTTTGGAAAGAACACGCGGAACAGTTGTGAATACTGTTGGTTTAACAAGTTGAAGTTCATCAACTAATCTTGTGATATCTCCAGTGGAAAAACCAATTTTTGAACCATAAGCAATCATAGCATTACAAAGTGTTCTTTCGAAAATATGACTTAGCGGGAGATAACTGTAATAACATTCTTCATCTGATAAATCATATCCAATATAATAGCATATCGCAACGGCAGCTATCAAGTTCTGATGAGTAGCAAGCACTCCTTTTGGTTGAGAAGTTGTTCCACTTGTGTAAATGAGAGAACAAAGATCATCCTCTTTCTGGGGTTGATGAGGATGTTCCTTCGTTTTTCCTGATTCGAAAATGTCTTGGAATTTGTAAATCTTGATGTCATGTGAAAGCAAAAATTTGATATCCTCATTTTCCTTCAAGAAACGATCGAGATCATCCTCAGGATTATCAAGAACAATGATTGATTCCAAAGATGTGCATTTTTCGCATATTTGCTTGAGTTTAGGGATGTTGATGGTTTCTGTGATCACTGTTCTGCATTCCGAATGGTTGAGAATATAAAGAATATTCGGGATGCCAAAAGTATGATATAACGGAACTAGTAAAAATGAGTAAGCATAAGAAGCATGTTCAGCAAGAACCCATTCATATCTATTTTTAGCAAAAATTCCAATTTTATCATCTTTTTTAATTCCGTAGTTGATCAATCCACTTCCAAAAAAAGTTCTTTCTTCGCAGAATTTTTTATAAGTTTTCCATTCATAATCTTCATATTTCTTAGTTTGTTTGTTGTATTTTCTTGTTCCAAAGACTTCATGATCAGAAAAAGTTCTTGTTGTTGTTTCAAGATTTTCATATAAAGTTGAAACTGAGTCATTCCATTTACTAATTAGTTCATCTTTGCAAAGATTGGATCGATAAATTGTTTCCCCATCTTTTTGATAGTTCCATGAATAACATCTTTTACCTTCTTTTATATCTACTCTTGGGTATTTTTCTACAACATATCCTTGAACTCTATTTCTTTTCGATCTTATTGGTTTTTCTATTTGATTAAATTCATTATTCCCCATAATAATCGTAAATAAAGCCTAAATCAAACAAAAAAAAAATAAATTTAAGTTTTTTTGTAAATTAAATTTAAATTTTTTTTTTTTTGCTTTTTTTTTTGCTTTTTTTTTTAAATCCATTTTCTTTTACTTTTCATTTTCATTTTTTCTTTCATCAATAAATTCCAAATTATAACTTAAAAAATTAAAATTATAACTTAAAAATAAAAATTATAACTTAAAAATTTAAAATTATAACTTAAAAATTTAAAAATATAACTTAAAAATTTAAAAATGAGTTATTTTTCAAAAGTAAATTTTTTTCTTCTTTTTTTTTTCTTCTTTTTTTTTTATTAAAATTCTTTTTAAAAAAGAGAAATCAATTTCCTTTACATCAAGCTTGTCAAAAATCTAATTATAAAGAAGTTTCAAATTTAATTGAATCTGGAAAAAATGTTAATCAACTTGATGTATAATTTAAATATAAAAAAATAATATTTAAATATAAAAAAATATAAAAAATTAATTATAATTTAAATTTAAAATGAATTTTAGAATGTAATTTTAATTAAATTTATAATTATAATTCAATTTATAAATGAAAAATATAAAAAAAATAGAAAGTAAATTTTTAAATTAAAAAAAATTTTAATAATTTTATAGACTTGTTTTTATCATTATTAAAATAGACAAAATCACCTCTTCATTATGCATGTGAAAATAAATCATTTAAAATTATAAAATTATTGATAAATTCAAAATCAAATTTAAACCAAAAAAATGTATTTCTATTTAAAAAAATAAAAACAAAAATAAAATTTAATATAAAAAAAATAATAAAAATAATAAATTTATTAATTGATTAGCATGTAAAAAAAAAAGAGAAATAATTTCTAAATTTAAAATTCTTAAAAAGTATAATTCAATCTTAATTTCATTTTTTTTAAAAAAATAGGAAGTAAATTTTTGTTTTGTTTTTTTTTAAATGAAAATGTAATTTTTTATAAAAAATTTAAAGGGAGAAACACCATTAATTGTAGCTTGTAAATCACATGCAGATTTTAAAGTTATTGAATTATTAATAAAAAATGGAGCAAGTATAAATATAGCAACAGTTAAATATTCAAAAAAAATTTTATCATTTTTTATTAAATTTTTAGAATGAAAATAAATAATAAATAATAATAAAAAATATAAAAAAATAGAGAGTATTTTTATTTATTTAATTAATTAATTTTTCTAATTATTTTATTTTAATTCTTTTTTTTTTTAGAGTCAAAATGTTTTACATTTTGCTTGTGAAAATAATCAGTCACTAAATGTTATAGAATTGCTGTTAAATTCTGGAATAAATCCAAATTCAAAAAATGTAAATTAATATTTTAAATTTAAATATTTATTGAATTTAAATATTTATTAATGTAAATTATTGAATTTAAATATTTATTAATGTAAATTATTGAATTTAAATATTTTCGAATTTAAATATTTTTATTAATGTAAATTGAATTGAATTTAAATATTTATTGAATTTAAATATTTATTGAATGTAAATTAATATTTTAAATTTAAATATTTATTGAATTAAAATATTTTTGAATTAAAATATTTATTGATTTAAATATTTTTTTGAATTTAAATATTTATTGATTTAAATATTATTGAATTTAAATATTATTTTGAATTAAATATTATTTGATTTAAATATTATTGAATTTTGATATTATTGATTTTTGATTTTTAGTCAGTAAAATATTAATTAATAATCAAATTCATTATTTTCATTCTCATTTTTGTTTTTTGAATTTAGAATGTATAATTTCTTTTTCAAATTCAAAAATATAAAAAGATTTTTTAAATCAGAAAAAAAAAAATAGCAACAAATCCCACTTCATTTAGCATGTAAAAAAAGAAATGAACCAGAAATCATTTCTTTATTAATTAAATCTGGATCAGAAGTTAATTCAACTGATGTAATTAATTTTGATTTTTTTATATTTAATTTTTTATTAAAATTTTTTTTATTTAGTTTGTAAAAGATTTTTTATTCATTCTTTTGTTTATTTTCTTTTTTGAGATTTAATTTGTTTTTTTTTTAAAAAAATTAAGTTGGTAAATCTTTTTTAGAAAATGAAAGAGAAAAAAAAAAGATTATTAATTGTATTTAAAATTAGAATCAAACTCCACTTCATATTGCATGTCAATCTCGTGTTGAAAAAAAAGTAATTGAACTTCTTATTGAAAATGGAGCTGATGTTGATTGTTTTGATGTTTTTATTAAATCTTCTTTTAATTTTTTTATAATTTAATTTAATCCAAATTATAGAAAGTAATCCATTTTAAAATTATTTTCTTTCTTTCTTTCTTTCTTTTTTAAAATTATTTTCTTTTTTTATAGAATGTTTGATAAAAGTTTTTTTTTTTTTTAAGATGATTTTTCTTTTAATTTTTTGATAGAATTTTACTCCATTATTTTATGCTTGTAAATACTCTTTAAATACAGATTCAATTAGATATATTTTGGAAACTTATAAAGTTTTTTCGGTTAATATTTTTGATGTAAATTTTTAAAATTTTTTTTTTTTTGGAATTTAAATCAAAAATTTTTATTCCATTTTTTTTTAGGAAGTAAAAAATTTAATTAATTTTCTTCAAATAAATAATAAATAAATAAAATAAATAAATATAAAAGAAAGTAAAATTTTTATATAAAACTTTTTTTTATAAATAAAATTCAAAATAAAAAATTTAGGAAAGAACTCCACTTCATTATGCTTGCTTATCTAAAGAAGAAGAACTTATTGAATTATTATTATTTTTTGGAGCAATTACTGATAAAAAAGATGTGAATAAATAGGAAAATAAGATTTATATATTAAATTAAAAATAAAAAATTTACAAATTAGTTTGTAAAAATTAAAAACAAGAAAATCATTTGCTTTTTTTATTTAATTGGAATAAAAAATAAAAAATAAAAAATAAAGTTTGTAAAAAACAATTTTAATAATAATTTGAATTGGCAAAAAAAAAACAAACTAAATTTCTTTTTAAAATTAAAAAAAAAAGCAAAAAAAACCACAAGATTATCTTGATAATACAAATATTGGAAGTGAAGTTTTCAATGTTTATTCAGGAATAATGAATGATATGGAAAAATTATTTGAAAGAAAAGAATGCACAGATTTTGAAATATTTTGTCAAAATGGGAAAATAGAAGTTCATAAGCAAGTTTTAATAGCGAGATATGGAGAAGATGTAGAAAATTTAGCAAAGAATTTACAAAGTTTTACAGTTGAAGAAGTGAAAGAATTTATGAGATTAATTTACAGTAGTTTTTTATCACAAAAATCAATATCAACAATCCAAAAAATAAGTTCCCAATTAGGATTTTTTTGGAAAGATAAAGCAAGTATTGCCGGATTAGTTAGAGATTTAAGTAAATTTTGGGAAGATGAAAAAAGCAAAGATTTCACAATTAGTTTAGAAAATGAAAAGTTTGTTAGAGTTCATAAGTTTATTTTGTTGGCTCGAAGTGAATTGTTTAGAGGAATGTTTGTTTCTGTTATTGATGATTCTAATTCTGTTCCTGATTATAGTGGAAGATCTTATGAAACAATTAAAGAACTTATTAGATATTTATATTTTAATGAAATTCAATTTGATTGTCCAGATTTTGTTTTAGAAGAATTAAAAGAAGCTCAAGATTTTTATCAATTAAATGATTATTTTCTTTATGAATTAAAAAAAGCAAATAAAAAAAGAAAAATTTAATAAGAAAAAGCAAATAATTTTTTTGTTTTTTTTTTTATTATTTTTTTTAAAAAAATTATTATTATTATTATTAAATCTCTGTATAAAATTTTCAAGATAAAAAAAAATAACAAAAACAATTTGATGAAAAGAAAAAAAAATATAGAAATAGAAATAGAAATAGAAAATAAATTATATTTGATTATAATTTAGATTTAATATCTTCAATCATTTTCAAAACTTGGTCTATTGTAGGTCTTTTTTTAGGGTCAATTCTCCAACATTGTTGAATAACGGAATTAAAAATACCGTTTTGAGGAAGATCTAAACGTTTATTTTCAATGGCAACTCTTTTTGTTAAAATTGCAGCACTTAATCCTTCAAAAGGAACTTTTCTTGTTTGAATTTCCCACAAAATAATTCCAAGTGAATAAATATCAGCGGGAAAAGAGTAATTATCGCCATACATAATTTCAGGCGCCATCCAATTAAAAGTTCCAACCATTGAATTTAAATGTGTTCTTGATTTATCGATTGTTCTTGACAATCCAAAATCGGCAATTTTGGCAACGCCGAATTCATCTAATAAAATATTTGGTGATTTCAAATCACGATGAATAATCTTATATGCGTGAAGATAATATATTCCTTTTGTGATATCCATTGCAAGTCGAAGCTGTTTTTGTTTGGGTAATTCTTGCGCTTCGCTTTGCAAATAATCAAATAAATTTCCTTGATGACAAAATTCAACAATAATGCATAAATTGGGTTCTTTAGTGCATGCTCCAAAAAATTGCACTATGTTTGGATGAGCCAATTGGCTTAGAATTGATAATTCTGTTTTAAAATCGTTCATTTCCAATTCGGACATACTTTCCGAAAATAAAAGTTTCATCACTGCAACATCAAGTCCAAGCCAAACCCCTTGGAACACTTCCTTGAATGATCCTCTTGCAATGAATTTTTTTAAAATTAACGATTCAAAATCAATTTCTTTGTTGATTTGTATTGGTTGATAATTAAAATTTATTGTGGATATTTTGTTCGGTGTTTTGGGTGTTGCATTGATGTTTTCAATTGGTTTTGAATTTGTTTGTCCGCTGTCGCTATAATTTGAATGTGAATTTGAATTTGAATTTGAATCCGTGTTTGATGATATTAAATTTATGCTTATATTCATTTGAGATTTGGAGTTTGTTCGACTTTCTTGATTTCCAGATTTCGATGGAATATAACTTTTTATAAATTCTACTATTTCTGGACTTGCTAAATCTTCTGGTTTTTTATGCTAATTATTACATTTATCAATATTTTTTTTTAAAATTAGAAAAAAAGAAAATATAAGACAAAAAATATTAATTTTTTTACATTCTAAATCAAAATCAAAATCAAATTTAAAATCAAAATTATTTGAATTTTTTATTTTTTGATTTTTACAGTCTTATTTTTTTTTTATAAAAATAAGATTTCTCTTCTTCTTCTTCTTTTTTTTTTTTAAATTTGATTTATTTTATTTTACTGTTAATAAAGTTTTATCAGCTCCATAATCTAATAATAATTTGATTTGATTTTGTTGAAGTTTAAATTTGCAAGCTAAATGAAGTGGTGTATTTCCCTAATTTTAATTTCAAAATGAATTTTAATTTCAAAATGAATTTTAATTTCAAAATGAATTTTAATTTCAAAATGAATTTTAATTTCAAAATGAATTTTAATTTCAAAATGAATTTTAATTTCAAAATGAATTTTAATTTCAAAATGAATTTTAATTTCAAAATGAATTTTAATTTCAAAATGAATTTTAATTTTCAAAATGAATTTTAATTTCAAAATGAATTTTAATTTCAAAATGAATTTTACACTCTAAATAAAAAGAATTTATAATAAATCAATTAAAATTGCTTTTCTCTTCTTTTTTTTTTAAATAATAATTACCATCTAAATTATTAAATTTTTTAATTATTTTTTTAATATGAATTTTAATTTTTAATTTTTTACATCTTTTTCATTAATTTTAGAATTTTTTTTTAATAATAATTTAAGAACCCTTTCATCACATTCAGCACAAAGACATAATATATGAAGAGGTGATTGCTCCTATTTTTTTTTAAAAAAAAATATCAACAAAAATTTATTGAATAAGTTTAAGATCTTTTTTTTAAAAAAAAAAAAACTAATTTTATTTTTACATACTTTTGTTTAAATTTTTTGTTTAATATTTTTTTCTTTACAAATAAAAATTTTTAAAATTTGAAGTTACATTCTTTTTATTTTTAAAAAAAATAAGAATATTTTTAAATAATTAAATTAATAAAATTGATTTTTTTTTAAAAGAAAAAGAAAAAGAAAAAGAAAATATACATTTTTTATATTAACATCACACTCTAAATCTATTAGTTTAGATATTATTGCATAATTTCTAGGATGATATTTGCATGCAATATGAAGAGGTGTATCTTTCTGTTATAATAAAAATAAGGAATAAAATTATCATTATTATCATTTACTTTTTTTTTTTAATATAAATTAAATTTAAAATTCATACAAACTAATTTAATTTTTTATTTATAAAAAAATTTAAGTTTAAGTTTAAGTTTTCTTTTCTAATAAAAAAATAAAACATACTATTTTTAAAATATAAATTTAAATATAAATATAAATTTAAATATAAATATAAATTTAAATATAAATATAAATATAAATATAAATATAAATATAAATATAAATTTAAATTTAAATATAAAATAATACCAGAATTTCTTGCATTAAATTGTGCATTTGCTTTTGCAAATAAATCAAAAAATTCAGGTTTAACAAAAGAATTTTTGCATAAAAGATGTAATGGGGATTCTTGCTATAAATAATAAAAAGGATTTAATTAAAAATCAAATTTAAAACTAAAATTAAAATGTATATACATTCTAATTAAAATAAAATGTTTTTTTTTTAAAATTAATTATTCTATTCATTCTTTTTTCCAATAAAAAAAATATTCATTTTATATATTTTACCCTCTAAATAAAACATAAATTATTATTATTATTAATAAAAATACAATCTCAAATATTAAATTTACATTTTGAGAATTCACATCAGCATCAGCTAATATTAATTTTTGGATTGAATTTATATCAAGTTCATTATAACAAAGTAAATGTAAAGGTGTTTCATCCTGAGAAAAAAAAAATAATTTTTTAAATTTTCATTATAATTATAATTATAATTATTATGAAAAAATAGAAAAACAAACATTCTAATTAAAAGAAAAAAAAATTATAAAATTATATATAAAACAAAAAACATAAACAAATATTTTTTTTACCATCTAAATAAAATTAAATTTAATTAAATATTTCCAATTTGAATTTCAATTAAAATGATAAAAATGCATACATCTTTTAATTTTGTATTTGCAGAGGAAACCAATAAAGTATCTATTAAATCATATTGTTTGGTTTTACAAATATAATGAAGAGGAGTTGAATTCTAATAAAAAAAAGGAAATTTTTTTTTAAAAAAAAACCTTTGTTAAAAATCTAAAAAAAAATATTTAAATTACATCCTTAAAAAAAAGAAAAGAAAAATTAATAAAATTAAAATGAAAAATTAAATCAAATTTACTTTCTAAAATGAAATGAAAATAAATAAATTTATGAAATAATTTCCAATTTTTTTTTCTCTCTTACATTTTGAGCATTTATATCTGCTCCTGAACTTAAAATCAATTCTAATATAGATTTTTCAACTTTATTCATACAAAGAAGATGAAGAGGAGTAAATTTCTAAATGGATAAAAAATTCAAATTAATAAATTAACAATATTTAATCTAATAAAAATAATATCAAACATCCTAAAATTTAAAAAGAAATTTGATTAGAATCTAAAAGGAAAATAAATTAAAAATTAAATACATTCTATTAAATCAATTAATAAAATTAAAATTAAGAAAAAAAACTTTCTTTCATTGTTTTTATTTTATTACATTTTTTATATTTAATTTTGCACCCTTTTTTATTAATAATTTAATAATTTCAGAATTTGGATGATAATATAAGCTTGGATCTGTTAAATTTGCATCCTAAAAAAAAATTAAAATGATTAATAATAATTTAATTCAAAATATTTCCAAAAAAAAAGAAAAAAATTTTTTTGTACAATTCTATTTTTAGAAGGATCAAAACAACAAATATCTCCATGTTTAGGAAAAAAAGCAGATGCAAAATGAAATGGAGTATTTTCCTAATTTTTTAATAACAAATAAAAATCAAAATAAAAATCAAAATCAAAATCAAAATCAAAATCAAAACGATTATTTTTTACACTCTAAAATTAAAAACAGAAATAAATTTTCTTAATGAATATATTCAAAAAAAAAAGAAAAGGAATGATTATTTAAATATTTACATTCTAAATAATAAAATATAAAATGAATTTTTCTTTTTTTTTTTAAATGATAATAATTTTATTTGAATAATTTACATCTTGAATATTTAGATCTGAACCCAAAGTAAGTAAAGATTGAATAACAGAAACATCTACTTTAAATAAGCAAGCGATATGTAATGGAGTACGTCCCTTAAATTTTTTTATTAAAAACAAGATGAGAATATTTTTAATTTAATTTTTAATTTTTATTTTTATTTACATACTAAAATTATTTAAGGAAATTATATTTAAATATTTAATTTTATACATAAATTTTAAAGCGTAATATTACGTTCTAAATTAGAAAAATTTTAATTTTAATTTTAATTTTAATTTTAATTTTAAAGAAAAATAATTGAAAATTATTACATTTTGAGAATTAGGATTTGGACCTGCTTTTTCAATAATTTCGAAAATTTCTTTATTTTGTGAGTATTGAACTGCATAATGTAATGGTGTATTTCCCTGTATTTTGAAGTATTTCATTTACAATTTTATTAATAATTTTATATATAATTTTATAAATAATTTTATAATTAATTTTATAAATAATTATATAAATAATTTTATAAATAATTTAATAAATAATTTTATAAATAATTTTATAAATAATTTTATAAATAATTTTATAAATAATTTAATAAATAATTTTATAATTAATTATATAAATAATTTTATAAATAATTTTATAATTTATAAATAATTTTATATTTAATTTTATAAATAATTTTATAAATAATTTTATAATTAATTTTATAAATAATTTTTATAAATAATTTTATATTTAATTTTATAAATAATTTTATAATTAATTTTATAAATAATTTTATATTTAATTTTATAATTTTTATTAATTTTATAAATAATTTTATAAATAATTTTTATATTTAATTTTATAAAAAATTTTATAAATTTTTTATAAATAATTTTTATAAAATAATTTTATAATTAATTTTATAAGTAATTTTATAAATAATTTTATAAATAATTTTATATATAATTTTATATTTAATTTTATAAATAATTTTATAAATAATTTTATAAATAATTTTATAAATAATTTTATAAATAATTTTATAAATAATTTTATAAATAATTTTATAAATAATTTTATAAATAATTATAAATAATTTTATAAATAATTTTATAAATAATTTAATAAATAATTTTATAAATAATTTAATAAATAATTTTATAAATAATTTAATAATTAATTTAATAATTAATTTTATATTTAATTTTATATTTAATTTTTATATTTTATTTTCAATAATTTAATAACTAATTTTATAAATAAATTTTTATAAATAATTTTATAAATAATTTAATAAATAATTTTTTATAAAATAATTTTAATTTAATTTTTAATAAATATAATTTTATATTTAAATTTTTTAATTATTTAATTTTATAAATAATTTTATAATTAATTTTATAATTAATTTTATAAATAATTTTATAAAATAATTTTATAAATAATTTTATAAATAATTTTTAAATAATTTTATAAAATAATTTTATAAATAATTTTATAAATAATTTTTATAAATAATTTTATAAATAATTTTTAAATAATTTTATAAATAATTTTATAAATAATTTTTATAAATAATTTAATAACTAATTTTATAAATAATTTTATATTTAATTTTATAAATAATTTTATATTTAATTTTATAAATAATTTTATAAATAATTTTATAAATAATTTTATAAAATAATTTTATAAAATAATTTTATATTTAATTTTAAATAATTTTATAAATAATTTTATAAATAATTTAATAAATAATTTTATAAATAATTTAATAAATAATTTTTTATTTAATTTAATAATTAATTTAATAATTAATTTTATAAATAATTTTATAAATAAATAAATTTTATAAATAATTTTATAAATAATTTTATAAATAATTTTATATTTAATTTTATAATTAATTTAATTTTATAAATAATTTTATAAATAATTTTATAAATAATTTTATAAATAATTTTATAATTAATTTTATAATTAATTTTATAATTAATTTTATAAATAATTTTATATATAATTTTATTAATAATTTTATTAATAATTTGATAAATAATTTTATTAATAATTTTATAAATAATTTTATAATTAATTTGATAAATAATTTATAATTAATTTAATAATTAATTTTATAAATAATTTTATAAATAATTTTATAAATAATTTTATAAATAATTTTATATTTAAATAATTAATTTTATAATTAATTTTATAATTAATTTTATAATTAATTTTATAATTAATTTTTAAATAATTTTATATATAATTTTTAATAATTTTATTAATAAATAAATAATTTTATAATAATTTTTTAAATAATTTTATAAATAATTTTATAAATAATTTTTATAAATAATTTTATTAATAATTTGATAAATAATTTTATTAATAATTTTATAAAATAATTTTATAAATAATTTTATAAATAATTTTATAATTAATTTTATAAATAATTTTATAAATAATTTTATATATAATTTTATAAATAATTTTATAAATAATTTTATAAATAATTTTATAAATAATTTTATTAATAATTTTATAAATAATTTTATAAATAATTTTATAATTAATTTTATAAATAATTTTATAATTAATTTTATATTTAATTTTATAATTAAATTTTGATAGATTTATTTGCTAAAATTTATTTTTTGTTTAAAAAAAAACTGACATTCTAAATTAGAAAGTTGATCAACAATTTTTAAAAAAGAAAGAAAGAAAAAAAAAAATTAAAATAAAATTAAATTATAAAAAAAAAAGAGGAAATTCGATAAAAATTACTTTCTAAAAAAATTTTTTTTCAATAACAAAAATTTAAATAAAAAATAAAAGAAAATTAAAATTTATTTTTTTACATCAACTTTATTAAGTTGCCCTTTTTTTTTCCAAACAGTTGGTTTAAGTCTTTTTTTAATTTGTTCGATATCATTTTGTTCGATTGCTCGAAAAATTGACATTGTATTAAAATTAAAATTAAAATGAAAATTAAAAAGAAAAAGAAAAAGAAAAAGAAAAAAATGAAAAAAATGAAAAAAAAAGTTGAAAAAATTTTTTTTTGTTTTTTTTTTTAATTTTCTTTTGAAAGCAAATTTTTAACAAAAAAGATCAAAAGAAAAATAAAATAAAATCAAATTTAGTTTTAATTTAGTTTAGATCTGTTTGAGATTTCAATTTTTTCATTTAGATCTTTGTTTAAAAAAAAAATAAAAGATCTTTTATTTAAAATCAAAATTAAAAATTAAAATCAAAATCTAAATCTAAATCAAAATCAAAATCTAAATTAAAATTAAAATCTAAATTAAAATCAATTTAATTTAATTTAATCATAAAAATTTATTTGAATTCTTTTTGAGAAAAAAATTCTGGATTCAAAAAAAAAATAAGAAAAAGAAAAATATTTTGGAATTATTGAAAATTAATCAACCGATAATAAAATAAACTCAAAGCATTTGATAAAACTTGTGGACCAATACGTGGTTGATTAATAGGTGGATTGTCAGGATGTTTTTTATGACCATGTTTATGTCCATGTTTATGTCCATGTTTGTGTTTATGTTCATGTCTGTGTTTATGTTTATCTTTGTCTTTGTCTTTGTCTTTGTCTTTGTCTTTGTGTTTGTGTTTGTGTTTGTGTTTATGTCCATGTTTGTGTTTATGTTCTTTTTCTTGTTCTTTTTCTTGTTCTTGTTCTTTTTCTTGTTCTTTTTCTTGTTCTTTTTCTTGTTGATGCCTGTGTTTATTTTCCATGTTTATGTTTTTTTTTTTGGTTATCATCTTTTCTTTCCACTTTTTTTTTTTCTTTTTTTTCCACTTTTTTTTCTTCTTCTTTTTTTTCTTCTTCAATTTTTTTTGCTTTTTCTTCTTTATTTTCTTTTGGATAATTTGGATTCTTTATTTAATTAAAAATTAAAAATTAAAAATTAAAAAATTAAAAATTAAAAATTAAAAATTAAAAATTAAAAATTAAATAATAAAATATTTTTAAAAAAATACTTCTTTATGAACACATTTTGCTGAACAAATTGAACAACTTTTCTTACCGTCTTTTTTATTAACTCCTTTACAATGTGGTCTTCTACAAAAAATGTGTTTGTCGTCTTTTTCACATTGAAAATAACCTTTTTTAATAACTTTTTTACAAGAATAACAAATCATTTTAATTTTAAAAAATAAAAAAAAAAGAAAAAAATGAAAATCCATTTTTTAAAAAATAAAAAAAATTTTAAATAAAAAAAAGGAAAAAAAAAAAAGGAAAAATAAAAATTTTAAAAAGTTAATTATTTTTATTAAATCAAATTGGAAATCAAAAATTAAAAAAAGAAATCAAAAAGAAAAAAAATGTTTTGAAAATTTCAAATTATGAACACTTTTCAATTAATGTTTTGAGAAACAATTTGAATTGAATCTTCAAATGATTTTGAAATGAAAGAAAAATTCTGAAAATAATCATTTTCATTTTCATTTTCATTTTCATTTTCATTTTGTTTTTCATTTTCATTTATCAACATTGGGAAATGAATTTTTTCAATTTCTTCATTAACATTAATTGAACTAAGTTTTGGATAATAATCTTCATTCTGAAAAACATCAATCTATTTAAAATATAAAATATAAAATTTTAAATTATATTTTAAATTATATTTTAAATTATATTTTAAATTATATTTACTTCAGGAATAATTGGAGGTTTTGTTTTTGTTGTAAGAAATCGAGAAAAATTAATTCCTTTAAAAAATGGATGTGATTTAATTTCTTCAAATCCATTTATACCAAGTCTTTCATTTGGATTTTTTTTTAATAAACCACGAATTAATGATTTGGAATGTTTTCTTATATAAGAAGGAAATTCAATATTTGACTAATTACATGAAAGGAAATGAAGTTAAAAAAAAATAAATGATAAATTTTCTGTCTTGTTTTTGGTTTTTTTTTACCTGAATTATTTTTGATTTAATTTCATTTTGATTTGATGAATAAAAAGGTGTTGTTTTTGTCAAAATTTCAAAAAATAAAATCCCAAAAGACCACAAATCAACAGCTTTTCCTTCTTTTTCTCCTTGTAAAATTTCAGGTGCAAGATATTGTTCATTTTCATAAAATATTTCTGTTTTTTCTTCTTGAATTTTTTTATCATCAACCAAATTTACTTTTCTTGATTTTGAAAAATCAATTAACTTTATATGACCTTCTGAATCAAGGAGAATATTTTTTGGATTTAAATTTCTATATGTTATATCATTTGAATGAAGATGTTCTAAAGCTAATAATATTTCTGCTAAATAAAATCTTGCTATTGATTCCTTTGCTTTTTGAGTTTTTTCTTGTTTTGAATTTCTAATTTTTTTTTTAAAAAAAATTTAAAAAAATTGAAGAAAAATTAAAAAAAATAAAAATTCGAATACTTTTCGATATTATATATTAATTCTCCTCCTGAAACATAATCAAGAATAAAAAACAACTTTGTTTTATTTTGGAAAGAGGCATGAAGTTTTACGATAAAAGGATGATTAATTGTGGAAAGTATATCATTTTCTAAAATGGTGTTTGAAATTTCATTATTTTTAATCAAACAACTTTTATCTAGAAATTTCATAGCATAAATTTTTTGATTTATTTTATCCTGAACTTGAATCACCTTAAATTTTTAATAATTAAAATGAATAAAACAATTTTTTTTGTTGATTTCTTGTTTTTGGGAATTTTTCTTGTTTGAATTTACTTTCCCACATTTTGCTTCTCCAATAACATTAAGTAAATCAAATAAATCTAATTCTAATTCTAATTTTGTATTTGTATTTGTATTTGTATTTATATTTGTATTTGATTGTTCATTCTGTTAAAAAAAAAGTATTAGAAAAAAAATTAGAAAATGAATAACTGCTTGAAATATTAAATAAAAATACTTGATTTTTTTGTGTTTCTATTTGCTCATTTTGATTTTCTTCTTCTTCTTTTTCTTTTTTAAAATTGTTATTTGGAATTTTTGATGATTCAGTTATTTGTGATTCTGGATTAAGTAATTTTCCTAGATTTAATAGATTAAAAGCATCAATTATTCGTTCAAATTGGTGTTGATCTTGACATTCAAATTTGATTTTATGCAATGCAGTTAAAACCAATCCTTCATGGTTTGATTGAATTTTTTGGATACTATAAAAAATTTTTGTTTTGAATTTTTCATGTAAATGGATAAATTCTTTTGTTTTGTTTTTTTTTTTTTTTTCTGATTCGATTTGATTTGAAAAATACTTATAAATATATTTTGGTTCTAAAAACCAACGTGTTTTATTTCCACTTAAATTACTGCAACCAGCACGAGATAAATTCATAATTCTAAAAAAAAGAAAAAAAAAAGAATGATAATTTATTAGATTATTTTTTTTTTATTCCTAAAATTTTACCTTTTTTGTTTTTTTCCATAAGAATTAATTTTAATAACTCGAAATTTTCTTAAATCTCCAGTATGTTTAATGTTTTTTTGTCTGCTTGATTTCCAAAATGATCTTGATTTTGATGCTCTTGTTTGATTCCAATTACTTACTGTTTGTTTTTGTTCCTTTTCTTTTTCTTTTTCATTTTCGTTTTCTTTTTCATTTTCTTTTTCTTTTTTCATTTTCTTTTTCAATATTTTGTTCTTTTTCAAAATGAACGATTGTTTGTTTATTTTTTGGTCCAGATCTATAATTTTATTAATAATTTTATTTATTTTATAATTTAATTTATAATTTAATTTATTTAGAAATTAATAATTTTATTTATAATTTTAATTATTTATAATTTAATTTATAATTTTATTTATAATTTTAATTTATAATTTAATTTATAATTTTATTTATAATTTTATTTATAATTTAATTTATTATTTTATTTATAATTTAATTTATAATTTAATTTATAATTTTATTTATAATTTTATTTATAATTTTATTTATAATTTTATTTATTTTATAATTTAATTTATAATTTTAATTATTTAGAAATTTATAATTTAATTTATAATTTTATTTATAATTTAATTTATAATTTTATTTATAATTTTATTTATAATTTAATTTATAATTTTATTTTAATATTATTTATAATTTAATTTATAATTTTTATTTATAATTTAATTTATAATTTTATTTATAATTTAATTTTATAATTTAATTTTAATTTTATTTATAATTTTAATTTATTATTTAATTTATAATTTTATTTATAATTTTATTTATAATTTTTATTTATAATTTTATTTATAATTTTATTTATAATTTTATTTATAATTTAATTTATAATTTTATTTATAATTTTATTTATAATTTAATTTATAATTTAATTTATAATTTTATTTATAATTTTGTTTATAATTTAATTTATAATTTTAATTTATAATTTTATTTATAATTTAATTTATAATTATTTATAATTTTATTTAAAATTTAATTTATAATTTTATTTATAATTTAATTTATAATTTAATTTATAATTTTATTTATAATTTTATTTATAATTTAATTTATAATTTATTTATAATTTAATTTATAATTTTATTTATAATTTAATTTATAATTTAATTTATAATTTAATTTATAATTTATTTATAATTTTATTTATAATTTTATTTATAATTTAATTTATAATTTTATTTATAATTTTTATTTATAATTTAATTTATAATTTTATTTATAATTTTATTTATAATTTTTATTTATAATTTAATTTATATTTTTATTTATAATTTTATTTATAATTTAATTTATTATTTTAATTATTTATAGAAATTTATAATTTTATTTATAATTTTATTTATAATTTTATTTATAATTTTATTTATAATTTTAATTTATAATTTTATTTATAATTTAATTTATAATTTTATTTATAATTTTATTTATAATTTTATTTATAATTTATTTATAATTTTATTTATAATTTTATTTATAATTTTATTTATAATTTTATTTATAATTTAATTTATAATTTAATTTATAATTTTATTTATAATTTTATTTATAATTTTATTTATAATTTTATTTATAATTTAATTTAGAATTTAATTAATAATTTGAGTTGGAAAATTGTTGGAAATTTAAATGAAAATTAAGCTGGGAAATTGCTTTTAAAAAAAATTAATTGTAAAAATTCGAAAATTATTACGTTTGACGTCTAGGTTTATTAGAAATATTTATTTGAGTTTGATTTTGTGGGTGATAAATTGTTTTACTTTTTTGTTTTCCAATTTTTGAATTATCCATTTTATTTTTATTTTAATTTAAAAAAGAAATAAAGAAAGAAGAAAAAAAAAATGAGAAAAAAAAATGAAATTAATTAATTTCTCCTTTTTTATTTTTTATTTTTTTTATTTTTTTATTTTTATTTTTCTCCTTTTTTATTTGATTAAAAAAAAGAGATAAAAGAAAAAACCTTAATTATGTCATTATTTATAAATAATAGAGAAAAATAACAAATAATTTATATTAATTTTATTTACAATTATAAAAGAACCAAACAAAAAAAAATTTTTTAATTCACTTTTTCTTTTTCTTTTTTCTCTTTTTCTTTTTTCTTTTCTCTTTTTTAATAAACTTTTTTTTATTTTTTTACTTTTTTCTTTCTTTCTTTTCAAATTAAAAAAAAAAATTTTAATAAAAATTAAAATGGATTTATTTACAAATCATTCTAACTTTTTTTCTTTTAATAATTTCGCTTTTGATACAACAAAAGAAGAATCCATTTTCGAAAATTTATCAACAACAAACACAAATTTTTTTTCAAATTCGCAACAAAATGAAGAAAGTAAATCTGATTCTTATTGTTTAAAAGCATGCCGACAAGAAAATCCAAACAAAAAAAATCAAACAGAAAAAAAAAGCAAAAATTTAATTCAAAAGAACCAAATTATAAAAAATTTAAATGAAGATAAAAAGATTTTTTTTGATGATTTGGAAGATGTTTCTTTGTTTTCAAATCAATCGCCTCATTTCGATAAATTTGACTTCTTTGAAAACCTTTTTGATTTTCACTCACAATTTAATGATCCTGTTAGAAATGTTTCTGATTTCAATTCCAATTCATTTTTTGTTAATTCTTTTGGATCTGAATTTGAGAAATCAATGAATCAAAATCAAAATCAAAATCAAAATCAAAATCAAAATCAAAATCAAAATTTAAATCAAAATCAATTTCAAAATCAAAATCAATTTCAAAATTTAAATCAAAATCAATTTCAAAATCAAAATCAATTTCAAAATCAAAATCAATTTCAAAATCAAAATCAATTTCAAAATCAATTTCAAAATCAAAATCAAAATCAAAATCAAAAAAATTCAAAATCAAAATCAAAATCAAAATCAAAATCAAAATCATCAAAAAAAGAACAACAAAAAAAGAAAAAAAATGAATCGTTTAAAAAAATTTGAAAAAGAACAAATTCAAATCAATCAAAATCCACTTAATCAATTACCAATTCTTGATCAATCAGAAAAACAAACAGTTCATCAAATTTCTTTCCAAACAAGATCACACATTCAAACAAGAGGACAATCAAAAGAAAATGAAATGATTTCACTTTCACCAAAAAAACCAAGAAAACAAAAAAAATACAAAACAAAAAAAAATCAAAGAACAGAAGAAATTTTTATGGATAAAATTGAACATGAATTTGAACTAGTCAACTTTTTTTCTCAAAAACCGAAACCAAGAATTGGAGAAAGACTGGATAAAATTGCCTCATTTTACTCAGATCTTCTTGAAGGATGGAATCAATCAACATTTGCGAATTATTTGAGTCATGGAATAATTCCTGATGTTGTTAAAGTTAATAATGAAGTTTTTTGGATCATGGCTCGTGTTTCTTTTCCAAAAAGAGTTGACACTTCTTTCTACAAAAGAAAAGCTTATAATGCAAGAAGAGGTGTTTCAAAATTTCTCAAAGTTAATTTCGGTTTGGAAAATACTACTTCTTATCGACACGGTCAATTAGTTTTCGAAAAAAGTCCAAAATGATTTTTCTTTCTTTTCTTTTCTTTCTTTTCTTTCTTTTCTTTCTTTTAGCTTTTTGCTCATAATTTTGTTGTTTCCGTTTTTTTTTTTCTTTTCATTCAATCTCTTTTTTTAATATTCCACAAAAAAAAAAGATTAAAAGAAGACAAAAAAAAAATTTTTGGAATGTTTTTCTTTTAATAAAAAAAAGCAAAAAGAAAGCAAAAGGAAAGTAAAAGGAATTTGTAATATAAATATTTTTTTTGTATTAGAATTTAAAAGTGATGTTCAAACGGACAATTTGCATCATAACATTTTTCATTATATCTACAATCTATTTTTTAAATAAAATATTTCAATAAATTTCATATTAATTAATAAAAATATTTCAATAAATTTCATGTTAATTAATAAAGATATCTCAATAAATTTCATGTTAATGAATAAAATTATTTCAATAAATTTCATATTAATTAAATTTCATGTTAAAAAATATTTGAATAAAAACCTCTTCTTTCTGTTTTCGGTCTTTGATCCAAAAAAAAACTATTAATTAATTCTTGTCTTGATTTTTTTCCTCGATAACTTTGTAAACATTTATCTCGATCCTTATTAGCAGGACTTGGATGACGAAAAGGACATCTTGGATCATAACAACCTGGATGATTTGGACAAATCAAAATATCAGGAGGATGTTGATTTAAATCACGATTTTTAAGATGAGATTCACAACAACAAAACTTGTATTTCTTTAAAAAAAAGCAAATGTTTTCTCCATTTTCTAAAGGAGATTCAATTGATATTTTTTCATCTTCTTTTTCTGTTAATAAACTGGGTTTTTTTTTCACTAGTTGTATACTCTTCTCTAAATCGTCATTATAAATAATTGGTTCATATTTTACTCTACAAACTGGACATGTTGAATTTCTTTGAGTCCATGATTTCCAACAATCATAACATAAACTATGTCCGTTTTTGCACATAACTATTTTTCCTTTATAAATTTCTGTGCTATTTTTTTTTAGATACTTTAATTTTCATTTTAATTTTCATTTTATTTGTTGTTTTGTTTTTTACCATATTTGACATTTAATTGATTCAAGTTTTTCCATATTTTTATTTTTTAAAACAAGAAAAAAAATGAAAAAAAAAAAATGAAAAAAAAGGAAAAAAAATTTGAAAACAAAATCCACTTTTTATTTATTAAATTTATTCCACAATTTATTTATTAAATTTATTCCACTTTATTTATTCCATTTTATTTATTCCATTTTATTTATTCCACAATTTATTTATTAAATTTATTCCACTTTATTTATTCTATTTATTCCATTTTATTTATTAAATTTATTCTATTTTATTTATTAATTTTATTTATTAAATTTATTCCATTTTATTTATTCCATTTTATTTATTCTATTTTATTTATTAAATTTATTCCATTTTATTTATTAAATTTATTCCATTTTTTATTTATTAAATTTATTCCACAATTTATTTATTAAATTTATTCCATTTTTTATTTATTAAATTTATTGTTCCACAATTTATTTATTAAATTTATTCCATTTTTATTTATTCCAATAAATTTATTCCATTTTATTTATTAAATTTATTCCATTTTATTTGTTAATTTATTCTATTTTATTTTAAATTTATTCTATTTTATTTATTAAATTTATTCTATATTTTATTTATTAAATGAATTCTGAAAATTTAAAATTTTTATTTATTATACAAATTCCACTTTTTATTTATTAAATTTATTCCATTTTATTTATTCTATTTTTTATTTATTCTATTTTTATTTATTTTATTTATTTTTATTTATTAAATTTATTCCATTTTATTTATTAAATTTATCTAATTTTTTATTTATTAAATTTATTCTATTTTATTAAATTTATTTCATTTTTATTTATTAAATTTATTCCATTTTTATTTATTAAATTTATTCCCATTTTTATTTATTAAATTTATTCCATTTTATTTATTAAATTTATTTATTAAATTTATTTTTATTTATTAAATTTATTCTATTTTTATTTATTAAATTTATTTCATTTTTATTTATTAAATTTATTCCATTTTTATTTATTAAATTTATTCTATATTTTTATTTATTAAATTTATTCCATTTTTATTTATTAAATTTATTTATTCTATTTATTCCACTTTTTATTTATTAAATTTATTCCATTTTATTTATTAAATTTATTCCATTTTATTTATTAAATTTATTCTATTTTATTTATTCCATTTTATTTATTCTATTTTTATTTATTCTATTTTATTTATTAAATTTATTCTATTTTTTTATTTATTAAATTTATTTATTAAATTTATTCCATTTTTATTTATTAAATTTATTCCATTTTTATTTATTAAATTTATTCCATTTTATTTATTAAATTTATTCTATTTTATTTATTAAATTTATTCCATTTTTTATTTATTAAATTTATTTATTAAATTTATTCCATTTTATTTATTAAATTTATTAAATTTATTCATTTTTATTTATTAAATTTATTCTATTTTATTTATTAAATTTATTTATTAAATTTATTCCATTTTTATTTATTCCATTTTATTTATTCTATTTTTATTTATTAAATTTATTCCATTTTTATTTATTAAATTTATTCTATTTTTATTTATTAAATTTATTTATTAAATTTATTCCATTTTTATTTATTAAATTTATTCCATTTTATTTATTAAATTTATTCCATTTTTTATTTATTAAATTTATTCCATTTTATTTATTAAATTTATTCTATTTTATTTATTAAATTTATTCTATTTTATTTATTAAATTTATTCTATTTTATTTATTAAATTTATTAAATTTATTCCATTTTTATTTATTAAATTTATTCCATTTTATTTATTAAATTTATTTCATTTTATTTATTCCATTTTATTTATTAAATTTATTCTTGGTTTTTCATTTTTGATTTTTCATTTTTTTCTTTTCATTTTTTTCTTGTAATGAAAAATTTAAATCAATGGATACTTGGAATTCAAAAAGATTTGAAAGGACAAACAATAAGACTTTCAACAGGTTTTGTTTATTTTTTATTTTTAATTTTTTTGTTTTATTTATAAAAAAAAAATTTTTTTGAATTAAAAAAAATAAATAGAGGAAAATACACTTAAAGAATCAAGAAAAAAAAAAGAAGAATTATCACAAAAATATTTAGACAATTTAGTAGAAACTTTAAATATGACAACTTTAATGGAAAATTTCAAACCAGAAACGATAATGAATCAAGCAGAAGAAATTAATTCATGGAAAATTGCAAAATTTGGTTTTTTACGATCTCCTTTAACATTTGTTCAACTTCATGAATATCAAAAACTATATCAATTTATTCGAGAAAATCCAATTATTTTTTCTTCAGCTATTCTTAATTCTGAACTTTCTAATAATGAAGTTCATGATTTAGTTTCAACTGGAATTCCTTCAATTTTCTCTCATTTTGGAAGTGATTTTGAAGAATCTTTGTTTCTTATATTTTTAAATGTGAACTATTTTAATTTAATTTTAATTTAATTTTAATTTAATTATTTTAATTTATTTTAATTTATTTTAATTTATTTTAATTTTAATTTTAATTTTAATTTTAATTTTAGAATTGTTTGAAAATTCGTGCAAAACAATGTGATTCAAAAAATTTCCATCAATTTCTTATTGGAAATCAATTCATTTTTCAATTATTAACTGTTTATTGCAAAAATTCTAATTCTCGAAAATATAAAATTTCTGCTTTAAGAGAACCAATTTTTGAAGTTATTCAATCAACAAATCTTCAATTTGTAATTAAAATTAAAATCAAAATTCATTTATAAAATTAAAATCAAAATTCATTTATAAAATTAAAAATTATTCGATTTTGTTTTTAAAAGTCTCTTGCTCAAATTACTTCTGATACTCCAACAAAAAGATGTAGAATTTCTTGTTTTGGAATTATTTTTTTTTAAAAAATTTTTTTCTTTTTAATTCATTAATTCATTTATTATATACTTTAGTGTCTCGAAAAATTCTTTCTTTATGTAAAAATTTTGTTACTGGACTCACAAATAAATTAAAAATACTTCCTCAAGGAATTCGTTGGATTGCTTATAAAATTAAAAAGTAATTTAGAATTGAATCTCCATTTTTTTTTTACTTTAACTTGAAATTTGTTCTTCTTTTTTAATAGAATTTGCCAAAAAAACAATTTTGAACAATATAAATTAATACTTCGTGATTTTATATTTCATATCTTTTTAAATCCTGCTATAATATTTCCAGGGTTTGATATTAAACTATTAATTTTATAATAATATTATAAATATAATTCTTAAAAAAATTTTTTTATATCTATTAGTTTGTAATTTAATTTGAAAAAAACTTTATTCCAATTTTTTCACTCATTTTTGATTATTTTTTTTTTTTGAATCTTTAAAGAAAAATTTTCTATTGTTGAAGAAATTCCAATATCAAAAAAGGAAAGAAAAAATCTTTATCAAGTAAAAATAAAAATAAAATCAAAATCAAAATAATCAAAATCAAAATCAAAATTATTTTTCTTTCTAATTTAAATGTAAATTTAAGATTTCAAAATTATTTTGGAAAGGACATAGTTCAGTACAAATTATTGCACAAGATTTAGATTTAGATTCATATTTAGAATCATTTGGAAAACCAGATCCTTCATTTATATCAAAATTAAAAGATATTGTAAAAATATAAAATAAAAAATAAAAAAATAAAAAGCTGTCTTGTAATTAATAAATTTCTCACACATAAAAAAAATTTAGAAATTAGGAAATGATATCGATGATGAAAAAATCAAACTGTCATCTTCTCTTTGTAAATTAAGTGATATCTATCAAAATCATCGAATACTTTTTAGATTCTCAAAGAAAATCAAAAAAGGAAAAATTAAAGATTGTAATCAATTTCTCGATAACGAATTAGTCAAATATACTCTAAAACTCGGCAAACCTCAACTTCATTTAACAGAACAAGAAGGAATGAAATATCTTGTTTTTACACGAAAAGAAAAGGAAAGGAAATCAAAAAGAACAAGTTCAATATCAACAACAGAATCAAATGAACCAATTGAATTTTCAAGTGAAAAAAAAGAAGTTATTCAAAATTATCAGGATATCGAAGTTCATTTTGATAATCAAAATTTAAGAGAAAAAGAAGACGAAGACTCAAATTCAATTTCAAACTTAAATTTAAATCAAAACTTATCTGAAAATTTATCTGAGAATTCAACTCAAAATTTAAGTGAAAATGAATCCAAATCAAAAAATCTTTTTGATATTAATTTAACTGATCCTTCTGAAAGTGAACACGATATTTTTAAAGATACAGAACAAACAGTGTTTAATCCTAAACCTTTGCAAAACAACAAGGATGTAAATTTTTTCAAGCATTCTAATAGTTTAAATGTTATTAGCAACTGTAAGAAACCAAAAAAAAAAGAAAACATTTTCAATTTTAAATTTTAAATTTTAAATTTAGATAATAAAATTCATGTTAAAGATAAAAATAAAGAAATAATAAATTTAACAAATGAAGAAGAGAAATTGAAACTTGCTTTGGTTTCAATGCCTGATATTCTTCCTGAAGATGGAGTTACATTAATTGAAATTTTAAAAACAAAAAGTCAAGTAATTGAAATTATTCATTTAAAAATTTCCATTAACATGAAATTGAAATGAACAATTTTTATTTTCATTATTATTAATATTAATAATAAATTATATTTTTTAAAGATTGCTCAATTATCTGGTTCTACAAGTCTTTCATGCTTACTTGAATCAACATTATTAATACTAAGTACTCTTCCTGAAACTATTCAAAAAGAAGGATTTGAATCTCTTCTTAAAAATCTTCAAATGGTTTGAAATGAACAAAACAAAACAAAAAAAAACAAAACAAAAATATTAAATAGAAAAATTTAAAAATTAAAATTAAAAAGGATTCATCAATAGAAACAAAATTGAAAAAAGTATTACAAGAAAAATATAAAAATATGGAAATGATTTCAATTTATGAAGAAAGAATGGAAAGAATTTTGCAAAAAAGTCAAGGATATAAAGAATTTCTTTCTTCGATTGTTGCTGAATATTATTTGAAAAAACAAAGAAAAAAATTTCAAGCAATGAAAGATATAATTCAAAAAAGTGTTTCAGTTAAACATTTAACAGAATTGACTCAAAAATTTTTTGAATCTATTGATCAATTAGTTTCTCAAGATCAAATTTGTTCTTTGTTTCAAGGAGTTGAAAAGAAAATTACTCATTTTATTGAAAATTATTTACTTTGTCAAATTTATGATGAGTAA